>JAVYJV010000092.1:0-315854 GCA_034509755.1 Anisodus tanguticus
AGTTTTTAACATTGAAAGCTGAATTAAGTATTAAAAAATTTTTTTAATTAAAATTTAAAATTAAAATTTGGCAGCATTAATAATCATAAAGAAATATTATAAACTTCTTATTTCAAGCACATCTTTAAAAATCTAAAGAAATGCGCCAATTGGCATCAAATTATTATTTTTTTTAAATTCTTTTAAAAAAAAGCGCTTAGTTATATGAAAATAATTTTTCAAAATTAAATCTTTTTTTCACAGTTTTATTACAAATTTAGTAGTCTACACTTTAATTTTCACTTTATTAAAGTTTTTTTCACTTAATTTTTCAAATAAAATTTTTTTTATCGATGCTTTTTCAAAATATATGAAAAGTTATCAATTTTTATTCTGTGAATGCTAATGATTTAAAATAATTATTTTTAATTAAATAATTTAAATTAATTAGTTCAAAATTTTATTGTCTTTGAAAAAAAGAAAGAAAAATATTTGAACAGAAAATGTTGCCAAAAAATAATCTGGCAATTTAGTATTGTCTAATTATACTTCTTTTCCCCGGTATTTTTTTAGATTATTTTTAATTAGTTATTTAAGAAACCGAAATTTTTTTGTTCTTTTTTAAATTAATTTTTTATCAACATTTGAAGCTGAAAAAAAATAGATTTTTATAAAAATACCCTAAAGAGGCTTTTAAAAAAAAAATTTGTCAAAAAATTTCCTAAATAGAGATTAATTTTTGTAACATAATCTTTTTAAAGTTTATTAAAGAAGAGAAATAATTTAATTAAAAAAAAAAATTAAGCATGAATAAAACGACTTTTAATAAATTAATTACGATTTTTTTTTTAGGAATTATAATGGGCGCTTTTTTCATCTGTTGGTTACCATTTTTTACAGCTTATGTAGTTTTAAGTGCTTGTGGTAGTAGTTGTGATTTTTTTCCTACTGTTGTTGTTGATTTTCTTTTTTTGGATTGGTTATTTTAATTCATCTTTAAATCCAATAATTTATGCTTATTTCAATAGAGAATTTAGAGAAGCATTTAAAGAGACTATTCAAAATGTTTTTTGTTGTTGTTTATATAAAGTTGAATGTATGCGTAATATACGTTATCAATTAGCTAGACAAAATCCAGATCGTGTTAAAAATAATATGAATGCTATTAACTATGCACGGCGTAATACTACAGCAAGTTATACTGGTCAATTTAATAACATGTTAGGACCAACAAGTGGTGGATGTACTAATAATTCATTATTAAATAATAGCAATACAAATATTAATAATAAGAATTCTTGTCAAAATAAATTAGATGTAACTAAAGCTTAGTTACATTTTTTATTCTCTTTGACACTTTCTTAATTGTAAGCTAACAAAAAAAATTATTTTTTAAATTGTAAAAGAAATTTTGAATTTCAGAAACAGACAATTTTTTATAATTTAAAATTAGTTATTTATACTTGATGTTTGGTACAATTTATAGATTTGATAAAATTTAACGATTTATTGTAAAAGTTATACAAAGAAAAAAAATAATTTAATAGAGTTTTAATTAATTTATTATAAATTGATAGAGTTTAAAATTTGATATAAAAAAATTGTGAAAAATTTAATAAAAAAAGTTTAATTTTTATTTAAAAAGTTTAAGAAAATTTTACATTTTTCAATAGAGTTTTTTAAAATTGAATTTTTAAACAGATTTATCAATGAAATGTTTAAACGTAAATTTATCTTTTTTTTATTTTATCCTTAAATTATCAATATAAATTTTTAATATGTCTTTTTTGGAATTTTCCGACTATGAATATATTTATCAAGTTTTATTTTAAAAACAAATTTTACAAAATTTTTCATTCCTTCTGAATATAATTTTGAAGATTTTAACTTCAAAGGCTCAAAATATTTTTTCATCTTAAAACGTAAATATTTTTAATATTATTCAACATAATATACCTATAACATTGAAATAAAATTTTTAAGTAAATTTTGGTAAAAAGAAAAAATTCAAAAATTTAAAAAATTTTTCCAAGTTAATCAGACATAAATTTTAACCAAAAACACTTTGTAATTCAGTTTGAAAAATATTTTTAAAAGAAGAAAAACTTTACTTTTTCAAGACTAATTTTTTTGAAGAAACTTTTAATTCAAAAATATCTTTTAATTAAACTTTTTTTTTAAGGTAGGTGATCATTAACTAAAACATAATGAAAATATTTTTTAGTCTTTTTGAAAAAGATTTTTTTATTAATCTTATGAAGTCCGCTTTACGAGTTTTTTAAAGTTTCTCTTCACAAGTTTTTTTTAAAGTTTTTCTTATTATAATTTTTTTATTATAATTTTCTTATGATAGTTTTCTAATGATGGTTTTTCTAACGATGGTTTTTCTATGATGATTTTTTTACAATTATTTTCTTACGATGGTTTTTTTTACGATGGTTTTCTTACGATGGTTTCTTTACAATGGTTTTCTTACAATAGTTTATTACTATGGTTTTCTTACAATAGTTTTCTTATGATGATTTTGCTTATGATGTTTTTCTTATGAATTTTTTCTTATGATTTTTTTTCTTATGATAATTTTCTCACAATCATTTTCATATGATGATTTTCTTACGATATTTTTCTAGCGATAGTTTTCTTTTAATTTAATAAAGATTTTCTTGTAAAGCTTCTCTTATAAAGATTTACTAATGAAGATTTTTCTATGAAATTTTTCTTATAATGTTTACTCTATAAAAGTTTTCTAAAATTTTTCTTGTAAAGTTTTATTTAATTAGAAATTTTTAATTTTTATTAAAAAATTTTATCTATAAAAGTTAAAAAACATTTTTAATGGTTAAATCATTTTTAAATTGATTTCTATTTTTAATTTTTTCTAAAAATAGAAATTAAATTTCATGAAATTGAAAATTATCAAAGCATGTAACTTTTTATTGAAAAATTTTAAATTAAAAATTTCTTCAAATCACAATTATTTCTATTAAAACAATATTTTAAATACTTTTTCAAATATTTTATCTCAATTTTCAAAAAAAAAGAAGATAAATAAAAAAAACTATTTACTTAGTTTAAAGTATTAAACTTTTTCATAAATTTGAAGATTAAGTTTGAAAATTAATTTTGTTTTATTCATGAACATATTAATTGATATCTTAAATAAACTTTATTAAAGTTTTAAGCAGGTAAAAATTTTTTTTTCAATTATTTTTCGCTTAAAATTATACCTTAAAATTGTCTCAAATTTTATTAATCAGTATAAAAGAAATTAAAAATTAATATTTATTTAAACATTAGAAATAATTAGTTTATGTAAATAAGCTTTTACAAAAAAACAAAATTAATTTTTTGCAACAAAAAAATTTTTTTTTTTGGAAATTGTGGTTCTGAATTTGCTTATTTTTAAAATTTTTTTTAAAGACCCATTATTTTTTTATTGCTATGTTTATTTATGTCTTTTATTACACTAAAAACTAAATCAATCTAAAACACATTTTTTTTTTAAAAAATTATTTTTAGTTTAATTTTAGTTAAAAAGTTTCCAAAAAATTGAAGTTTGATCAATAAACAATTTCTCTAAGGCGTGGTTAAATTAGTTTTTTTAGTTTAAAGATTTTAGTCAAAAAATTTTTTTTAAGGTAAAATAATTTATATCAGAATGTTTTAAATTTGGGTTAAAGTTTTGTTTTATAAAGCTTTTGATTTAAATTTTTAAAAATTTTCAGTATCAAATTTTTCTAAAAAAAAAATGAATAAATTTTTGGTGAATTTTCTTATAAATTCCTAAGGCATTAATTAAGAAAACATTGAGTTTATTAGCTGAATAATGATTTTAAAAGAAAAAAAAATTGATTTTCAAATATTTTACATTGATCTGTTACTATTAATTAAGTTATATTTAAGTTTAATCTACTTTTTTTTATAATTTGGATCAGATTCTATTTGTCATTCTAAAAAAAAAAATTTTGATATAAATCTGAAATTAATTCAATATTTATACAAACTATTGATTTTCATGTCATATATTTTTAGCTAATTATCCTATGTAGATTTTTGAATGTAAAAATTTTTAAATTTTCATAAAAGTTTTTCTAAAAATATTTTTTTTGTCTTTTAAATATCCAGATTTTAGTTAAATATCTAGATTTTTATAAAACTTTTTTTGTTATTTAAATTTTTTTTTGTTTTTTGAAATAAAAGATTTTAAAAAGTAACATGTTTTTTAAATTTCAAATATTTTAAATCCAAAACTTTTTTAAATTTATCGAAAATCAGAGGATTTTATTAATTTAGAGAAATGCTAATTTAAAAACAAAGTAAAAATATTAGACCAAAGTTTTTTTTTTTGTTTTTATAAACATCTTTTAACTTTAATATACAGATCCTTAAACTTTAATATACAGATCCTTTAACTTTTATGTACAGTTTCTTTGACTTTTACATACAATTTCTTTGACTTTTACGTACAATTTCTTTGACTTTTATATACAGATCTTTTTACTTTTATATAAAAGATCTTTTGATATTTATATACAGAAAAATTTTTTTGTAAACAAAAAATTGACAAAGTAAATTTTATTTTATGAAAACTTCAATGAACTATCAATACTTTCATTCCTTAATTTATTTTTAAATTTTTCAGATTTTTTTGTATTTAGCAAATTTCTATATTTAGTTTTAGGAAATTTCTGTATTTAGTATCAAATATTTTTCATATTTAATTTAAGGAAATATCTGTATTTTATTTTAGGAAATAATTTATATCTCTAAAAATTCAAAAAATTGTTTTCTATTGTTTTTCAAATAATTAAATTTTTAATAATTAAAAAGTTAGAAAAAAATATTTTTAATTAAATTTTTAGTTAATTTAAAGAAAAATTTTTCTTACAAATTATAATAATCTAGTTCTTATTTTATTTCAAATTAAAAAAATTAGCTTGTTACTTATTTTAGAAATAGATTTTGTATCAAGTTTTGTTATAAGAAATTATTGAAGAAAAAAAAAAGTTTTCATCAGATGAAGTTTCAGGCAATAAAATAAAGTTTCTTATGTCATTAAAGATGTTTTTAAAAAAAAATTGTATCTAATCAAAAAAGAAAGTTTCAAATTTTTTTGAAGCTTAATTACAAAATATTGTTGCAAAAAAGAGTCAAGTTTAAAAAAAAATTTCAAATTATACCTAAATTGTTTTTGTTTGATGAACTTTTCAATTAATAAACTATTAATTTTTTATCAAAAAACAATTTTAAACTTGATGAATATTTTAAAGTTGACTAAATGGTCTAAAATTACTTTTACAACTAAATGTATACAGTAAATCTAAAAATGTATAGAATTGAACTTTTCTAATTAAAAACAAAAATGCATTTTAATTTTAATTTAATTAATTAGAAAAGTTTTCAGCTGAAATTTTTAAGCTTATTAAAGAATATTTGTTTCAAATTTCCCGTTATTTTTTCATTTTTTTTAAAATAAGATCTAATGCAAAAGTATTTATTAATAAACAATAAATTTTGTCAATAATTTGAAACTTAAAATTTTAATAAAAAAGTAGTAAGTTAAGCTTAATTGTATATTATTAAGAAGTTCATACATTTTTAGTTTTGGTCTTGATAATAAGTATTAACTGTAAGTCGGTAAATTTTTTTTATTTTTTTTAATTAAGAATTCATTTTCTTGAACATAAAAAAATTACTTTCTTTTCATTTTTGCTAGATTCCAACTTTTCCAAATTAATTTTTTTCAAAAATCAATTTAGGTTCAACTATTTTAAAATGTCTTTTTTAAATAGTCTTTCTAGAATAATAATCATTGTTAAATCAATAAAAAAGCAAAAAAAACAGACAAGGATTGTCTAAAGATAATGAAATTATATTAAATTTCTATAAAAATCTTAAACAAGATTCTAGTAATAGGATAGTTTATTAATTTTGTATAAAAGATCAGTTCATTTTCAACATTTAAATAATTTTTGTTTTAAAAGTAAAAACATCTTTAGTTCAAATGAAATTAAAATTTTTAAGAATAAATTTCTTTTTATTACCAATTTTAACTAAAAAAACTTTTCTTATTTAATTTCAATATTTTTAAGCTTTTTCTTCAAGAGAAAAAAATTCTAATAAACTTCTGTTGTGATTTGAATTTTTTTTTTATTTTAAAATATGAATCTGATAATGCTAAAAGCCATTTAGATGTATTGTAAAATTTTTTTTTATAATGTGACAAAAAAATGATTATCAACTTATTCTTTTGTGAATTCTAAATAAAAAATTAATTTTCATTTTTTAGTTTAACTTAGCTATTTTCAAATTCCAAACTTTTTTTTCTAAATTTATAAATTTTAATCATCAATGATTTTTTTTCAATTTTGATCAATAAAAAGTTTAATATTTGATTATCAATATGATTTTTTTAAGTTTTAAATTTTGATTATCACTAAATTTTCTTTTTTACCATCAAATTATTATTCAAAAATCTTTTTTCTATGTTTTAATCATCACTAAACTTATCTGTTTTTTTTTTAATTTTGATTATAGATTTTTTCAATTTTGAGCATCATCAAAACATAAAATTAGCTTTTTAGTAAAAAGTTTTGTCTTTAATGTTAATAACTCTACGTGACATTTATTAAGTTTTTTTTAATAAATAAGCAAATCTTAAGAAGTAGGATTTCAAAGAAGAAAAATTTTAATAATATTTACTAAAATTGTGCTCTATTTTGATTTTATTTTAAAATTTATTCAATAGAAACTCTATTTACTATTATCTTTCAATGATGAATAAATATGAAAAATAAAAATTCATTTATGAATAAGGTTTAACATTTTTTCTTTGACTAAGAATATCACTTTTTGTTTAAACTTTACTGCTTTCATTTTTAGAGTCTTATTTAATAGCTTTAAATTTTGGTTTTATACAATTTCCTAGATTTAATTTTTGATTATTACCAAATTTTTTTTTTGAATTTAAATTCTAACATCACTATAATTTTATCATAAATTTGGTCATAACTTAGTTTTTCTTTTAAATTTGATCATAACAAAATTTTCGGTATTAAATTTTGATTATTGTCAAACAGTTTTAAATTTTATAGCTTTATATTTCAATCAACAATAAAATTTTTTTCATATCAAATTTTGTAGTTATAAATTATGATTGAAGTTATTGCTGATTATTGAAATATTTTTTTCTGTATATTTTAATTTTATCTCTTTCAAATTTTTGTCTTTAATAGTTTTAAATTAAAAAAATTTCAAAGAATTTTAAATCAAAACAAGTAATGTATAATAAAAAAAATATTTTTTGAACAGAAAAAATCTGTGTTTTTTTAAAAAATAAAGTAAACAGTAATATAAATTAAATTATTTACTATTTTAAGGTCTAAAAAAAGCTTTATTGTCATGTGGAATAGAACTAAAATTAAATTTTTTAATAATTCAACAAAAATAATTAGAGAGTTTGAAAAAACTGTAAATTTTTGAATAAAAAACTAAACTTTTAAAACTTATTCTGAATATTCTGAAATAAACAAATAAACTTTTGAAAGCACTAAAAAGTTTTTGTTAGATTTCATGCTAAATAAAACTTGAGTTAAATTTATTAGTCCTTATTATTTAAGTATAATTTTTAATAAAATCCGTGTAAATCTTAATGAAAAAAACTAAAGTATCTATTTTTATAAACAAATATTAACACATTTGTCTTTTAAAAGTAATAGTTTTTCAAAAATTTTGAGTATTTACTAAACTTTAGATTAAAAGTATCAATTTTCATTAAATTTGCTTTAAATCTGTAATTTTTGTTTAAAAAAAACATTTTTTACTCTATTCTTATTTAATTTTTTTTTAATTTTGATTAATGCTTTAGATTTAAAAAAAAAAGTTTTAAACATAAATCTATTTAAATTTAAAAGAGAGTTTTAAATTTTTAGTTTGTTATGATAATTGACACGAAACAAAAACAAATCTCAATTAAACAAAAATAATATAAATTATTTAAAACAAATCAATCCAAAGTAAATTATAATAATATAAAAAAATAGATGTTTTGATTCTGTTCTTTAATCGATTTAATTTTGTTCTTTTAAATATTTTTACAAAAATAAGTTTTTCAAATTTAGGTATAAAGACTAAAATTAAAAATTTTTAAATGAGAATATAGACCTATATAATTTTCAATCTTATTAAGTGTATCCAAAATAATTTTTAAGAAGGCTTCTTTATCTTGATATGTCAATCAAGATAAGGTCCCTTGTTAAGACAATTTTATTTACGGAACATTCTCTTTTAATAGGTAAGTATGTCCTCTGTAGACTGCAAGTTTACTTTAAGTAAACAAGTTTTTTTTAAAATCCGGAAATTTGCTAAAAAAGGATTTATATGGAGATATACTAGTAGCATTCATGTATTTATAATTTATTACATAGACTTTAAATTCTAATGTATAAAAACAAAAAAACAAGGTAACCCAGATTTAAAGTAAAAAGAACTCTCTCATTGATAACTGTGTTTTCAAAAACTTGTTCATTTAAATCGTTTTAAACTTTTTTATGGATTTATGAGAAAGTTTGTTGAATTAAGCTGTTTAGCAAAAATCCTTTAAAGTTGTTTAAAAAAAATTTAATTTAACTTAAAAACTGATACTTGACAACGCTTTTTTTAAATTACATAGCTTGATAGAATTGTTTAAAACTATGAAATTAATTTAGCTTTTGATTTAATTAATTTCTAATTTATGTAAATTAAAAAAAAAAGATTGCATTTCAAAAAAAGTAGTCACTAAACCATTTGGCCGTATTAAGAGAAATAATACTCGAGAAAATTTATTGATAAAGTTTTACACTTGTTGAAAAAAAAAATTTAGAAAACTTGACTTTTTTATTGAAAGTGTAAAGATCATGTAATTTATAAAAAATTGATCAAACTTTTCAGTCATAAATATTAAGTACTTATTTTCATTTCTTAAGACTTTAGGTCTATTCCAAATTTGATCAGTTTTATTATAGTTTTCATTTATGAAACTAGAAAAGAGTTAAAAATTGTTTTTATATTTTTATATTAATTTTAATTTTCATAATTATGTATTGTACTAAACTATCTTTCAAATAATTAAATTTTTTTCAAACTAAAATTTCTATATGTCACTCTCAAAAGCGCTCAATTTCAATCTTATAAATAGTATAACTTATTTAAAAATTTATAATGAAATGCAAATTACATGAAAAAAAAGTTTTTTATCTTTAGCCTTATTATTTTAATGCAATTATGAATACTATAAACAAGAGATTTTATAAGTTTAATTTATTCTTGATAAGTTTTTTGATACAAATTTTATATCTTATGAATTGATGTTTCTTTAAAAATTTAATTTAAATGAAAATAATTAAAAATATTTTTATAGTTGATAACTTTATTGAAACTCTTTGAAACTTGGTTTATAGATAAAATTTTGAATTAGACCTTAATGAGTTATTTAAATGCTTCTATTAAATTTAAATTGGTAAAAAAAAAAAAAAAATTTTAAATAGATGAAAAAAGTTTCTAATTTTAAAAATTTCTATACGTTATAATAGATTTTTAAAGAAAATAAATTTCTTTAAACTTATTTTTGGGTTTAGTTTAAATTAAAACTAAATTACTAATGTAACAAAAATTTAAAATTAAAATAATATCTTAATTTAGATTTTTTAAATTAAACTTTGTTGAAAATCTGTTTTTTAATTTAAAAATTTCCTAAAACTAATATCTGAAGGTTATTTTATGAGTTGAAATAGTTTTAAAAAATAAACTAAAAATAAAAATTGTTCTTGGGGCATAAGTTTGTGATTGTAAAAACATGAAAATTTTAATAAAAAAAACTAACAAAATTAAGTTTAAAGAAATAATTTGTGAAAATATTTTCTTTGAAATTAGTAAAAAAAAGAAGTTATTTATTTGAAAATAAAAAAATTGCATCAAATAGTTTTATTTTTTTAATAACTAAACTGTCTTATGTCAAAATTTCATTTAAACTAAAGCAATTTAACATAAAACAATTTTAACTAAAAACTATTTTTAACCAAAAAAAATTTTAATTTAACAATTTTAACTAAAAAAAAGTTTACCTAAACAAATTTAAGTTTGAAAAAAAAAATTTTGATTAAAACAATTTAACTCTAAAAAGTTTCAACTAGACAATTTTTTATTTAAAATATTTTTAAATGAAAATATTTTTTAAAACTATTTGAACTAAGTATTTTTTATTTAAACTTTTTTTGACTTCACATTTTTTTATTTAAACTTGTTTTATACACTTTCTTCACTTTAATTATTTTAGTAAAATTATTTTAGTTCAATAGTTTTAACTAAACAAAATTATTGTCAAAAGTTTTAATTAGTTTTAAACAAGTAGAATAATTGTTTAAAACTAAATCAAATAAATTCTTATTTTGATTCTAAATCAATAAATTTAGATAATGATTTTGAAAAAAAAATTTTATTTGTTTTCAATGTCTTAAGGGTAAAACAAACAAACAAAAAAAAAATTTAACAGTAGTCATGAATAATTTTAAACTGTAAACCTAAAATTTTCTCAAAAATACATTTTAATTTGAAAACATAAAAAATAAAATTACTTTTGATTAAAAAAAGGATTAATTTTTGAAAGTATTAAAAAAGTTTAATTATGTTTCAAGATATTTTGAAATCTTTGGAATTTTTTAATAAGTCTCATGCTGTTAGTCTAATTGAATGAATGAAGTTGCTTGTTTTTTCAAGTTCCAATATAATAAAAAATCAGAAAACCTGAGAGGATATAAAAAAAAAATAAGAATAAGTAGAAGTAGAAAAAAACCAAAGTAATAATTAGATTGCGGCAAATAAGAAAAATTTAAAAAATTAATTTAAAAAGTGAAAAATACTCAAAAAAATATGAGACTTAAAAAAGAAATGATTGAGATTTTCAAAAAAAAAAAAAATTAGTTGAAAACTATTGAAGAAAAAATTTATAAACTATTGAAGTGATAGTTAAATCGAATTACAGAAATAGTTAAATTAAAAGCAAGAGATAGTTAAATTATAAGCAAAAGATATTTATGTTATGAGAAAAAGATAGTTAAATTATAAGCAAGAAATAGTTTAATTACATTTAAGAAATAATTAAAATTTATTAAAAAACGTTGAATTGAAGTGAAGAATAGTAAAATTTTAGTAAAAGAATAGTTAAATAAACAAAGAATTTTAAGAAAAATAGAAAGCTAAAATTAAATAAAAAGCTAAAAAATTAAAAAAAGTAGAAGACAGTTGAATTAAGAATAAATTAAAACAATCAAAAGCAAGTTAAAAAGTTGGAAAGAAAATAATAAAAGTTAAATAAATCAAAAACAAAATAAAAACAAATTAAAAAAATAAAGGAAAAGTCAAAAAAAAAAATTGAAAAGAAAGTTAAAAAAAGAAAATTTTAAAAAGAAATCAAAAATTAAAATAAACTGAAAAAAAGTAAAAGCTTATAAAAATGAATATAACATGTTAAAATTTAAAAAGTTCTTTAACTTAATAAATGTTTTAAATTAAAACAAAAAGTCTAAACAAAAAAATTAATTAGTTATTTAATGGTTAAAAAAGAATTTTTTTCCTTAAAGAAAAAAAGTCTATTTAAATATAATTAAAATCATTAAATGATGCTAAAAAAATAATTTTGACTGAAAACAAAAAAAAATTAGTTTTTTCATTAAAATTAGTTGTGAATTTATTTATTTATAAGATTTAATGAAACTAAATTTTTAAAAAGTTTAATTAATAACGTCAAAAGGACTTCAAGTTAAAATGAAAAATTTTTTTTTATTAAAAAAAGAAGTCATTTAAACAAAAACTTTTGTTAATGAAATTTTTTTTAATAATCAAAAATTTAAGAAAAAAAATAAAATTTAATCCTAAGTAATTTTTTTTATAATTTAATTTTTTTAGGTTTTTTTTTCTACTTCCGGTTTCAAATCTATTTTTCTATATAACTTTTTTTAAAATGGAAACAAAACTTTTATAAAACAAAAACTAAAATTAAAATCTATTTATTTTAAATTTTGTTTTTATGAAAATGTTTAAATTTTTTTTAAATCATCATTTCTAGTAAATTCAAAAGAATTAAGACAGAAATATATTCTAAACAAAAGATTTTAGTAAAAAAAAAATCTTTTTATTATAAACCTCAAAAAGTCTTTTTTATGAAAATTATAGTTTTAGACGTTTAAAAAAATTCTGAATTTTACTTTCATAAAATACGTGATTTTAAGTTTTTTAGAAAAGTTTGTTGATTTTATAAAACTTATTTTAACTAAAAACTATTTTAAAAGAAAAAGTTTTATCAAAATAATTACTTTTTTCTTTCTTTTGGATAAAAGATAATTAATACTATTGGTCTAAGTTAAAAAATTATTTTAAAAAAAATTAAAAAAAATTTTCACTACAGTAAGCTCAAATAATAAATTGATGAAAATGATAAAAAATTTGTTTTAATTTCTATAAAAAAAAATTGAATAGATACCTTTTAATTAAATTAAAATTTTGCTTTTAAGATTTTAAAAACAAATAGTTTATATTGATTTAAAGTTATATTTTAAAACTAAATTTTAAAAATTATTCCCATAGAAAGATGTTTTAAGAATGCGTATTTATATAAAATACATTTATTTAATCAGTTAAAATGCATTTCCTTTTAAATTCTTTTAATGATATTTTCAAATTTGAAATGCATGTTTCTTTTTAGAAATTTTTTATCACATTCTAAGTGTTTTTTTGCTGAAACAGTATAAATTTCAATAAAAATCTTTATATGACTAAAATATTTTTCATTATTTTTAACTATCATCTCTTTAAAAATTTTATTTATGGCAACAATATTTCCTTTTTTAATTTAAAATTAAAATTTTCTTGATTTTAAGTCTATTTTTGATTAAAGTATAACCTAAATTTTTTCCATTATTTTTGTTGTTGATAATTTTAATAAATGATTATTAGCATTTTCTTCTAAAAAAACTTTAATAAGTTTGTTTATGCACAAAAGTATTTGACTTTAATAAACATCTTGTATCTATTTTTTGTACAAATTTACAAATAAAAAAACTAAGGTAAAGGATAGAATTTTTTTTTTGTTTATTCAGTTAAAAGATAAAAAAATTTAGAGTTTTTTTTTTTTATGAAAATTACCGGAAAAAGGAAGTAAAAAAATCGTAGTAAATTAAAAAAAAATACACAAGATCATTATGATTTTAGTGTTCCGGTTCCTTTTTGTTTTTTTAAAAGTTTTGAAAATTTTAGTTAAATAAAATTAAATTATTGAATCAAAAAACTTGAGAATTTGATCTATAAATTTTATTTGACAGTTTTTGTATAAGTTAATATTGTTAAAAAAGAAATTTTAGTTTATAGAAAGGATTTTGACATTAGTTTGAATAATTGTAATTTTCATTTAAAAATTAATAAGTTTTACTAATTATTTTAAAAATCCATTTTTACTTTTGTCTTAAAATGTTATTTTAGTTAATTTCTATTATCACATTTTAAACTTTATTAAGTTTATTTTTTCTTGTTAACTTTTTGACGCTGTCCATTTTCATTTATTTGAAATGTATTTATCATTATAATTCTTTTGAGAATTTTTCAATTAAAAAAATTTGAAAATAGTTTCTTGTAATTCAAGTTTTCATAATTAAAAATTAATTAAAACTTTTAAAACAAAATGTAAAAAAAGAGAAAATTTAAATATTTTGAAAAAATTATACAATTAAGTCTAAAAATTCCTAATAAAATTAATTCACGTTTTTTCATATTAAAAATTCTCAAGATAAAACATATGCTATCAAATGTATCAAAAAAAAATGAAGGTTTTATGAATCAAAGTAACAAGAATAATAACAAAATTAAAGTTTGAAAAAAAACATTTTTCTAATTTATTTTAGACAAAGCTAATTATTCATAAATAAAAGTTATTAAAAATTTAAAACGTTTCAAACTTCTTTAAGATTTTTCTAAAAATAAATCAAATTTAAATGTAAAAATTTTGTTTTAAGAATCAAAAAGTCTTTTATAAATTTGAAAAATAAATTAAGGTTAATATAAATTTAGAATAAAAGAATGTTTATTAAATACAAAAATTGTTTATCAAGTTAAAAAAAAAAATGATTATCAAGTTTAAAATAAAGATTTGCATACAAAAGATAAAATAGAGTTTTCTCATAATTTTATATGAATTTTATAGAAGATAAAAAAATCTATTACAATTGATAATAAAAGATTGTCTGAAATTTAATTAAAAAGAATTTCTTAATGTTTTCATAACAAATTTTGTTTTAATTCTAATAAAGCATTTTTTGTCTATTAATCATTAAAGAAGAAATTTGTTTTTTAATTTTATTTAATATTTAAATTTATTTACCTTTGAAAATTGATAGAAATTAGTTCATAAAAATGTTTTTAATAAACTTATTGAAGAAAAAATTTCATAAAAGAAAAATTTTTTCAAAAGGTTGTTGAAAATGAATTTGCAAGTTTTTTTTCAATAAAAAAGGTAAAACTAAGCACTTTAATAAAAGGAGAAAAATTTTTTAATAATTTAATTTTTGAAATATTTGTAAATGTATAATTCCAAATTTTTTTCAATAAAATGTCAAATTAAATGTTTAATTGTAATAAAAATCTAGAAAAACATGTAAAAAGGCTTCTTTTTTATTATTATGAAAAGATGACTTAAGTTAATGATTTTTAAAAATGTTGATAAAAATTTTAAAAAAGTTGAATAAAAAAATTGCTGTTTCATAAATATTTACATAAATATAAAAAAGTTTTTATTGAAAAAAATTAAACCATTTGTAAACAAAACATAAAAAAAATTGAAAAAAAAAAATGATTGCAGAAGTTTATTAAAATCTTAATTAAATTTTTGAGTTGAAAAGATGAAAAAAAACAATTGAAACTTGTTTTTTTAATTAAGTAAATATTTAGTTTTTTATTGATTAATTTAAAAATTAAGTTTATTAACTATTTTTTAAAAAAAAAAAAGAAGTTAAATGACAGCTAAGAATTGATCACAGTTTTTATTAAACTTAGATTTTTATTTAGTAAAAATCATTTCAATAAACTTTATAGCTGCTTAAGATTTTTTTTTTCAAAAAAAATTATTTGAAATTATTTTTTTAGAGAGAAATTTATTTTAGACAAATTCCATTTATTTTTCAATAAAAATCTAAAATTTCATAACTTTTAATTAAATTTATTGAAAATTTCAAATAAATTTCTTTATGTTTTTGCAACAAAAAGAAGTTTAACTTAAGTTTATGAAGAGTTTAATTAAAAAATTTTTTTCCTTATTTTCCTAATTTTGAAGAAAAACTAATTTTAAATTATTTACAACAAATCATTTTTAGGTTACAAAAAATCATTTTTAGGTTATAACAAATCATTTTTTTATAATCTTGAAAATTTTAATTTCATTTCTTCAACATTCACTAGTATTTTAATTTGTTTTTAAAATTTTAAATTAGTTCCTTTGACTCTTTAACACTTTTATTATTTTTTTATTTGACTTATCTTACAAATTTACAATATATTTACTTTAACCTTTTTAATTTAGTCCTCTAACACTTCTATTTCAACTCTCTATCATTTTTATTTCTTTTAATATTTTTATTTTAGTTTTTTGCGTTTTAGTTATCTCAATTTTTAGTTTTTTTTTTGCATTTAATTTCTTCTGCATTTTAATTCTCTTAAAATTTAATTCTTTTGAATTTTAGTTCTTTTGCATTTTAGCATTTTTTTTTTTATTTTTTATGTATTTTTTTCATAAATTTTTATTTAAAGTCCTCTTTAGATTTATATTTAACACTTCAAACTTTAATTAAAAACATTTAGGTTTTTTCAAAATTTTTAATTTGAATTCTTTTAAATTCTTTCAAATAAATTTAAACTTTTTTTTCCAAATTTAATTTAAATTTTTATTAATTTTAAATTTTCATAATTTAAACTTTAATATATCTTTAGTCTAATTTATCAATTAACTTTTAAAATCTTCATCTTTTTGAATTAACTTTTTTTTTATTATTTTGTATTAAATTTCTCTATCATTTTCAAATAATCTCTTTATTATTTTTATATAATCTCTCTATCATTTTTATTTAATCTCACTTTCATTTCATAAAAAAATTCTGTTTTATTTTAATAAGAAATTCTGTTTTACTTTTGTGAAAATTTTAATTTAGTTTAATTATTAAATTCAATTTTGAGTTCTTAAATACTAAATATTCTTTAATTATGAACTTTTTTTTATTCTACAAAATGTGATTATCCTAAGAAAGATAAAAGCTTATTGAAAATACAAAATAAAATCATAATTAAAACTGAAAACAAAACAAAAATTAAAATAAAAACAAAGCTGATTAAAAAAGAATATTGAAGATTTATAATTAAAAAACTAATTAATTAAAATGAAATGTTTTAAAAAACAAAAAGGTTACTAGTTATATAAATTACTACTGAACTTGGATATAATTTTTTATACAAATAAAAAAAATGTAAAAGTAAAAACATTTGAAACTAATTTGAAATTTTTGTAAAATAAATAGGAAAAGAGTTTTTAAACAGATTAATAATTGAATTAAAAGAAGAAAAAAAAAATTAAATAAATTTAAAGCTGACAACTATTTCATTTAACTTTGACCATTTATTTAATTGGTTGTTAAATTTTGTTTTAATTATGTAAAAACATTCAGATTAAACATTTTTAATTATTTATAACTCATCTTAAATTTATTGACAATAATTATAAAGGAATTTAAAACCTAAAAATTTTTAAAATGTTTATTAATTTTTTTATATATAAGTTTTAATGTTTTTCATCTAAAATTTAACTTAAACTTTAATTACTTTTTTAAATTTGATTTTTTAAAAAATTTTCACTCTTCAAAAATTTTCTACTTAATTTTTTTATCATTCATTTTTTCAACTTTTTATTCTATAACTTTTTTTTAAATTTTGTTATAAGCTTTTTTTACATACTCTGAAATCAAAATTTTTTTTCCTCGTCATTTTGCATCAATTTTATAAAACTTTTTTTAGATGTTTTTTGATCAATCTTCTAAACAGTTTTTTAAATCATTCTTTTGTAAAATTTTTTAGATAATTCTTTTAAAACAATTTTTGATCATTTTATTAAACAATTTTTTGAATCATTTTTATTAACTATTTTTTGTATCTTTGTTTTTTATCATTTTTTTTTTTAGTTATCCTCCTAGATAATTCTTTTGGATTTT
This sequence comes from Anisodus tanguticus, assembly GCA_034509755.1. Lineage (NCBI taxonomy): Eukaryota > Viridiplantae > Streptophyta > Magnoliopsida > Solanales > Solanaceae > Anisodus > Anisodus tanguticus. Next base: position 17,256 of record JAVYJV010000092.1, read on the forward strand.
TTTTGAAGATAATTTTTGTATATATAAATAATTTTTTAGATTTTCTCTGTTGATAGATCAATTTTTTTACAGTTTTTTTGTATATCTGTTTATGTGTAACTTTTTTTTTTTTTGTTTAACTTTCTTCTTGTTTAAATTTTTTCTTGTTTAAATTTTTTCTTGTTTAACTTTTTTATTGTAAAAAATTTTCTTGTTTAAAATTTTCTTGTTTAAAATTTTCTTGTTTAATTCTTCTTATAAAACTATTTTGAGGTATACCTTTTCTTTTTTTACTTAACAACTTTTTTTTTACTAATTTTTATTTTTCACATCTTTTTTTAATCATTTTATACAAGATTTCTAAAATTACTTTTTACATTGAGTTTAGAAAAAATTTTTTTTGAAAAACTTGAAAAAAAAACTTAATTTTCAAAACAATGATTATCTTAATTTTGTCTGAATTAATTTTTTTTTTAATAAAAGTTTCCTTTAAAATTAATAAAGTCTTTATAAAATTTTTCATTAAAACTTTTATTAATGTTTTCATTAACAAATTATAATTAAAAAAATATTGTTTTTTTGATAAAAGAAAAGTTTAATTTTGACAAATTTATCTTTTTAAATTTTAAATATAAAAGTTTTTCTATGCCAATTTTATAAGTTCCAAATTACTTTCAAAAATATTTTTTAGATAAGCTTTGATTTTATAAACTTCAATTAAATTTTTTTTCTTAAATTGAGTAAAAAAGCTTAAAATTTTAAACGGAAATTAATTGAAAAGCATTGCCAATAAATTTGAAAGAAAAAAAATTCTAACAACCATTAATTGAAATTAAAATTTTTTTAATTCATACTCATTTTTTATAACTATGTAGTTTATATTGTTTTTTTTTGCTAAAATTCAAAGAACATTTAAAAATTTTCTTCTTTTTAAATTGAGAACATTATGTAAATTGAAATGGTGAAAAAAAAATTCATTCAAAGCATTAATTATTTGTTTAAATTGAAAAGATTCAATTCATCCTTAAATTGATTGAAAAGTATAAAGAATTTTTTTCAATTTTTTTTTTCAATCAATAAATTGATTTTCAAAATAATAAATAGATTAAAAAAAAAACTTCGCTTTGATCAATGCTAATAAACGTTTAAATATAATTTTTAACTATTTCAAAGAGTTTTAATAAGTTTGAATAATTAGAAAATAAAAATATTTTTTTTTTTATGAAAAAGATTTTATCACTATAAAACCATAGAAACTTAAAATTTTTATAATTTATTTTAATCTAATTAGAAAAAAAAGTTTAATCTTTTTTAATCTTGTTTTAAAAATTAATTTTTAAGTGTATCTAAAATATTTTTTTTAAATTAAACAATCAATTTATAATTTATTTGAAACTTTTTTTTTCTAAAAACATTATTAACAATTCTTTTCTAAGTTTTAAAATTTTCTTCTTAAAAACTACTTATAAAAGTTTCATCTCAAAACTTTTTTCAAATTTAAGCTCTTTTATTAATTTTTTTTCAAATTTTTTTTAAAGAAACTTTTATTTAGACTTTTAAAAACCTTTGCTTAAAACTTTTTAAATATTTTGTTTGAAATTTTGTGAAGAAAAAAATTTTTAAAATTTATAAATAGAATTTGCTTAAATTTTCAATAAAAATATTTTGTGTTAAACTTAGTTCATAATTTAAGATTTAAAACCTTTTAAAACAATTTTAAAAAAAAATTTAAATAAAAATTTGATTGAAAAGTTTGTTAAGAAGTTTACTAAAAAAAAAGTTTTTGAAGAAAAAAAAAGTAAAAAAAATTCCCTAAAAAGTATATACAAAAAAAGTTCTTAAAAAAGATTCCCTAAAAAAATTATTAAAAAGTTTACTTAAAAGTTTAATTTAAAAAAAAAACACCAATAAACTTTATTGAAGAAATTTAACAAAGAACACTTAAAAAATTTTGTAAATAAATTAAAAAGTTTAGAATTATAAAAACTTATTCAAAAAAACTCTATTTATCAATCTTAAACCTAGAACAAATATTGAGGTATTAAAACAATAAAACCCAATATAAATTAAACATTTGTTTTGACTTTTTATAATAAACTTTATTAGCTTAAGACAAAAGATAATTTTTTATTTAAAATTTATTTCTTCAAATTTTTCCTAATAAATTGCTTAATAAAGCATTTCAATAAAAAATCTATAAAAAATTTAAATAAATCAATCTAAATTTAAATTAATGTAAAGTATGAAAAATTAAAAAGTCAATAAAAATAAATGAATCGAAATAAGTCTCAAAAATTATAATTTTAAGAAAAACTTGGTAAAAAAATTTAAATCAGAAGTTAAAAAGGAATTTTCAAAAAAAATTATACGAATGAAGACTTAAATAAAAAATACAAAATAATTAAGCTTTTCAAAATTGAAAGTTTTTATAAGTTTAAATAAAAAATATTAAAAATAAATAAAACCTTAAAAACTTAAGTTTTATCTAAATTTTTCAGAACTTTAAGTTTTTGTAGCTGAGAATTGATTAAAATACAAAAACTTATTTTAATTAGTCCAAAAAAATTAATTTGAAATTAAAATACTAGAAAACTTTTAAAAGGTACACGTATAGATAATTAAGTATAAAAAACTTTGTGTAAATAGAAAATCTTTTTGTTTTTCCCAATTTCTAAAATATTTTTATTGGAAATTTTTAAATCCTGTTAATTTATTTCTACTAAAATCAAATTAAATTATTATTTATTTAAAGTTTTAATTAAAATGGTATCTATAAATCTTAATTTATAGATAAAAATGTTTCAGCAAAAACTAAATAGTTTTTTGGAAAAAATTAGAAGAAAAAAATAATTAAATTTTTATGTTTGAAATTTCTTAGAGAACTTTTTAATTAAATCAAAGTAATTAATAAACTTTAAAAAGAGTTGTTTATAAATAGTTTTCAATATTAAAATTTGCATGCAAAACAGATGAAAATAACTGATAATTTATGAAACTTGTATGTGCGTGTAGAAAAAGACTTTTAAAAAATTTGAATATTATTCAAGTTTTTAAAAAAAAATTTCTAAAAAAGTTTATTAAAATTTTAATATAAAAATATCTGGAAAAAATAAAATTAAAGAAAAACTTAACTACCCACAATCTTTTAAAATAATTTTATGAAAAAGAAAATTTAATAAAATGAATCAATTAAAAAACTTTTTTTTCTATAAAATTTTATAAAGGTATCAAATATTAAAAATGAAGAATCTGTTAAACAAACTTTTATCAAAAAATAAAATAAGCTTTTTATTAAAAAATAAGCTTTTTATCAAAAAAAAAATATTTTTGATTAAAGTTCAATTGAAGACTTTTTTTTTGATTTTTATTCAAAAAAAAAAATTTAAATGTTTTTGCATAACTCATTTGTCAATAATAAATAAAAATTTGAACCAAAAAATTTTATTTAAATTAAATTAAATTTTATAAATAAAAATCATAATTTTATGAATCACATAATGAAATTTTTTTTTTAAATGGACAAAATAAAACCCATCTTAATTAAACTAATTGTTTACTTTATTAATTCTGATAGAAAAAAAAAGTTTTATTAAATCCAAATATTTTTATTTATGTATTTTTTATATTTTTGTTTGTCAACTATTGTTTATTTCTACTAGTTAATTTTTAGTAAAACATCTTTAATTGCTGTTTATATTTCTAATTTCCTAACTTTGATTTTCTTTTTATGGTTTTTTATTCTCTAATTGTAAGTTTGTATTTTTAAAGTTTTTTTTTCTAAACTAATAATTTTTAAACTTTTGATTTCTAAGTTTTAAACTTCTAAATTCTGAACTTCTAAGTTCTAAATTTTCTAAGCCTCTAAACTTTAAACTTCTAATTTCAAAATTTCTAATTTCTGAAACTTTAATTTAATCAATTTTATTTTTAAATATTTAATTCATATTTTTATTAACATATTTCAACTAAGTTTATGGAAAAAGTATATAATTTTATGCTATTTGATGTCAATTTGATCTAAAATTTTTTAAATCTATGAATTATTGTCTGTTTCTAGTGTTTTATTCAAAAAATTATAAATTATCAAAAAAAATATCAGTTTTATTATTTTTAAAATCTACTATTTAAAAATCATTTATACAGGTTTCTAAATTTATAATTAACATGTCATTGTTAATAGTAAATTACTAGAATAACAAAAAGATGAATTTTTTATGTTTTAAAGACATGAAAACTATTTTTACAAAAAAAAAAGTAAAGATATACAAAAGTGAAAATTAAATAGATTTTTTGTTGTAATTTTCAACTGAAAAAAAAAACTTCAAAAGTTTTTTAAATTTTTTTTATTGAAATTCAGTAGTGTAAAAGACATGTAAAATTTAATAGCATTACTAAATAAATTATAAAGTTATTGTAAAATTTTAAAATAACCATGTTTAATTAAAGTTTTGATAAAACTATTACAATATTTAGTTATATAAATTTGTTACTTTTAAGAAAACTTAATTTTTGTAAAAATTTTTGAAAAGAATTTTTTTTAAATTTAATTTTAATTAAATTTGTTATTTAATTTGATTTAAACAAAACTCATGTTTTAACTTGGAAATAATTTATTTTATATTTTAATATTATTAAAGACAAACTTCTATTTTAGTAAAATTTAAAGAACTTTAATTTTAGTATAAACCAAAGAATAAATTCACATTTTAGTATAAACTAAAAACGAAACTTAAATTTTGATAAAAACTAAAAACGAAACATATATCTAAATGTAACTTAAATGTAAACTTGGATTTTTTATTGAAAAAATAGATTTAAAAAAACTCAAATCTAAATAATAATAATTTTTGTAAATGTAAATAAATAAAAACTGTTTCATACATATATAGCTTTAGTTAATTTTTACTAAAAATGTAGATTTAAGAATATTTAAATGTGGCTTAAAAAAATTTTTTATTCAAAGAGAAGTTTTAGTTTAGTTTAACTATAAATGTAAATTCATATATTTTATAATATAATTCTAATTGAATTCAGTTTTTAATTTTATTCTAATAGAATTAAATTTTCAATAAAATTTTAGCAGAATTTGTTTTAGTGTAACTATTTTTATTTAGAATAATTTTATTAGAAATTTATGTTTCATATAATTTTATTAAAATTTTTTGTAAAAAATTATTCAATTGTTAATTAACTTTAGTTTTATTTAATTTAATTAAGTTTTTTATTTTAAAAACTATAAGAAAAAAATAAATAAAAAAGTAAGGTAGATTTTTTAAGAAAACTATTGAATTTAAAGATCAATAATTTTACGTTTCAATTAATCAATAAAATTTTGTATAATTAGAAAAATCTTTTAATTTCAATTTTTGACAATCTTATGTACCTGTGGATTTTTAAAAAGCAATTTAACAAAACTTTTATATGAAACTTGAAGATAAAACTTTTTTGACTATTTATAAACTTGTAGACAAAAAAATATTTTTCATCTATTTTTATGATATATATTAAAAGATAATATTTATCTTTTTAAGTAATAAACGAATTAAAAAAAAAATCTTTTTAAAAAACATATGACGCAATTGTCTGACATGAGTTCAAAAAAAAAATGCAGAAGTTTACATCTTTTTTTAAAAAATTTTGTCAAAAAATACATTAAGTAAATTGATGTATTGATAATAATCTAATTTTTTTTTTCAAACTCTAATACATGCGCAAAATTTATTTATAAATTTAATTAACCTTTTGGTCAATAAAAAGAACAAAATAAAAATTTAAAACTGTTTTAAAAAAATTATAATAAAATTTTATCAATCAACATAAAACAATAACTTATATTTGATCAACGTGTATGTGATCAAACTAATTCTAGACCTATTATTTTAATTTTTTTTTTTCCTACAAAAAAAAAATAAAATTACAGATGATGAATTTTATTATAAAATCAAATGAACAATATGTTTTTTGAATTTTAAAAAGGAAATAAAATTTAAACAAAGTTTTTAGAAGAGAAAAAAAATCAAATATTAATAAATCATTTAATTAATTCTAATTGATGAAGAAGTTTTTTTTTTTTAAAAAAAAAAATTTGAAAAGAGAGAGAAAAAGAATTTTAATTGATTTATAATTTAATATTCATTTTATTTAGCAAAAAAATTTTACTCAAATTTTATAGATGAACAAAAAATTTTCAAAAATAAAAATTTTACTAAGTTTATCTTTAAATTAAAATCTTAAAATAGTTAGCCAGTTTTGAAAAAGAAATTTAAAAATTGTATTAAATTTATCATTTAAAAAAAAAATTCTACTTCCTGTCACTTGATAAGTAAAAATTATTTTTTTTTCTTTAAAACTTTATAAATTTATCTATTTTTATAAAATTTAACTTTAATTTAAAAAAAGAAAGTTTTAAATAAACTATAATTAAATTTCATAGTGAATTTTACAAAAAGAAGATAGTCGAAATAAGTTTTAATAAGTTTTAATAAAGTAAAAAATTTGAATAAAATAAAATTAAAATAAATCAGAATAATTTTCCTTTAAAAAAAAAAGAAAAAAACTACTTGAAAAATAATGAACACTTTTTTAGAAAGTAATATTAAAAAAAACTAACTTTGACAAAAAATATGAATAGATGAAGAAAAACTATTTTAAGAAATAGTAAAAAGATAGAGAAAAACTAGTCACAAAAATACCAAAAATGTAAAGAGAAACTAGTTAGAAAAATATCACAAATTTACAATAAAACTAGTTTGAAGAATATCAAAAATCTAGAATAAAACTAGTTTGAAAAAATAAAAGAAAAGCAATTCAAGTAAAGAATAATAAAAAACTAGAAAAAAAATGAATTAAAAAAACAACTTTAAAAATGAAAAAATTGAGAAAAAATAAATATAAAAAGATTTAATAAGAAAAAGTTATAAATATATTATTTAAACTGTAAAATAAAAAACAAAAAAAGTTTAGTTTGTAAAAAGAAAAGCTTTTAAATTATCTAAAAAATAGTTTAATAAAAATATAGAATAAGTTAATTATAGTTTAGAATAGTTAAAGTTTAATTAAATATAAATTAAAATTATTAAGAATAATTTTTTCTTCATAAAGACTTTTGTAATAACGAAGCTAATTTATTTAAAAAAAATATCTATTTAAAAAGTCATTAATTAAAAATTAATTCAATAGTATTTATTGTAAACTTATAGTTACTTCTTTTTGTCTCTTTATTGAAATAGATTAAGAAAATTGTTTTATATAAAAATTTGTAAAAGTCTTTATAAAATTTAATCAAACAATATCTAATACTGATAATGAATTTTTGTAATTTTTAATTTAGATTAAGTAGATAAACATGATGTTCTTTTAAAGTCATAAAAAATGAAAAAATTTTAAATTATCTTTTATAAAATAAGATGTATAAATTTTTTACATCAATTGCTTTATTTAACTAAGATTATTAAAGTAAATATAATTTTAATAAATTATTCATGAAAACTAAATTTAAAACTTCATACTACACGTATTAATTTATTAAAACAGAAATAATGACATCAATTCATAGAATATTCAAAAAAAAATTCTTTCAAAGGTCATTTTATAGATAATTTTTTAGAAGATAATAAAAAAATAACTTTAAAAATTCAATAAAAAAAAGAAGTATAAAATCAAAAGTTGTTTAAAAACATTTGAAAAGTAGTAGAAGCTCTAAAAATTCAAAATATATTTTTTTCGAATACTTTTACTTTATAAACAAAGAAACATAATTTTTTTCTGACTGAAACATGGTCCGAGGAATATGAAGCTATTACTACACAAAAAAGATAAACTAAAGAAAAATGAAGTATAAACTTAAAAAATTCTTTAGTCAAAAACTTTTAGTAAAATGACATTGAGACTATGATAATTGTCAAAAAATCGAAAAAACCCCGATGAAATTAAAAATTAAAAAATCATATATTTTCAAAGTTATTTAATAATCGATTGGATTTACTTTCAAAACAAATATTCTATAAATTAAAGATAGCGTTTTGGATAATACAAGGTATAAATCAAGCGTTTCTAATAATTTTTAAGCATTATTTAAATGACGCCTCACACATAGTGACGTAATATTACTAAGTAAAAAATTAGAATCAAATAACATCTTACTTACAATCTAACTTAGAATAATTAGTGCCAGATGGTGGTGGACTTGACTAACAATATGTATTCATCCCAATTTCTAATTGCCCGGTTATTTGATGTTTTTGTTGTAGTTCATTAATAAACTCACAAGATAATTTTTGTAGGAACGATTATTATACATTCTGTAAAAAGAAAATAAAATAGTTTTATCAATGGATAACAAGTGTGAATTTTGCTATAATAAATTATAAGTTTTAAGTATTTTGTTGTTAAAAGTACGTTAGTTATTATTATACGCTCAAAATAAATAAATATAATATCCATTTAACAATAAGTGTTCATTGTTTTTTTTGTGCATAGAAAGTTAAAAGTTGATTATAAATTTGAAATGTACAAAATAGAGATTTTATTAAAAATATAAAATCTGAAAATGAAAGTTTTATTTGTCTAAAAAATTGTTGAGATTAAAAATTTTATGAATGATTTGAAGTTTTTAAATATTAAACAGAATAAATTAATTCAAATTAAATTTGTTTTAAGATTTATAGTTTTATGAAGTTTTATTAGTTAAATAAATTTATAAAAAAAAAGAAGACAATTTTTGAAATCTGTATCATGTTATATTAAAAATTAAAAGCATTAACATAATTTTCAAAATTGTTATCAACATTTTTTTGTCATTTTGACAAACAACTCAACAAATCAATTCAAATAAAAAAAAATGTTAATATGTTCTTTTTAATTAACAAAAACATTATTAAATTTATTAAAATAGAGTATGATGAAATATAGATTTGAATAAGAAAAAATAGTTTTTTAAATTTTATTAAGCCAAAAGTTATATCTCATAAAATAGAACTTTTTTAATTATTTTTAATCAAACATCTATAACTATGAGATGTTAAAATGGGTTTTTTATAAAACTAAGCTTTCATTAAAAACAAAATAAATTATTACTAGAGAAAGATCTTAAATCTGATTTAGGTAAAAAATTTAAAATATCAAGTTTTAAAACTCAAATGTATTTTTTTAAATTTAAATAAACAAAATACAACTTAAGTTTTATAAGAAAACATTAAAATTATTACAAATTATGTTCATTAAATGTAACTGTTTAAAACTATAAATTTTATATATAATGCTTTCACAAACTAAATTCAAATAAAAAGTCATTGCTGTTTGAGAAAAGTTTTATTAACTAATTTCAATATTTTGCAATCATAATTTTAATTTATTTTTATAGCTTCGTTCAATATTATGTAGTTAAGTAGAGTATAATTTAATACAAGTTAATTAGCAATAATTTAATTCAATTTACAGTTACTTAATTAAAGTTAATTTTAATTGAATAACTAAAAATTTTATCTTAAAAATAATTATTATTTAATTTATTTAGTCTGAACTTTATTAAATTAATGATTTTGAAAAAAAAGGAATTTTTTAGTGAATAAAATATTCAACTATTCATAAAAGGAATCATTTGAAAACTTTTTAATTTAAATAAATCAAAATTATAATCGATAAAAAGTATTAAGAAGTCTTTGCATTTAACAAAAAAGAAAAAATTTTTCTGCTATTCAAATTGAAAAACAATTACTTTTTTCTTAAACTTAATTATATCTTTAACTAAAAACTAAAAACTTTTTTTTCTACATATGTTTCTAAATAGTTTTTATCATCCCAATTACAAAAGATGTTGTAAAAAAACTTTTATTTTCTTTTTGGATGAATATTTTTTGGTGAATTTCCGTTAAAAAAATTAATCCTACTTCAAAAAAAAAAAAATTTTCTTTAAAAACATAGAATGATGTTTTAAAAACTTTTTTTGATAAAAATTTTTCAATATGTTTTCAAATGCAATTTTAATCAACTTCTTTTTTCATAAGACCGTTTTAACTATTAAAGATTAAAATTTTAATTAAAAAAAAAATTAAAAGAGTTTTAAAAAAAAAAGTTTCTACTTTAAGTATAAATTAATTTAAAAATCTAAATTAGTTGTTAAAAATATAAATGAAAACTATTATTTAGTCAATGTAAGTTAATATAATTTCAAACGTATGTTTTAAAGTATTAAATGTTTTTATACGTAAACATATTTGTTTTTAGGAAGAAATTATTGATACGTGAATGGTTGAGCTTTTTAAAATTAAAAACAAAATTAATTTTTTTTTTTTGAAATAAAGTTTTTTTAAAGTCAAATATAAGTTTTGAATAATTCAAATTTTTTTTCATAAAAAACTTTTACGCAAAAATTAACAAATTATTTGCTGAATTAAATTTATAATTTTAATTAATAAAAAAACTAAAAGCTTAAACGTATCAATGATTAAAAAAGATTAATCAGAAAAGATTTATCTTTTTTTTTTCTAAAAAAAATAATTCAGGTCAATTTCAATAAAACAAAAAGAATTTTTTTTGTTAAAAAATCTTTTGATATTAAAAAACAATTTTTAATGTTTATATAATATTTGTTTACTCATTTTATTAAATTATAAACTTTTATAGGTAACTTTGATTTGAAATTAAAACTTATCAAATTATTAAGTTATTAAAAAACTTAATTAAAAATCACTTTAGATTTTGAATTTTTTTTATGATAAAAATTGATATAAAAAAAACCTATCTCAACAAGCTATTAATTAAGAATTAAAATACTTGAATATAATTAAATTTTAAAAACTTGTTTTTTATAAAAAAAATTTAAATAAATTTTGAAGCTTTTTTTTATTTAGTCATTAATAAATTAGAAATTTTAAAAGATTTTTTAATAAACTTTGATAAATTTTTTAAATAAAACTTCTGATACTTTTCAAATATAAATTTTGATTTTTAATAAAGCTTTTAAATTAAAATTTATATCAAAAATTTTGCGTGAAAAATTAAGATTCTAAAAAAATAATTTTTTAAAAGAGAATTTAATATAAGCTGTAAGAGTTATCAAATAAGATGAATTTAAAAGTTTTTTAAAGGAGAAAAATTCAAAAAAAAGTTTAAATAAACTAAAAATTATGGTTTTTTAAAATGATTTTTGTAGAAAAAAGAAAAACCTAAATTTATAGTTTTTGATATTTTTAAAAACCAAAAATATTTGATCATTTAGTGTTTAAATAGTGCTTTTTTACAGTTTTGAGAATTTTTTTTTTGATAAATTTTTTAAGCATCAATTTTTGAGATAAAATTTAAAAAACTAAAATTTGTTTCTTGATAAAGTTTTTAAGTCTAAAACTTTTTCAATGTTTAAACTATAAAAATTAAAAAGTTTAATAAAACTTTGAAACCTAAATATAATGTTTTGATAAAAATATAAAATCAAAAAACTGTTGTTTGATGAATTTTAAAACCTAAAATTATAATTTTTTTAACAAAAATTCTATAGTTTCTATACGAAAAAAAAATGTTTCAAATTAAAAATTTTCAAAGAAAAATTCATTTAATTTAAATAGAAAAGCTAATAAAAAAAGAACAATAGAAAATTCTTTTTGCTCAAAATATTAAAAGCATCAATTTTTAATTTTTTAATTTATAATAAAAATGTCAAATTCAATACACCTGCATTGTTTACTTTGCTCTATTATTCTATTATTTTTCATGTTATTATGTATAAAAAAATATTCAGAAAAAAAAAATTTAGCTTGATTAAAACTTACACAAAAAAAGTTTTTTTTTGGGTATTCTTGCAAATATGAAGATAAAGTTTACAACTGATTATAATGAAGAAACTAATTTCTATTAAACATAAATTTTAAATTATTTCTAAATGAAAAATTAACAAAAAAGAAAATTAATAAAAAGTTTAGACTAATAATTTTAAAACCATAACCACTCAAAAAACCTATTCATCATCGTTTTAATAGATGTTTTTTTTAAATGTCATTTTTGCTTTATAAGAATAAAAAAAATGTATCAAATAAAAATCAATTTCCTGTTTTAATATTTTTACCAACTTTTAAAAAAGTTTTTTTATGAAAAAAAACTATCAATTAAGTTTTTCTTTTTATAAAAAATAATTTATTATTTTTATCATTTTGAGCGCTATTTTTACTTAATTTGAAATGTAAAACTCTAAAGTTTTAAAAAAAGTGAATAAATTTTATATTTTTTAATTGAGTTTATTTAAAAAGATTTTTTTTTGCTAAAATTAAATATTGCAACAGGTTTTTAAATAAATTAAAGTAAATAAAAATTTCGAAAGTAAATTTTTCAATAAAAAAACTAAACATAAATAACTTATAAATTAAAAGAAAAATAATATTAAATTTCATAAAGAGAGTTTATTAAAAAACATAAAAAATTTGAATGAATATTAAAATTTATATAAATTGAATTTAAACTCTAAAATACATATATACCTAGTTTAAGTAATACATAACAATAAAAACTAATAGAAACAAATATAAAAAGAGAGAATACACTCATAATCTAACAAAAATACATATAAAATAGAAAGAATACATTTAAAATTAAATACATATAAAATTTTTGATAAAAAAGCTTAAACAAACACATGTTAAAGGAATACATATAAAAGCTAAAATGAATACATATAAAAGCTTAAAGAAATATATACAAAAGATTTAAAAAACAAATACAAATTTTTGGTGAAATAGATATAAAAGTTTATAAAACAAAGTATTATAGAAATGTATGAAAGCTTATAAAATTAGTTTCAAAAGAAATAAGATATGAAAGTTATGTATAAAAGGAATAAATACTTTAAGAAAATAGATGCAAAAACTTTTTTAAAAAACATACAAGACTTTGATAAAAAGATATAAAATTTTTTGATCAAATACATACAAGTTTTTGAATTAAAATACATAAAAGTCTCTGATCAAAATACATATAAGTTTTTTAAATGAAAAGACATATAAGTTTATTGAATAAAAAGATATATAAGATTCTTCAGAGTGAAAAAGTATATAAGATTCTTCATAGCGAAAAGGTGTATAAAATTCTTTATAATCAAAAGGTATATAAGATTTTTCAGAATGAAAAGACATATTAGTTTTTCGAATAATAAGGAATATAAGTTTTATGAATGAAAAGACATAAGATTTTTGAATAAAAATGCATTTAAGCTTCTCATCAAGATAAATATAAAAAATTTTATGCAAAAGAAAATAAAAGAAGCAAAAACTTCATTAAAAAAGCATATAAAAATTTTATTCTAAGTAGATCTAAAAAGTGATATTAAAAAATAAATATAAACTTCTAATTGAGATACATATAAAAACTAATAAACAACCTACAAAGATTTTGAACAAACCACATAATTTAATTTTTGAAAAAAAAGAAGTGTTCATAAAAAAATTGATAGAAACAAACTTTATGTATATTTTTGTTAATCAAACAAAACTAAAAATTAATTAAAAAAGTAGCAAGTGAATATTTACAAAAAAAAAAATTTTAAATATTTTTATAATTTTGTATAACTAGCAAATGTAAACAATCTAAATTGAAAATTTATTTGATTTATTCAAAAAAAAATCTTCTTATAAATTTACTTAAAATTTTTTTAAAACTTGAGATATTTATTTTTTTTATTATCTTTTTTTTTGTTGATACAAGACGTCAGTTTATCTTAAAAGCTTTTTTCAAACATATTTACTGATGTAATTTAATCATAATGTTGAAAAAAAAAATCAAAGAAAAGGTGTTACAAAAATATTTAAACTTCCTTTTACTGTATAAACTTAATGTTAATATAAAAATATTTTTAGTGACTAATAATTTTTTATTTGTACAAAGATATCCAAAAATGTACATAAATTTAAAAAAAAAATTTCTTATTAAAAAAATTTCTACCTTTAAACAAATTTTAATTTTTCAAATCACTAAAATATATTTAGTAACTTTTTAAGATCATTTGTTTAAAGATGAAGAGAGAAAAAAATTTAATATGTTCTTAACTTTTAACAATTTCAAGATTCAATTGTTTTCATAAATAAACATAAACTTTAAAAAAAAAGACAAAAAATTAATAAAAATTTTTAAAAAACATTTGTTTTACATCTGTCACAACAATAAAAAATTTTCATTTATTTTTGTTTATTAAATTTTTTTACCTTTTTTACGTAAAAACTAATATCTACATTTTATTTAAATTTTTTTTTAAATTGAAAATACTTACTCATTGATTATAGTATTTAGATAAATTTGTATTTAAATTTTGACAAAAGATTTCGAAATAATTTTTTTCCATAATAATTCAACGCCTTTATTGAACTAGTTTTAACACCCAAAATATGCTTAAACTTTTAAAATAATTACCAAATTTTCAAAATTTCTAATAAACACTGTTTTAACTTATTTAATTTAAAATTCTCAATACACATTTTAAAATTATTTTTAGATAATAAATAATTAAACAAAAGAATGAAAAACAATGGTTTTAAATTTTACTCAACATTTAAATCTACATATTAACTAAACAAGTCATTTCTGAATAAAGCTAATTTTTAAACTAATCATTTACAAATTGATTTTAAAAAATGAAATTGATTGACTAACTGATTAATTATAAAGATAAAATTACTTGAAAAAAAAAAAAGAATTTTTAAACAAAGCTGATAAAAAAACTTAAAAAGCTGACTTAAGCAAATGATCACTTATCATCTGAAATAAAAAAATTAATTCTTAAGTTGAGTTAAGAATTATTAAAAAAAAAATTTAGGAATTAAAACTGAAAACATTTACAAATTATAAAACTGAGCTTTTACAAAGAAATGAATATTTTTGGATTAAACTTTAAGAGTCTTTAAATTAATTTTTAGAGTATTTAACTCAAATAATATTTACTAGAAAAAAAAAAAAATTTTAAGAGAAACATTTCTAACGTAAATTAATTGAATAGTTAATTAATTTTTTCTTTATATTTAACTAAAAAATATAATAGTTTTCAGCTATTTGTTAAACTTTAAGTCAACTTAAATTAATAAATCAGAAAAAAAAATTTTTAAAAAAAAATGCAAAAACTGTTATTTGACTCCTTTTGATCTATTTACTTTAAAAAGCATGTTGTATCTTATTTTTCAACTTAACCACATTCTCTATTATTTACTTTTGAAAAACTTGTTT
The DNA here is from genome assembly GCA_034509755.1 of Anisodus tanguticus. Taxonomy (NCBI): domain Eukaryota; kingdom Viridiplantae; phylum Streptophyta; class Magnoliopsida; order Solanales; family Solanaceae; genus Anisodus; species Anisodus tanguticus. The sequence goes on from JAVYJV010000092.1 coordinate 32,430, forward strand.
AAAAAAAAAACATAATTGTGCACTTATTTTGTGAAAATCAGTTGTTACAAAAACAAATTATATTTCTTAAAAAATCTTTAAAAAATTTTTTTAATAAAAATTCAACGTAAAAAATATATTTCCTGTAAAAAAATAAATCTGAAAATATAGATCTAATTTTGACAAATATTTATTTTCAATACATTTTATAAAATATTTAAAAACATTAAATCTCATTAAGTAATTAATTATTTGTAAAAAAGAAAAAAACACAAAAAATAAATTCTTTTTAATCGAGTTTAAAAATAATAGTGAATCAATACTTGAAAAAGATTAATTAAAAAAATGAAAAAAAAAATTTTTTTTTTTAATTCAATTATCTGATCGATTAAGATGATTGGTAACCCATCTGTACAGTTGAATAGTAATTTTTTAATAAATTTACTTTTTTTTCCTTTTTTTATTAAACTTCCTTTCAATTTTTATTAGTGTAAAAGCTTAATAGCAACTATTTTTCATATTCATACTTTATTTTAATTATTATTTTTGACATTATTAACTATAAAATTTTATATACTTTAATCTTAGTTCATTATCAAATGTTTTCATATTTGCATCTTGCTAAATTATCAAATTTACCTTTATTATTTTTTTAACCAAAATACTTTGTATTACTTTATTTCTATATTATTCAATGTGTTTATATTTTTATTCTTTGTATTTTCTATGTACTGTTATTTGAACTAATATCTTATAAAAACTATTATAAGTATTCATATGTTACAACATTGTTTTATGTGTTTGTATAATTTATTCTGTTAAACTTTTAAACTTAGCTTAACATTTGTTTAATTAATCTATTATTTGTAATTTCAACTTATAAAACTATCTAATTATATTTACTAGCCCTAGTTAATTTTAACTATTAGTTTTATCAGACCAATTTATAAATATTCTTTTTATCCTAACTTTTCCTTATTATTAATGATATTACTTTTCACTGGTAAGTTTTTTTAATTTATTCTTAAAAAGAAATATAGGTGTTTTAAAAATAAAAAACATTAACTTTGTTTAAATAAATACTATGAACAATACTATCAATATAAATTTAACAGCTGTCAAGTCTCATAATTCACAAAAAAAGATTTTTTTAAAAAACAAAAATAAACAAATCAACAAGATGATAACTTAAAACGCTCTAAAGTTCTTAATTTGAAAATTATTGAAAACCAATAGTTTTTCTTTTAAAAAAAAATTTGATGTCCATTTTATGTTTAAATTAAGATTGGTTGCTATCGACTATTAAAAAAAAAAACAAAAAGTATCGACTATGAAGAGCTATAAACTGAAAAGTTTAAATTTTCTTAAACTTTATATTAAATTTTTTGTCGATATTTTTCAATTTTATGATACTTTTTTTATTTTACATTTTTAATTATAAGTTTGATATTTTTTTTATAGAAAATATTTTAAGTAAACATTCAACATTTTTATAATTGATTTTTGTGAATTAATAAAAATTGATTAAATGTGTTAACAGAATAAACTTAATTAAGAAATGATGATGTGAATTAAAAATTTCTAAAAACATTTCTTTCTATAAAAATGTAAAGATTTGAACCTTTCAAAAAAATAATGATGAAAACTAAAACACTTTAATTTAGAAACCTAATTTTTTTTTCTGAATCATTTAATTAACTCTTTCAAACAATAAAATTATTGATGAATCGAAATTTCTGATTTTTATTTACAAATAAATTTCAAATATAGTTAAACAAATAAATTGATTTGATAAAATTGTATTTATAAATAATCTGTCATCATCAGGTAAAAGTTTTTTCATAATTATTATAAACTATCTTTTAATTTATTGAATTAATAAAGTTTTAAAATATAATTAAAACATCCTTCAGCTTTTTCAATTCAGTTAATAAATTTTTTTTTTATTTTTTCATGTTCTTAATTATTTGTAAATTTTTAAAAGTAGTCAATAAAAAGAAAATTTTATTTTTTGACCTTCTATATCACCTTTTTTTGATCAGTTTTATATTAAAAATATAATTAGATTTTTGTTTGATATTTTTTATATTCAAATTACTATTGATTTCAATTTTAATAAAAATTTTATTTTTTCAATGATAAAAAATGTCTTCAAATCTTCATTTTCTTTATCAATTAGTTTAATCATTTTTTTTACATAAATATTCATCATTTATTGAAATTATTATTTATATCATCAGCATCTTTTAGAAATTTTTCATTTATTTTACCATCTTTTTAAATATCTCATTCTTATTTATAATACTTTTCAAATTGTTAGTTTTAAAGAACAAAATAAACAATTAAAGATTCCTGTATTTAATCTATAAAATTTTAACAATTTGAAATCAAATATAAGCAAATGGCATTCAATGTTTATTTTCCTTTTTATTACATAAACAAAAAAAAATCTAAAATGCATCAGAATTTAAAATTAAAATTTTTTAAGATTGACTATTCATTTTTAAAAAAATATTCAAATGATTTTGAATAAAAAACTATAAAATTTTCAAATTTTAAAATGAAAATTTAAACCACTTATAATCTTTTAATATCTGAATAGGAACTAACTTTTTTTCTAAACTTTTCTTTTTTAACTAAATTTTTTCATGAATAAATATCCTATCTATTTTATTCAAATATTAAACACATGATTATTTTTTTTTCAAATTTATCGGTTAAATTAAAATAGACATTCTTAACCTTATAATTATAATTAAAACTGATTTATAAATTTAAAACAAAAAATTTTAAAAAAACGTTTACTCACTTAAAACAGATTAAATTTAATATTTTATACACAACAAAAAATTAAATTTTAGCATAAAAAGTGATAATTAACAAACCATTATTTTTAATTTTTATCTAAAAAAAAACATGAAATAAGCTTATTTCAAATTTTATTATCATCATCATCATTTAAAAATTTATGTTTTAAATCATACATTTTAATTAAAAAATCAAACTACTCTAAACTATATCAAAAAAATTAAGTTATAGAAAAGTTTTATACTAAAATAAATTTTTCTATTTTAAGGTGCTAATCATAATTAAAAGCATGTTTAAAAAAAAAAAATTAAACCAATTGATTCCAGTTTAATTTGCTGATGTTTTCTTAAAAAGTTATAAAGATCTTAATGAAACTATTTTAAACATTATCAAAAGTATGAATGATTTTTTTAAACTTAAATGACATTTAATTTAAAATTGAAAACGATATTTTTCTTCAATAATTAAAGTAAAAAGGATATTTTTAAATGATTAAAGTTTCTAAGTGATCAAAGTTTTTAAATGATTTAAATTATAATTTTGTTAAAATGAATCTTAAAATACTAATTGATTTTTAAAAAAAAAATTTTGGAAAGTTAATTTAATTTTTAAAAGATTCATAAAGCTTAATTAATAGACTTTTAATACAATTTAAAAAACTCTGAAAAGTTTTAAAAAAAGTAAACTTAAAAAACATTTTAATAGGCTAAAATTAACGTTTAATAACCCAAATGTTTTTTTATAAAAACTAATTTTAACGATATTAAGTTTAAGAATTTTTTTTTTGAAACAGCTTTTCAAATTTTGATCTTGAATGTTTTTTTCGACTGACATAGTTTGATTTTGAATACTTACTAAGTTTTTGAAGATAAAAGATGAAATATTTATAAATATTTTGCATTAATTTTAACTAGCTTGTATTATTTATTGAATTTTTTTATTTAGAAACCAATTCAAATATTTTTAATTAGTATTTGAACATTACTTGAAAATAGTTTACTTAAATATGTCAAAAATGAATATATTACATTTGAAAAAAAAAAATTTCAAGAATGTTTAAAATCATTTAAATTTGAAAGCTAGTTAAAATTAAAAAACTATGTTTCTTTTTTTAAAAATGACGAAACTTTTATTCAAACAATTTGGAAAAAAATTTTTTTTTGTTTTTTTTAATAAAAAAACCTAGTCTTGCATTGTTTAATTAAATTAGAATTAATAATTATTTACAGTAATAAATAAATTATAATATTAACGTTTGAAAAGTTAAAAAAAAAAATTTTTTTTTTCAAATTTAGAACATGAAGCTTAAAAATAAAAGTGATGTTTAAAAATAAAAAAAAGTTAAAACACATTTTCAACTAAAGTATAATTTATTTTGCTTTAAAAAAAAAGTGTTAAGATCATTAAAAGCTTTTTGAAGTTCAATTCAAATAAATCTTCAAATTTTTTAACAAAAAATTATGAATTTAGCATTTATCTTACTCAATTGATTAAAGAAAAGAAACTAAAATATTTTATAAAAAGAATTTGTACTTTTTCTACTATTCATAAAAAGTGAATTCAATTTATAAAAAAAAAAATTGTTTTTTTTAAAAGTTTTTGGACATAAACAAAAATGTTTTAATTAATTTCTTTTTTTATATTAAAAAAAGAAAAATGAGTTTTAAAAAAGCTATTTTGTTAAAGTAAAAAACATTTCAAAAAAAATTATTTTAAAGAATTTTCTATGAAAAAAGTTAAAAATTCTTTTTAAATTAAACAGTTTATTGATTATTAATATGTCACAGATAAAATTTTGATGAAACAACTATTTAAAAAAAAAACATAAAAAAATTGAGCAGATGAAATATTTTCAAAATATTTAAAGACCTAATATGTTTTTTAAATCTTTGATTTTTTTTTATGAATACATGAACAAAAGCACTTACATGTGATTAATAATCTAAATTTAAAAAATTTAAGAACACTTAAATTATAATAAAAATTCAAATGATAAACTTCTTATAATTTCCAATTCTTTTAGTCTTGAATTTTGAAAATTGTTTGTTTTTAAACCTTTAGCGTCATCTAACATTGAGAAAAAAAAAATTGGATTTTTCGAAAAGAAACACTCAAAAATATTTTATTCACTGTTGCATACAAAGCTACAAATAATACACAATAGAAAAAAAACTGAAAAAAAAGAATAAAATATGATTGCACTAAATGTTGAAATATCTAGAAAACTAAATTAGCAAAAAATTTTGAAATAAACATTTAAAAATTGATCGTATTTACATTTAAAGTTTTGTAAAAAAATTGATTCATCTTTGAGTTTAGTAAAAAACTAAACACATTTATAGAAAAATCCAAACTTATTAAATCACTCAAAACTAAACAAAAACAAATTTTTATGAAAAGAAAATTGCAACACAATTACAGATTGGAAATTTAGTGTTATTTTTAAGAAACCATTGGGATTTTAATTTTAAAATAAAATACTGACTAACAATTAAATTATTTTATCAGAAAAATACTTTATTCATCATCATTAATTATTTCTATCTCATCATCACTTATAATTTTTGAATCTTCTTCTAAATGTGCTGTTTCAGAAATTTTAAAGTCATCATCTGAAAATATTTTTTTTAAAACTTTAAAAATTTCTTTTCTTTTAAATTTTAAGCTTGATGATTTGAACCAATTTTCTAAAGATATCCTTGATAAATTTCTTCTGTTAAAAATAATTGACGAGTTCTAAAAATAAGTTTTTTTTCAATTATAAAACTAAAAAAACTAAATTAATTTACCTTTAAAAATAATTCTACATAATGTAAAACAAAGATTCCACAGTCATAATTATTCAATTGAACAGGTACTTTTGGTATTAAAGTAATTAAAGTTTTTTCATTTAAGTTTTTTAAAAGCCTTTTCTTAGTATATAATTCTTGTTCTAAAAAAATGCGTAATAATTTAAAATAGTTAAAACAATTTGTTTTATAACCCATAGAATCCATAAAAATTAAACAAGATCTTAAAAAGATAAAAAAAATTGAAAAAACATAAAAACTAAAAAAAAAATTACTTTTGAAACTCATGTTCATCAAGAATATCATCAAAATAATTATTTATAAGTTTATTAGGATAACAAACCAAAATTAGACTCCAATGATAGTCTTTAAATATTGGCACGATTAAAAAATCATAGTTAAAGATGTCTACATTTTTGGTCCAGTTTTTCACAGAATTATATATTTCTTGTTGATCAATTCTATTTGAGAATAATTTGAAAAGTTATAAAGTTACTAGGATTTTAAATAAAAAATTCGTACCTTTGGTTATCAATTTTATTAAAAAAAGACAACAATTTAGAGAAAAAAAATGTACTAAAAATGTAAGTTTTTTCTTGTATGTCGATTGGAATTAATTTATACTTAATATACCTGTTGCAAAAAACTGTTTTAAAAATCTAAAATAAAATGCAAAAACTTACATCAAATAAAATTCTATAATTTTATCATTCAAATAATTTTCTTCTCTAAGACAATAAACATCGTTTTTATGAATTGTGATTGTTTCATTATTATCAAACCAATATTGTATCTCAGTATTTTTTCTAAAATTAAATTGAAAATAAAACGAAGCTACAAAAATAGTAAAAACTTACAATTCATTAACATTAATTTCAACGTTTATTGATTCCTCATTAACTTCATCTATAAATATAATAGATTCCAAATCTACTTTTGGTTTAATAATAACTTCTTCAACCATATTTTTAGTAGAAGCTAATGGTTTTTTGGTTTCATTTAAAATTTTTATATTTCTTTCTCTAAAAGAACCTTTGAAAACATATTGTCCTTGCTCAATAAAAATAGTTTGTAAACTTTGATTAAATTCTAATTTGTTTTCAAAAAAAAAATTTAATTTTTCTTTCAAAATTTCAATATTCTTTGAATTCAATAATTTTGCTATAATAATACTTTCATAACTGTTATTAGTATTTCTAAAATAACCTAAAGCGCTTCTATCATTAACATTATTTAAACTTTGTTTAATAATATAATGAGTTGAAAGTCCAACTTTGAGTTGAAAGTAGTAATTTTTATTTTTATTTTCATGAAACATTATTTTTTCAATATGTTCATGTTTCAAATTTATAAAATTAGATTCATTTAAATGAAAAATTAAACTTTCATTATTTAATTGTAAATAAGATTGTTTTTTAAACTTGAAAGTACCAAAAAACAAATAATCAAAATGATAAGTTTGAGATAGCTCATCCTCACTAAATTTTTTATTTTGTTTTTGGTTGAAAAATAAATTTTCTTTGTTAATAAACTTGTCATCGAATAATTTTAAAGGTCTAAATTTTGGTAAATTTGTAATATTTTTTGTGTTATTACTTTTTTGTTTTTCAATAAATAATATTTCTTCTTCATTTTGACAATCAGAATCTTCTTCTTTTTTGTCCTCTTGAAATAATATTTTATGTTCATCTAAATTTTTATTTAATGAAGTATCCATCTTAGTTTCTTCTAATTATATAACTTTAAATGATTTCAAAACATAAGATTTAGGATTAAAAAAAACTTTTAACTAAAACTAAATTTTCATTTTCAAAATTTTTAATTTTCTGTTTAAAAAAACATATTCTTCTCATCTTTTTGATATTACTCTGATCTTCAAAAAGTAAATATTACCATTTAAACTATAAAAAAACAAATAATCTTACAATGACACCTTGTGTTTAAACTTGGTACTTTTTTTGAAATCTATCTAATTGGTTAGCATGATAAAAATTTTTTAAAATTTAAAAGTATATTAACAAAAAAAAAAAATTTTTGAAAAAAAGTTAAATTTAAACATTTTAAACACTAAGTATCAAACTAGAAGAATAAAATATAATTAAAGAAGTATTTTTTAAAGCTTATTAAGTTTTTAATTTATTTTTTCAACTATTCACAAAGTTGATTACTTTAATAAATTTTGATTAAAACTTTTTTTGTTTCAAAAATTAAAATTTGCCTAATAAAAAATTTCAAATAAATAAATTACCATTTGTTTTTAAGGAATACACGGGAAAAATAATCTGAACTGTTTTTATCACAGATATTATAACAATAACAGTTAACTGAAAAAATGTATAAAAAGATATAACAAAACAATAAATATTAATTACTAATAAATGACTTTTTAACTAAATTTTGTATATTAAATAAAATTAATTTCACTCAACCATATCTTCCTCATCACTTGTTAAAAAATTTTTATCATTATCTGTTATTATTTCTATTTCATCATCACTTTTCATTTTAGAATCTTCATCAGATTCAATTTTTGAATCAGTTTTAGATGTGTTTTCTAAAAATATTTTAGCTAAAATTTTGAAAATTTCTTTTCTTTTGTAACTTAAACTTAAAGGATCAAACCAATTTTCCAAAGATATTTCTGTTAAATTTTTATTTTTAAAAATAACAGATGGATTCTAATAAATAATAATTATTTTAGTTAATGAAAAATCTTAAAATAAACAGTAATTACCTTTAAAAATAATTCAACGTAATGTAAAACAAAAATACCACAGTCATAACCATTTAATTGACAAGGAACTTTTGGTACTAAAGTAATTAAAGTTTTTTCATTAAAAGTTTTTAAACTTTGTTTTTTATTGTAACATTCTTGTTCTAAGAAAACACGTAAAACTTTAGAAAACTTTGAACAATTTTTGTCTCTACCCATTGAATCCATAAATATTATACAAGATCTACAAAAAAATTTAAATTTAAAAAGAGTTGAATTAAATTAAGTAAATTTTTTACTTTTGTAATTCATGTTCATCCAGAATATCTTCAAAATCATCATTTAATGTTTTGAAAGGATAACAAACCAAAGCTAAGCTCCAATGATAGTCTCTAAATATTGGTACAATCAAAAAATCATAATCAAAAATATCTATATTTTTTGTCCAATTTTTCACAGAATTATATATTTCTTGATGATAGTTACTAAAAAAAAAAATTTCAATTTTTTTAAAATTATTTTGATATAAAAATTCATACCTTTGATCTTTAATTTGAGAAAGAGAAGATAACATTTTAGAAAAAAAGAATGTACTAAATATGTATGTTTTTTTTTGAATTTCAACAGGAATTAACTTATATTTGATATATCTATATGAAAGATAGTTATAAGAGAGCTTTGTAATTTTAAAAAATTCAAATAACTTACAATAAATAAAATTCTATAATTTTATCGTTTAAAAATGTTTTTTCTTTTAAACAAAAAACATCGTTCTTATAAATTGTAATATTTTCATTATCATTAAACCAGTACTCAACCTTTTTGTTTTTTCTAAGAATAAAATTTTTTTAAGAAATTTATTTCAAACTTAAGTTATTTGAACTTACATTTTATCAAAATTAATTTTTGTATCTATTTGTTTATCGCGTTTAATTTCCTTCACTTCCATATCAGAATCTGAATCTATTTTTAAGCTCGTAGGTAATTCTTTTTTTAAATTATGATCAGAAACTGATGAACTAGAAGTAACGTTTAAATTACTTCTAGGTTTTTTTTTATTAATACCTTTATAAGTATATACTCGTTGTTCATTGAAAAGTTGAGGTAAATTTCGACACATTTCAAAATTATCTTTTAAAAAATAATTTAAATTGTTTTTCAAATTTTTAGCTTTATCTGAGGTTAATAAATGTAATTTAGCTATTATTATGCTTTTATGATTATTAATACAATTATATTCAAAACTTCCCACAATAGTTTTGTCAAGTATTTTTGCTAAGTTTTCATTTATAAAATTATGAGTTTGAAAATCGACTTTTATGCTTATATAAATATGATTTGAGCTTACTTTATCCTCCCAAAAAAGTAATTTTTTTATATATTGATAATCAAGATTAAAATTATAAGATTCAAGTAGATTAATAACTAAATTTTCTTTGTCTAGCCTTAAAAAAGATCTTGAAATAAACCGATATGTTCCTATAAATAAATAATCTAGATGATATTTTTCAAGTACCTGTTCTTTCTTAATTAACTTAGTTGCTTTTTTTTCACATGGTGTATTTTCTTCATCTAAACATTCATCATCATAAAACTTTATAGGAGATAATTTTTGTAAGCCTTTTGCCCTTTCATTAATATCTTTACGTTTTTTTTCATTATTCTCAATTAAAAATATTTCTTGAGTTACATCACAATAAGGACATTGGGAAGTTAAATTAATTTTATTAGAACAACAATTACATTTTTCACATCTATTATTTGAAATGGGTATTTCTTTCATTTCTGATGGCTTACCTTCAATTATTTTATTAATAGGTTTATTTAACAAACGTTTTTCAGTTGGTTTTGATTTGTTACGATTTTTAAAAACAAAAGATGTGAAATTACTTATAATTTTATAATAACCATTTGTAACTATTACATCATGGTTTTCTTCACTTTTTGTTTTAAAAAATTTATTATGTTTTTTCGATAAATTTTCGTCTAACTTTTTAGAAATATCATTTAAATCTTTTTTATCATTATTCATATTGTTTCCAGAATTTATTGATACAACTTTAATTTTAAATATCAAAGTTCAAATAATTATTTATCCATAAAAATTTGAAATTAAATTTATAGTTTATTTCATAAACTTAAAGTACTTTCATTTTTCTTTTTATAAATCTAACTTAAAAATTTAAAAATCGCAAAAAAATTAACTAGTTTTAGAATGAAATAGAAAAAAAAATTTTAAGGAACTAATAAAAGAATTTTGAAAAATAAAATTTTTTCTTCTAAATTAAATTACATCAAACTAAAAAAAAGTGAAAAACTGAATAAGAAAATTGAATAAAAGAAATAAAATTTTTTTTAAAAATTACCTTAAATTATAAAAAAATTATAAATGAAAACAATAAATATAAAGTAAACACACATGTAACAAAAATAAAGATATACATTTTAGAAAAACAAATATTCAAGCCGAATTAAAGTCAGCTTTAATAATGTTTATTTTTTAAAAGACGGCTAAAGTTTTTTTAGAAAAAATTAATTTAAAATTTAACTTTTTTTTAGAACTTAATTTTAAAATACTTAATAATTTAATTAAATAACTATCTATCAATAATTCAAATTTAGAAAATTTTTAAACAGTTTTAAAATTTTATGATAGGCACAACAATTTTTTTTTTGAATATAAATTTTATCTTCAGTAAAACTTACATTTTATTGCTTAATTTCTTTTTCTTATTTAAAAACATTTCTATTTTCACGAAAAATAATAAAACCTTAGTAACTGAGGCTGAGTTTTAAACTTTTCTTTAAAAGCTATTTTTACATTAAAATTTACTGATTTTTAAAAACAAAAATTATTCAGCACTTTATATTCAATTTATTTTTTTTTAAATCTAAATTCATTAAGTTCTATTTGTTTAAATAAATAATTAGGTATGTTAATTTATTTAATAAAATTTGTCAGAAAATTTGTTTTAAATGATAAAATAGATTTCTTCAAAAATTTTTTATGAAATGTTATATTAAAATTTAATTTAAACTTTAGCTCATCTTTAATTTTTTAATTTAGTTAAAAAGGACAAAAATGGATGAAGATCGTATTTTAAAAGATGATTTAGATTTGATGATCTTACGTCTTAAAGAGACTAATGCAGATTTATATTTACCATCTTTAGAACATTTAAGAAAAGCAATAAGATCTGCTACAACTTCTATGACAAGTGTACCAAAACCATTAAAATTCTTAAGAGAACATTATGATACTTTAAAATCAATTTATGAAACTATGCCAACTGATACAACAAAACGTTTTGTTGCAGACATTGTATCTATTTTGTGTATGACAATGCCAGCAGAAAAACTTCAACCTTGTGAATCTTTAGAATTTAGATTAAAAGGTAGTTACGAAGAAATCGGTTCTTGGGGTCACGAATATGTAAGACATATTTCAGGGGAAATTGCACAAAAATGGAAGCAAATAACTGATGATGATAAATTAAAAGCAGAATTGTTAGAATTAGTTAAATCAATTGTACCTTACCACATGAAACATAATGCAGAATCAGAAGCTGTTGATTTATTAATGGATATCGAAAGATTAGATTTGATTCCAGGTTATATTGATAATGAAGATGTAGCACAACGTGTATGTTTATATATGACAAGTTGTGTACCTTATGTACCAGATCCAGAAAATACAAACTTGCCTAAAACTGCCTTAAGTATTTTTTTAAAATATAAAAAATATCCTGATGCTTTAAGATTAGCTATGCAGTTAGGTGATATTGAACAAATTAAATCTATTGTTCATTGTTGTGAAGATCAAGCTACTCAAAAACAATTAGCTTTCATGATTGGAAGACAACAAATATTTCTCAATGATGATACACTCGATGCTGAATTAATTGACATAATGTCAAATACTCAATTAAATCAACACTTCTTAGCTTTAGGTAGAGAATTAGACATTTTAGAACCTAAAGTACCTGAAGATATTTTCAAAAGTAATTTAGATCCTTTACCAAGTGGTAAATTAGGAAGTAGTATAGATTCTGCTAGAGGAAATTTGAGTGCAAGCTTTGTAAATGGTCTAGTCAATTGTGGTTTTGGTAAAGATAAATTACTTTTGACTCAAGAAGATAATCAATGGTTGTATAAAAATAAAGACCATGGGATGATTTCTGCCACAGCATCTTTAGGTTTAATTTTATTATGGGATGTTGATTCTGGTTTAACCCAAATTGACAAATATCTTTATGCTAATGATGATAATATAAAAGCAGGAGCTTTACTTGCTTGTGGTATTGTCAACTGTGGTGTTAGAAATGATTGTGATCCAGCTTTGGCTCTTTTAGGAGATTATGTTAATAATGAAAAACCTCAAATCAGAATTTTTTCTATAATGGGAATAGGTTTAGCCTACGCTGGTTCTAACAGAGAAGATGTTATTGCAGCTTTATTGCCTATTTTACAAGATAGCAAACAACCAGCTGATGTCATTGGAATAGTTGCTATTTCTTGTGGTTTAATTGCTGTTGGTACTGCTAATTCTGATGTTGTAACTGCTTGTCTTCAACTCTTAATGGAACGAGATGCAGAAAATAAACTTGAAATTAAAAACGATCCTTTAATCAAATTTTTACCTTTAGCTATTGGTTTATGTTATTTAGGTAAACAAGACCAAGCTTCTACAATTCAAGAAACTTTAGATGTTTTAAGCAATAGTGGATTCAAACAAATTTCAAAAACTTTACTTGATATTTGTGCGTATGCAGCTACAGGAAATGTTTTAAAAATACAAGATCTTTTACGTGTTTGTTCTGAAAAATTCACTGAAACCAGCGAAAAAAGTTCATCATATCGTTCAAAACAATCAGAAAAATTTACTTCACCTTCATCAAATGATATGGAAACGTCATCAGATAGTACAAGTTCTACATCTACTAGTAATGCAAGTGCTAATGCAAGTGCTAGTTCAAGTTCAACAAATACACCAATTAGTTCAGATTTCAGACATGCTGAACAAATGATTGCTATTATAGGTATTGCTTTAATTTCTATAGCTGAAGATATTGGTTCAGAAATGGCTTTTAGAACCTTTGGTCACTTGTTACGTTATGGAGATAGTTATATAAAAAAAGCTGTTCCATTAGCTTTAGCTTTAACATCCGTGTCAAATCCTAAATTAAATATATTAGAGACTTTGAGTAAGTTTTTTTTTTTTTTTAATTTGAAAAAAATTAAAATAAAAATTTTATTTTAGGTAAATTCAGTCACGATTCTGATAATGAAGTTGCTTGTAATGCAATTTTTGCAATGGGTTTAGTTGGAGCAGGTACAAATAATGCTCGTTTAGCTACAATGTTGCGTCAATTAGCTGTTTTTCATTCAAAAGAAGCTAGTTGTTTATTTATGACAAGAATTGCACAAGGTTTAACTCATTTGGGTAAAGGTACATTGACTTTAACACCATTCCATTCTGATAGACAATTGTTAGTTCCAACTAATTTAGCCGGTTTATTAATTGTATTAATGAGTTTATTAGATGTTAAACAAACAATTTTATCTAAACAACATTATTTGTTATACTTTTTAACTGCAAGTATACAACCAAGAATGCTTATTACATTTGATGAAAATTTAGATCCATTACCAGTTGTAGTTCGTGTTGGTCAAGCTGTTGATGTAGTTGGACAAGCTGGTAAACCAAAAACTATTACTGGTTTTCAAACTCATACTACACCAGTTTTATTAGCGTTAGGGGAAAGAGCTGAATTAGCTACTGAAGATTATGTTGCATTAACGCCAGTTTTAGAAGGTTTTGTAATATTAAAAAAAAAAGAATAATTAGATAATTTTTAATAAAAACTTAGTTTTTAATTTTTTATTTTAATTTTGTTTATAAAAAAAATTTTATTTTAATAAATTTAAAAATAATTGTCACTGTGATTATTTTTTTTGAAAAAAAGTTTTGATAATTTGATTTATGATTAAGATGAAAAATTAATTTTTTATTTAAAGCAACTCATTTAAAAATTTTCAAAAGAAATTCTCTATATTCATTTATATATTGACTATATCCAATTTATTACACTTTGATAAATTTTTTTTAAATTAATTTACATTTACCTTTTTTAAATATTTCTTTCTTAAATATAAATATTAAATTAAAGTTTCTTTTTCTTTGGTTTTGATTATTTTTTCAGTATCACTTTCATCTGAAGAAAATACATCTTGAATAAAATCTATACCTTCTAAATTAGAAATTGATGTTAAATCTGATTTTTTTAATGCATTATCTATTAATACTTTATGATATTTTTCTTCTTGTTTAAACTTATTTTTTAAATCTACTCTAGAACGCTGATTACGGAAAAATAACTCTGACATTAATGTGAAATCTGTACCAATAATGTTTAATGCTGTATAAAATTTAACAGTTTCATTATCTGTCCACCTTAGTTTTTTTTCACTAACACTTTTACCAGGTTTTTTGAATGAAGAATAATTTGTTCTTGTTGATAAAGTTTTATCATCTTCATAAACTGTGGTTATATTTTTATCTTTTGGCTTTTTACGTTTAATAACTAAAGATTCTTCATCTATAACTATTTCTCCATTTTCATTTATTTTGACTCGTGGTCCAAAATTTTGATCATCATTGTCTTCTGAATCTGATTTTTGAGTTTCTTCTGTTTCAGTTTGCTTTTCTTCTATTTTTTCTTCAACTTTACTTGTTTCTTCAATTTTACTTAAATTTTTCATTACTTTAGATACTGGCAATGGCGGATTATAGCTTATTAAGTCAAACATTGTTAATTTATTTTTATCTACAACTGAATTTTTATTCCATTTTTTTGTTTTTTTACGTTTTTTATCTATTTCATTTAAATTTACACGTTTTCCGTTCAAGTTTTCTTCTTCATCCATTGTAGTGAGCATTTATTTGTTAAATTTATAAACACTAATTATAATTATAAAAAGAGTAATTTTTTTTTTAAGAGAAATTTAAAACAATAACCAGCTTCATTCAAAACTTTTTATGTTAATTAACAAACACACACACTTGCTCAGCATTAGTGAATTAATTTTCTAAAACAAGTGTGCGCTTTGAAAATAAACAAACCAAATACCGCCAATTTTAAAATTTTCAAACTTTTTATTCTGAAATAATGTATTTCATTTTATATTCAATATAACTTTAGATTTAATTGATTATAAACCTTTTTTCAAATAAAAAAATAATATAAAAATGAATGAAAAATATATTTTATTATACAAAATCTTCCTTTTTTTAATTTCATGACTCGATATTTCTATTTAATTAAATTTAAAAATTTGAAATTTAGTAAATTTTCTTAAAAAAGAGTTTAAAATAAATATTAATTTTATTTTGGCTTTTAAACTTTATACATAAAAATGATAACCTAAGTATATAAAGTTTTTTGTTAGTTTCAAAAAAAAACGCCTGCAAAACTTGTAATATAATTGTAAAACTTAAAATAAGATCTCAAATTTTTAAATATCAAAAATTAATTAACTAGCCCATTGTCTTAATTCTTCTAAATCATCATCTTCTTTTGATTTTACTTCTGTAAAAAAAAATTAATTATTAAAAATCAAAATAAGGTTTTTAAAAACATACTTGAAGTTGATGTATCAGGTGTTGCAATTGAGTGACTTGGTACTTCTGGTAATTTATTTGTATCAAATTCTGGTAAAGATTTGATTTGGTTTTGTTCTTGTTCAATTTCTTCCAATTCCTAAAATAAAAATCATTAAAATCATTTATAAAAATACTTATAAAATAAATTTACTTTAAGAAGTTCATCTTCATCTATATCTTGACCAAATACTGTAGGGTTTGAAATAACAGAGCTTATTTCATTAGCTATTTGTTGTTGTTCTCTAACTTCATCCATTAATTCTTCTACTTTATCTATATCTAAATCATTATGTGTATTTTTCAAAGCTTTACCAGCAATAGTCATTGCTTTGAAAACTTCAGTATTAGAATTAGCTTCTTCTAAAGATTCTCTTTGAAATTGTAAAGTCATTAAAGTACCTTTAATAAAAAAAAGAAAAATTCATGTTTAATTTATGCTTAAAATAATAAATTTATAATTCACCATCAAGAGTTGATAAATTTTGTTCTAAACGCTTTTTTTTTTTAAGTGCTTGTAAAGCAACTCTTTTATTTTTTGTTCCATTTTTTTTAATAATTTCTAGTTGTTCTTCAATTTGTTTCTCTAAATAATCTTGTTTTTTTTGTAACATGTTTTCAGATTCACGAAGCCTTAATTAAAATTTAAAAAATTAATTTATGAAAAAATAAATGTTTCAAAATTACTAACTTCTGAATTGCTTCAGCACTTGTGATATCTTGTTTGACCTCAGTTTTAAAACCAAAAAACTTCGAAAACATTTTTAATTAATATTAATTTAAAATTATTAACAAATTAATTATAAAAATAACAAATTTCTCAATTGCGTTTCAATAGTACAATATCTTTGTTGTCGGTTGTTTGTTGTTTTTAGAAATTTGTTTTTAAATTAAAAAAGCGCCAAATTTAAACTAATATTAATAAGCATCTTTAAAATAAACTATAAATAAAGGTAGTTTATTATTATTTATTAAAAATTTAAGTTAATAATTTTTTTTGATGTGCAGAAAAATTTTCTATTTTTTTTTTAAATCCTAAAAATTAGTTAGTTAGATTTTTTTTATATTAATGTTCTTTAGTAACATGGAATTCTAAGCCCTTGACAAACTTATGTATTGATTTCTTTAATTAAGCGAAAAATTAACTTTTGTTTTTAAATGATTATAGTGTCGTACTTAAGTTTAATTGGTTAAAAATCTAGAACACAGTTTACAATTACCAAAATAATTCCCTAAAAGCTGTTACTTACCTAATTAAAACTTAAGCATGAATTTCCCCTTTTAACTACTATCTTATTAACCCAGTACATGATTATAAACTTTTAGGAAATCTTTAAATCTTTAGTATTTCTGATTAAGAATCAGGTGAAGCATTGTTTAAGAACATAGCTAAATGCCTCTGTTCAAATACTCTGTGACATTTTTCCTTAAATTAATAGACTTCTCTGATAGCTGTATAATCTTGAATAGCTTTTTTTGAGGATCCATTTTGTTCATGATTGTATGATGATGATGTTGTACAAATTATACCTTTTTTTAAAGTATTTTTTACAGTTTCATTAAATAGATAACCTTTAGCACGGTTTGTGTGAAATCTAAAATTTTAGAATTCCAAAAATTAAAATTGAAAAAAAAAATTGTAAAATGACTAATTGAAGTTTTTAATTAAAACTAATCTAAATATTTTGAAACTCAAAATAAAAATTAATTTAGACCTTTAATTTATATATTGTTTTGACATTTTAGGTACTAAGATAATTAAAAAATATTCAAAAAAATTTCTTTTCAACCTCAATCTTAATTAGTTTTACAAATAATTTTTTTACAAAGTTTTTTGAGTAAAAATTTTCAATATTAAAACTTATATTTTATTGAATAGTTTGTTTAAATAAAAATCTGCAAAAGACACAAAAAAAAATTCGAGTTCTCAAATGAAAAAAAATAGCATACAATTAACACGTAAAAGGTTCTAATTGATTTAAAAAAAAAGACTAAAATACTTGAAATTATCGTAGGTGAGTTTAACTTGGTTGTAGAACATAGAGAGAGGTGACGGGTAAAATTGAAAACTGTGGTTGTAGAAGAGGACCACCAACTGTTATTTAGCAAAAAAAAAACACACATTTTCTTACCCTTTTGTGATTGACAGACGTTGAGCACTTACTAGCTCGTGCTCAAAATTTTGCCCACTATAGCTGTTGGCAGCCACTTAACTATCATTAAGTATTACTGTGATTATTAATTTATTATATTTACATTAAAAAACTTTCTTATTCAAATTATTTAGAATGGTTATTTAGAATATAGAAATGGTTTATGAATCTCAAAAAAAAAATTTAATTAAACCGTTTTATATGTTTTAATTAGTTCTTAATATTTAGTTATTAATTCATCTTTTTGTTATTTTTAACAATTAATCTTAATGAAATCATTTAATTTTAGTTTTGAAAGAAACGAGTTTATTCTTAATAACAATAAGATTATCATTTATTTAAATTTGTTGATTTAAAACTTTTTAAGTCTATTAAACTTTATTGCCTTTTTAAAACATCTTAATCAATCTTTTAATTTTAAAATCAAGATTTACCTAAAAATAGTTTTTCTTAAAGGAAATCTTATGTTTTTATAAAATGAATTTTTATTGTTAAATCACGATTTTGCACTTGACATTTTAAACTATGTTCTAGAAAATAAATTCATAAACTTTTCAAGCATTATCATGTATTAATTTAAAAGTTTTTAAAATGTTTCACTTTATTTTTATGTTTCAATAAACTATTTCAATTTACTCTCACTTTAGCCACAATCCATCATCGATTATCATCATCTCATTGCTTTTTTATTTTTACTATGATTATAGCTATATAAACTTCTTTTGACCAGCAGGTCGATTTACTTTAATAATGACCGTCGATTAAACCCACTTGAGAACACACCATGGTGTTTAGGGACTAAGCACAAAAAAAAAAAAAAAAAATAGACGACTGAAAAATTTTTACTGCGGGATACAAATTCGAGGGCAGGTTCTACATCAAATTCTTCTGCATCATTTACTAGAAAAACAAAAAAAAAAAATTACAAATTGCATTTCACTAAATTTTTGAGTATTTTTTTATAGTTTTCATGAAAAGTTTTTCAAATTTTTAAAGAAGCTAAATCAATTGCTTAAACTTATATCAAAATAACTTAATTATTATTTAAATAAATCTTTTAATAAATTTAAATTAGTTTGTCAATTTGAAATTTGAAATATTTAATTATTTCTATAATTTCATTTATAAAACTTTTAAATTTGTCTAGACTGAAATTGTTATTTTTATTAAACTCTAATACAAAACAGTTTATACAATTGACAAATCTATGTTGTTTGATTTTATCTTTTTTTTCATTTTATAAGCTTCGTTTATTTTATAGATGAAGTTTTATCAAAAAATTTGTTTTGTATGAAAATTTTTTTTAAGAATTTGATTGATTAGATAAAAAATTGATTTATTAGTTATTACTAGTCGATTTTATATAAAAAAATTTGTTTTTGAATACTAAAAGAGTTTAATGTTTGAAGTTTAGAAAAAATCAAAACTTGTAAATAAAAAATTTGAAATACTTTGATTTGAACTCGTTTTAATAAAGCTTTAATCTATTCTTTAATCTATTAAAAAAAAATAATTTCTTTTTTGAAAACTCAATTGTCGTTTCATTGAATATTTTTCTTGTTTAAAAACAAGTACTAGTAAACTGAATAACTTTTGAACAAGCTTTATAAGGTACTAATAGTTCTCTTGTTCAATTCAAGTTAATAACCATACTAAGTCAATTGCTTTGTAAAAATGCACATGTTTTTATTTTTTTCAATTAGATTTGAGTTATTTTAACTTAATTGTATAAGTTGTAGAAGTTTATCAATTTTCAAGTATTTTGTTGGACAAAACTACTTGTTAATTTTTTAAGCTTATTTGTAATGAAAAAGCTTCTTTTTTAATTCAAAAAATTTATTAATAAATTTAAATTAGTAAAGCACTATTAATTTTTTTCATTTTATACGCTTCAATAAACATATCATAGTCTAATTTTTATCATGCTTTTTTAATTTTTTATAAACACTAGAGGACGCCTTAATGAAAAAGTTTCTAATATCCCAAAAAAAAAAAAAATATACTCTAAGCTTAGTTGATATTTGATAATTTGTTTATGTTCTGTTTATTGCTAGTACTTTATGTATTAGTGATTTAGCACCCAAATCCACTTGTCTTTTAATGATTTTGCTATGTACTTTAAATCTTGTTTTTAACAAAAAAAAAAAGTTTTCAATGGTTTCACATTTTTATAATTCAATTACAACCACACTAGTACAGTCAATGACAGGCCATTTTTTACTATTGTAAAACTATATGAACATTTTAAAAATCAGTTTTTATGAAAAAAATTTCAATATATTTATGTTACTAGTTTTTATTAAATAATTAAGTTAAAATAATTTTTAGCCACTACATGTTTAAAAGTATACAGTTTTTGACTTTAATATGATACATTTAAAAATGTTTTTATAAAATTTTTCTTCAAAACAAATTTTTTGAGTTTTTTGATTTAAAAATTAATATATAAACTATAATTTTTAATGTAAACTATAAATTTAGTATCAAAATTGAATCTATAAAAAATCAATTTATTTTATTGAAACTTTAAACTATTTTTAAATTTTTTTCCAAAATTTCAAACTTTTAATAAACTTAATTATTTAAGTTTTTAAAAAGTCAGAACTTAATCAAAAATTAAAAAATTAAATTAGCATTTTTCAAATCAGCTTGATATGCTTAAATTATTTTGTTGAAAACTAATTTTTTTTTTGTTTGATTTTTTTAATTTTTCTAAACTCTCAAGTGTTTTTATTTGATTCCCTAAAGAAAAAATCAAAAAAAAACCTTTATTAAATCGTTTTTTTTCTTTAAATCTTCTTTTAATGCATTTTTGTCATCAAATTCAATCAAATTTTTTTTTCATTACTTTTTATGGCCTATTAAAAATAAAATGTAAAAGAGTCAAAAAAAACAACAAAAAAATTTTATTAAAATTTTGATTAGTTTAAAACTTATTTTACCTTTAGGAATATATTTAAACTAATTTTAAACAAATTTGAAAATTGTTTTTGTTCTGTTTTCTCATGGAAAAAATTAAATTTTAATTCTTTGTTAAAATACTAAACCAAAGCTTAAAATTCTTTACTAGTAAAAAATTTTTTAAAGTTTATAAGACTTTTGATGTCGTAATATTTAATGAATAAACTTAATACTCATTATTTTACCAAAACATAAAGTTTTATCAAAAAAAAAATTTTTTTCCAAAAAAACTTTCCAAAAAAGTTTTTAAAAAAAGTTTTCTAAAAAAAAAAATTTACTAAGAAAAAACTTAATTAGTAAGTTAATTGTTTTAAAAATAATTTCAAATTTTATACCAATATGATAAACTAATATAAACAAATATTAGTCAATGAAAAGTTTTGTTTATTGAAATTAACTGTCACAGTTTAATAAAAAAAATATTAAGCTTAATTTTTATTTGGATGGATAACTTTTTTTAATAGAGAGAATGAAAAATTTTCATAAAACTAATTTTGAGAATATCTAAACAAGAATTTTTTAAATCCGTAGTTATTAACAAAGAATAATTGAATTCTTCAGCAATACAAAGTTTTTTAAACTTAATTATTAATAAACGTAAAAGTTATGTTGTTAAAATTTATGCTTCGATCAAAGTTAGCTTGAATTTTATAAATAGAAAAATAAAATTAAAATTTAATGCATCGCGAATGATCTAATAAGCATTAAAATTAGTACCAAGATTTGAAAAAAAATTAACAAGAATAAACTTTTTAATTCAAAATTTTACTCGTTCTCAAAATTTTTCCTATGAAATAAACGCCTATTTTCGTGCAAATAAATTTTTTTTGTGGTTTTCTAGTTAAAAAAAAATATATTGTAAACATGATCATGAAAAATCATTAAGTGTTAATGATAGTAATAAACTGATTCACCAAATTTTAATTAATTGAGCTCGTGTTTTATAGTAATTGATCGACTATTTAAAATTAATAAGATGATCTAAACTCTTTAGTAATATACTAGTAGCTTTAATAAAATTACAAAGTAAATCTATTTTTTAAACTTTATAATTTAGGCGCTTTTTATTTAAAAAAAAACACAACACAAACATAATCAAACTTTTCAATTTTCCATATCTCTTTTTTAGGATACTTTTTAAAGCTTTTAAATTTTTTTTTTTTAATTTCAAGTATTCACCCTGACCACCCTGCATTAACGCCTTTTATAGTCACGCTTCTTGTTTTTCTTTTTAAATTAAAAAAACTTAATCTTTTTTTATTAATATTTAAAAAAAAAGTTTATAAGTAAAAATTAGTTGTAAAACATAATTACCTTATCTATATTTATATTTAAAAATAAGCTTTTAGAACATAAGTTTTATAGTGTTAACTCTACATAACTTTGAATAACTAATTCAATCAACTTAAATAATTTATAAATTTTATTCTCTTTAAATAAGAAAAAGTAATTTTTGTTAAAAAATAAAAGAAGTTTGTAAAGAGTTTTAAACAAAGAAAATGAATGAAAAATCAATTTAAGCCAATAGATATTTTTATTTACCACAAATGTTAGTTATAATTAAGTGTAGGAATAGAATTACAATTTAAAAATAAAAAACTTAAATTCTCATCTTTGTTAATTTTTTTAATTAAATTTTTTTTTACATAACTCATTATTAACAAAATTGACTTTATTTATATAAAGTATCAGGTTTCTATTTTTTGATCTACATAAATTAAATGTTTTAATTAAAAATAATTTTTCATTATTGAAATACTAAGTTTTTTATTCAAAACATAAAATTAAAAGTTTTTTTTTTAAGTTTTTCACTATACACGTGTTTTTTATGTTTATAGGTTTAGTATTTGTAAAATAAAAAAAAACAAAATTTCCTCTAATTAAAAATTAAAATCAAAGTGAAAATTAAAAGTTTAAAATTTTAAATTAGTATTTACATTGTTGAAAAAAGACTTGAACAATATCATACAAATTAAGTAATTAAACCAAAAAGACTAAAAACACTGAAAACAACTATTGTAGTTTTGATTTGATGAGGTTATTTAAATAATTTTAAATTAAAAACTAATAAATTGAATATAAAAAAAATTAATATAAAACTCTTTGACCAAAACTACTTAAAATTGAAGGACTGCTATTGTCTATAAGTGAATTTTGATTAACTTCTTCATTATTAAATATTGAGTTATTATGACTATTAGCTGCTGCGGCAACTGCGGCAGCTGCTAAATTATTATAAATTGAAAGTTGTTGATGAGCAGTTAAACTAGAATAAGCTGCAGTAAGATTATTATGATTAGTTGCAGCTGCAGCAGCAGATAACGCAGCAGAAAGAGCAGCAGCATTATGATGACTTAGTTGATGAGCAGTTAAACTATTTATTGAGTTAGTTTGTAAATTATTTGAAAGAGAAGATGTTTCAACATTATTAAGAGTATGTTGAACATTAGAAATTGAATTAGGCAGCAATAAATTAGAAGAGTTTAAATCAGTTTGTAAATTGTTTAGAATAGGTGATGAATTATTAGAAGAATTTTGATTTAGCTGGGATAAATTTGAATACAATGTATTTTGTATAACTTTAGCTCTATGTTCTAAAGCTTTTGCTCTTAAATGAGCAATACTATTATTTCTAAGAAAATCTAGTCCATTATGATTAGAAGAATCTTGTAAACTTAAATTAGAGTTTACATAATTATCATTACAACAAGTAAAATTAGAAAGAGAACAATTACCGTTTAAAAACGTGTTATCGTTAACCATATTTGCTTGTTGTTTATTCTGAAATTGTAAGTTTTTTTTACGGTTTAATCTAGGTTTACGACTTTTGACACAAGGTACCATTTCTTGACTGAATTCTTGGTTTAAAAGATTTTTTAAAGTTTTCTTACAGTTATTTTCATTTGTTTCTGAGTTGTCATTTTTAATACTTTCTGTTTCTTCAAAATAAACATCTTTTTCATTTTGGTCTTCTTTTTCAATATTAATTTCTTCTTTGTTGAAATTTGAATCTTTTTCATCATCTATTAATATTCCATTTT
This sequence comes from Anisodus tanguticus, assembly GCA_034509755.1. Lineage (NCBI taxonomy): Eukaryota > Viridiplantae > Streptophyta > Magnoliopsida > Solanales > Solanaceae > Anisodus > Anisodus tanguticus. The sequence goes on from JAVYJV010000092.1 coordinate 56,534, forward strand.
CAACATCTACATCTTCATCAATATCATCTTTTTGTTTAAACATAGTATTTTCTTTACCTTCTTCATTTTCATTCTCTTTTTCATCTATATCAAGATTTAAATTTTTAGGCTCATTTTTAGGTTTGAAGTCTTTTATTGACTCATTGTTTTTAGTATCAATATCTTCATAAATCATTTCATCTTTTTCTACAATTGTTTTTAACACTTGGTTATCTTTGTTGCCATCATTTCCTCCAGTTTCAGACGCTTTTTTATGCATGCCTGCAAATGAAAAACAAGAATTTTTAATTTCTTGTTTTTTTTCTTTACGATTTTGTTCTTTTTGAATTTTTGTTTCAATTTTAATTAATTATAAATAAATTTTTGATGCAAAAATTAATTGGTAAATTAAATTGGGAAGCACATTTTTTTTAAATATGAAAAGAAAAAAAAAGGGTTCGAAGGTTAATTTAATCAAAAATATATTAATTCAATTTGAAGTTTATAGTGTTTACTTAACAAATAAAAAATAAACTGCTTAAAAACATTCATTTGAAACAAAATTAAAAGTATTCTCATATAAACAATTACGATTTGACATTATTAAATAAAAATCTATACACTAAAATTAAAAATTGATTTTAGCGCCTTAAACCCTTTTCTTTTTAATTTTTTTTTTGAAATTTATTTATAAATAAAAATCAAACTTTTTTTTCTTTTTCATCAAAATGCAAAAACTAAAAATTAATTGACATCTGAATGACAATTAAAAAAACTAAAATCAATTAAACTATCTATCAAAAAATCTTAAATGAATGTTTACATGAATAGCTATACCGAAAAAAAAATTTTAGAACTAAATTAAGCTTTTAATTTTATAAAAACATTTCATCAATTTTTTAAGATGATCAAATAAACTTTTAAAAATTTTTTTTTTTAAAAGACAAAGTATCTTACCAAGTAACCAAGGAGCACATTTTTCTCCATTTTCTTTTGCACTTCTTATAATTGATTCTGGCAATGGTAATGAATGACGAACCATTGCTCCATATAAACCATATTCAGCCATAATTGTTGAATCACCTCCCCAACTTTGGTTTGTTTTACGCCATTTCGCACGTCTATTTTGAAACCAAACCTAATTTTTCAAGTTTTAATGAAAAAAAACGTCAATAGATGAAAAAAAATATTTTAAAAAATAAATAAAGGGGTAAAAATTGTATACTTAAAAAATTATTATGAACAATAAAAAAATTCTTCCTTTAAATTCCAAAAAAAACAATTATTTAACTTTTTGCTATATTAGCAGAAATGAATTTTTTTTCTTATTAATCATTAATTTAGGCTTTTCTATTTTTTTCAAAAAACAACGAAAACTATTTTTTTTTATATTTAACTTACAAACAACCCAATTATTATCAATTTTAAAGGTAACTAAAATTTTGAACTATGCATAGGCACGTTTATTATACACGTGCTTGAATTGGCTTTAATATAACAACATGATATAATTGACACGATGGCAATTTATGTCAAACTTGTTTTTTTAAACTAATTTTTATGCTACAAGTTATAAATTTAGATTTTAATTTAAATTGTTTCAGTTTTTTAGTTAAAAAATTTTACTAAAAATTAATTCAAAATTCTAATAAAAAGTTGACTGTATGTTTGAAAAATTTTAATTGCGCATGCCAATTTATAACTTAATCATTATTTTTGATTATTAAGTTTTAAAAAAATAAGCGTTTAAATTTTTACTAATAAATATCAATTAAAAAAAGAATTTTGTCTATTTTAGTGTCAAAATATTAATGAGCTTATTAAATGAACTTATTTCTAAAGTAAGTTTTCAAACTTTAAGTTAGCTTTTTAGAAAATTTTTTTTTTAAATTAACGAGAATTTATAGAAAATTTACATTCAGAAAAAGTTTCATTCTGCAAAACTTTTCTTAAGATTAATAATTAAAAAAGCTTATAAATCTAAAAATTTAAGAGAATTATTCTTTTATTAAACTGATTAAGGGTAAAAAAAAATTATTAAAATGAAAATAAAAGAAGAAAATTCAATTATAAAAGCCAAAAATAAAAAAAATTTTTTTTTTAGTTCTAAAAATATTTATAGGTCATAACCGGAACTTAGCCTATAAAAGTACTTGACAATCCTATTTAAAATTAAATTAACTAAGTTGAAAAATCAATTTTTTCAAATATTCAATTTAATTAATTATGTACAGGGTAATACTAAAAAAACCATTCATAAACTATTAATCATGAATACTTTTTTTAAATGTTAAGATTTTAGTTAATTATGAATAGAACTTAAAAAAAATTTAATCAAACTAATTTGACTATTTAAAAACAGTGATTTTTTTTCTAAATAGAAATAACTTAAACATAAAGAATGTCAATTTATAAAAAAAATTAAAAAACTTTTCTCTTTATAAAATTAAATAGTATTTCAAAAATAATTACCTGTATTCTATCTTCTGGTAGACCAGTTCTTATAGCAAGTTTTTCTCTAACGCCAATATCAGGATATTTTGATTTTTCAAATTCTTTTTCTAGCTCATCTAATTGTTGTGTGCTAAAAATATAGAAAAAATTTTAAATTTAATTTCTTTAAAAGATTTTGATATAATTTTCATCTTATAAAAAAAAACTATTTCTAAATTGTCTATTAAATTAAACTAAATTTAAATGGTTAAAATAAAATTTAATTTAAAAAATCTTTAGTGGAATTACCTATGTCTTCTTTTTTTCTTTTTTTGTTTTTTATCTAAATTATTTTGACCATTGTTCACATTAGAGTTCAAGTTATTCTGTTGATTGTTTATAAAATTATGACTTATAAGGTTATGTTTGTTATGTAGTTGAATAGAAGTAGCTTGTTTTATATGATGACTATTTAATGAATTATTTATTAATAAATTATTTGCATTTCCATTTGTAATAACAGAATGATTATTATTTAATAATTCTAAATCTGCATTATTTCCATTTACAACATCATTTAATCTTGTGAACTCGTTTAGTGATGATAAAGCTGAAAATAAAAAATTTAGTTCAAAAAAGTTTTAAAAAAAACCCCTTAATTTGATAGTTGCTAATAAATTGGTTAAATTTATTTTTGAAAAAATGATGTTTTTAAAAATAAATTATAAAACTATTGAAAATAAATTGATGAAAAATTAGAAAGTGAAATGTGATTAAAAAAATAGTCTAGATATTTTAATAAGTAAAAAAATATAGAAAATATTTTTTTGTTAATAAAAAGTGTTCGTGTGTTTAGCACGTGTAGTATCACACGCACTTACAATTTGAACTCATCACAAAAATAAATCTAGTCTAATAGATTATTTAAAAAAAAAATGTCAACGGGCGGTCAATTATTTATTCGTTTTAAAACAAACATTAAACAAGTATTTAAAGTTTTGTTTAACTTTTATTGTAAATAATTTTTCAGTAAGTTACTTACAGTAAAAGATTTTCGAACATAAAGTAGGTTTGATATGTAATTTGAATATAATTTTGTTTTATATTTAAATATCTCAAATGTATGTTTTATTGAATATCAAATTTAAAATAAAAACAAATTCGGAATGAAAAAGAATTTAAAATAAAAACAAATTTAAAATGAAAACGAATTTAAAATGAGTTTTGAATGAGAAAAAATTTTAAATAAAAAATGTTTCCAATATTTAGAAATCTCTTAAAAAAGTAAAAAAGGTTAAAATCAACAAAAAAATTTAAACCAACAAAAAATTAAAGAAAGGCTTGAGCAGACAAGAAAATAGATAAAATTAACAACAATAATTTTACAAAAATATGTAAGCTTATTAAAGGTTCTAAAAAATATATGTAAACTTATGAAAGTCTTAACAAAATACGTTATAATCAATAGAAAAGTTGTTAATAGCTAAATTTATAAGAAAAATATTAAAAGAAAAATGTCAATAAAAAACAAAAGTTTTTTACTAATTTTGTTAATTAAAAAATCTTAATAAAGTAAAGTATTTTAATTTAAAAAATTTTTGACTAAATTAAGTAAAATCTAATAAAAAATTTTTATTAAATTTTTTCAAAACAATTTACTTATAAAGTTTAGCCCATTAATATAAAATAAACAATCGAAATTTAACTTTAGAAAACAATGCTTCAAGATAATCACTGACAATTTTAAGCTTAAAATTTATATTGGCTTTGAAAAATATTTTTTTTCTCAAAATATTTTGAAACTCATTTTAAATTTATGTAAAGAATGTAAAGAATTTAGACTTTTTAGAAAAGCGATGTTAATCATCAATTTCTATTGACAAAAAAAAATTATTAGTTTTAAATAAACTTATTCATAAGCTAAATGAATTTGCTTTTTTATAATAATGTTTTTTTTTTCATTTTTAGTAAATCATAACTTCATAATAGAAAATTAGTATCAAAATACTCTCCCCTTAATTTACCTTTTATATTGTTCTTTTTATTGTATATAATCTAATAATTTTAAATAAGCTAAACATGAATTCTTTAAAGTTTGGTATGTGTCAGTTTAATTAATTTAATTTATTTCATATTTTCACATACCAAAAGTCATTAAAAAGATTTAAAGATCAACAAGAAAAAATTTATATATAACCGCGAAGTATTTTCAACAATTTTTAAACTTAATTAAATTATTTTTTTATGTTTCATATTTGAAGAATATTGAATTTTTCATAAGTTCATCATTAAATCATTTTTAAAAAAATTTTTTAATAGAATTATCATTTATAAGATTTTATTAATTAAAAAAATAGGTATTTTTTGTAAAGAATTCATGAAGCTACTGTTTTATTTAAAATGATGAATTGATGTTAAAAAAATTAGTGAAGAAGCATAATTTAAAATCGTTTTTTTATTAAATGAATAAACACTCAATCAAAGTAAAGTTTAAATTTGAATAAAGAAAAAATGCTCTTTTTAAATTAAATAGTTTTAATGCTTTTAAAGTTTACTGTTAAATATTAATTTTAAACAATTATTTGAATATTTTATAGGTTATTTAAAAAAAGCTGAGAAATTTTCACGCAATCTTTTTCTATGACTAATTAAATTCCAAAAAAAATAAAAAAACCTAATTCTAAACCCTTCAAAACTTTAAAAAGTATCAGGTATAACGGTTAAAAATATTTCAATAGAATAGAAACTCAATGACGCATATTCAATAGCAAGAAATTGAATTGTTGAAAAATGTTTGTTTTAAAAGTCAAGTTGCTTGAAAATTTTTTTTTTTACATCTTCCGTTTTACATCATACCATTTGATATAAAAAAGTTTAGTTTTAATTTTCATTTAAAAAACATAATAAAATGTTTAAGGGTTTATAAGTATATAAAACACGCAAAGCATTTAATTTCAACCACATAAAGCCGATTAAAAGATGAGATTTGAGGTTTTTTATAAAATCAAATTATGTTGATTTAAATGGCTTGTAAATTAAATTGTAATCGATTTATTTTATTCTGCTCCATTATATTTTTTTTACATCAATGTCTCAAATGATGATCTATGTTTTTATCTTTATATCAAAAAAAAATCTTATTTTAAGCTCTATAGTTTAGAACTTTTTTTTTCTATAAACAAATAATCTCTTTTATGAAAACTTTGTCTAAAAAGAATTTTATTAAAATCGATTTTATATCTAATTAAACATTTTTATTTAATTATTTTTTGGGAATAAATATTTATGAACTGAATAAGTTTCGAAAACTATTAAAATATAAAATGCCAATTTATTTTATTGAAATGACAAAAGATTTAATCAGCTATTTTTATCATTTCATTTCTTTTAAGAAAAAACTTTTTTAAAAGAAAGGCTTGTAAAACAAGTTAATATATTTAAGATCGATCTTTATAGAAACATTAAAATCAAAGTTTTTAATAAATCTATTGATTAGCTATTCAGTATGAAAATTTGAAAAGAAAAATTTATATTAAACTTTATGATAAAGACTGTCACTTTTTAGACATCAATTTTGTATTCAAATATTTATTTTGTTTAAATCTTTTTGAGTTTTATTCATAAAAAAAAAGAATTTTCTTTTTCAAATAATTGCCTATTTTTAGATCTACAAATCATAATTTATACAAAAGATTTTTTAAGAATTTAACATTGAAAGATTGATTTAATATAAAACAATATAAAATCAAATAAATAACAAAGAATTTTGGTCAGATAAAGCTTAAAAATATTGAAGCTTTAATTATCTAATTTAATTAAAATTTTTTCTATTTGACAATTTTTCCTTTAAAGTATTTTCAAAAAACATAATAAAGCATTTAATTTCAATTAAACATGTCTTGATTTTTGAAAAAGATTTTGTTACAGGTATTTCAACAACAACAGAAAAAAAAATGTTTTTTTGATAAAAAAAATTAAAACGAAACCTTTGTCAAATATAAGGGCGCATTTCTATTGTTAACAACAAACTTTTTTTTTTCATATTTTTAAGATTTATATGAGGGGGGCTTTTATTGCAAAAAATTTAATGGACGTGTTTCTTATTCAAAATCAATTAAATTCAATTAAATAGCAATTAAAATTGTCACTCTTTACACAAAAAAAATGTCATGTAGAGCATTTAAAATACTTCACACTTCTTTTTTTTTTAATCTTTTGAATGAGTATAGTAAATATTGTTTAACTATACAAACTATAGGTTTTTCATAATATTACAAGAGAACTATTATACAAAAAATTAATTTGATTTTCCGGTATATAAAATTAACTGTTTTTTTCATGAAAAAATCAAAACTATCAAAAACTCAAAAAAAAACTAAGTTACCTTCATTTGAAATAAATTTTCTCACATTTAATTAAATTTGATTTATCAAAACTTTTGATCTTTATTTAATTAAATACAACAAACTTGAAAGTTTCATCAAAGATAAACATTTGATTAAATGTCATTTACTTTAAATACTAGTTTAATTTTCTTTATTTATTCTTTTAATAATAGTCTATTTAAGAAAAAGTTTTACTATGTTTTCAAATAAAAAAATTATGTTCAGGTGCTCTAAACAAAAAAGTTAAAAAACTTACAAGCTACTTCAAGATCATGTCAAACAAAAAAATTATGAAAACTCAATAATTGGAACAATACTTAAGTACTTAAAACATATGTCGGAAACAACTGACCAGTTATTTAGGTGGCTTTAAAAAAAACTTTGTGGTTTACTTAAACAAATAATAAATATTTATTTTACAAACAAAGCAAACTAAAAACATTTTTCTATATTTAATTTTGGCAATAAAAACAGTTTTAGAGAGCATTTATAGAAAAATTCTTCTAAAAATTAATTAAATTTTAAGAAAACTGTTTAAACTTTTTGAAACGAATTGATAAAACTTATAAAGCATTTGAAACTTAATTTTAACTAAAACTTGAATATTTTTTTAAACACAAAATTTAATCGAGTTGTAAAAGAACAAAAGAATTTTTTCTAACTTAATTAAAATTATGACAAAAATTTAATTGTGAAAAAATTTTTTTTTTTAGTTTTTTAATTGACTGCTGATATTAAGCATGTAATTTGAATTTTAATTAAATTTTTCGATAATTAAAAAGACAATTGATAAAATATGAATTAATAAAAAACTAATAAAAAACTAATAACAAAGTTGAAGATAATTGACTAAAATATTCAAAGAAGAATGTTGCATTTTTTATTTGGCTAAAGAATCAAAAAGAACCTTTTTTTTGAGTAATTAATTTTAAGTGGTTTTAAGTATAAATAAAAGGTGAGGGTGCTAGAGAAGAATAAGATTTAAGTAGTCATTTCAAAATTCAATAATAACTTTTTAATATTCATTCATAAACGATTGGTATTCAACAACAAAAAAAATGCAAACTCGTGATTCACGAATTTTAAGTGAAAATAAATTTAGAAAAAGTTACAAAACAAATTGTTTTAAATAAGCCAATCAATCAAAGAGAATATTTTCTTAGAAACACTTAAAATTAGAATTTTTCTTTGATAATTTATCTTTTAAAATTCAAGTAGTTATTATATTTTTGTATATAATCCTTAACATCAAATTTTTTTACACCCTTAAGACCACCTTTTTTTAACACTTAAAATAAATTTCAATAGTCTTTTAATTTTTTTCAAAATCAATTTTAACTTATTGAATTCAAAGTTTAAATGTTTTGTTTTGGTTTGAAATTATTTAAAATGTTAAAAAGATTAAAAATATAAATTCTTAAACAAACTTACCATCTTTTTGCAAATGGTTTCCAAAATTACTTGCATTAAGTATAGAATTAACACTAAATTTAAGCTCGTTTACACTATTTGATGTATTAATATTTGGTGTACAACGTAATTGACCATTTGAGTTTAATGAATTATTAGCTAAAAAACCATTTGAATTTTGTTTTATTGAGTTTGATAATTTTAAAGCAGCTGCAGCAGCAGCACTGAAACCGCAATTACCATTTAATGAATTATCTTCACTTTTAAGACTACCAGATACATTAGAGCAAACACTTAAATTGTCACTTGTGTTGTCATTTTGCAAATTAACTGCTGCTGCTGCCGCAGCGGCTACAGCAGCGGCTGTAGGTATTTGGCTTAAATGATGACTTAGTTTATTTAATTGAATATTTATAGCATTAAAATTAATTGTTGAAGACAAATTATTTGAGTTAGAAATTGAACAATTTGTTGCATTTGAATTTACACCGCCTGCTGTATTTACATAAAATAAACTATCATAGCTATTACGTAGTAGGTGTTGAGCACTATTCATAACACTTTGTGTTAGAGGTAAGTTATGAGTATTAATAGATTGATGAACTAATTGATTAGAAGGGATCATTTGAGAATTAGAATGATTACCAGCAGGGTGTAAAATTGATGAATTGAATGTTGTAATCGGTGAGCTACTTGATTGACGATTTAAAGGAGAAAAAGAAGATGATGTTGAGTTTAACAAGTTTGTTGATAAAGAAGAATTTAAATTATGAGGTGATGACAATTGCACTTGATGGGGTGTAGACTGCATTTTTGATAGTAGTAATTTTGAGTGATAAAGTTCTTCAAATTAATTTTACTATTTTTCTTGATAAATTTAAGTTTAAAACAAAAATATTGAATACAAAAATAAAGTTAATTCACAAAAATCAAAGTTTTTAATCATTAGTATTAAAAATGACAATGTAAAACAAATTTTTTATTGAAGTAAATCAATAACAAAAAATTTTCACGCTAATATAGAACAAAAACGAAAAACTGTTGATAACAACCAAAAATACTTAATGGAGTCATAAAAACAAATACTGATAAAAAATTAAAAAAAAGATTCTTGTTTGATCTAAGTTAAAATTGAAAATAAAAGTTTCTATTTTATTGTACGAATTAGCCGAAGTTTTTACAAATGTAAAAGTAAGTAAATTTACAAACTTATAGTAGCCTAACAAAATAGTTTTTAACAATAAAAATCAGGTGGATCCTATTCTATTTTGTACCTTTTAGGGCTGCTACTTAGCTATTAAAAATAAAGCATAATAAGCTGTCAAACTTTAAAGGTTATATTTTAGTTTTTATATTTTCAATAAAAAAGATGTGCGCATAAAGCATCATTTTATTATTATTTTTTTTAATATTTGTTTGTATTAGCAGTAGGAAGTTCTTGTAATTAGATGCTTATTAAAAGTAAACGCCTAAATTTTTTAGCATCAACTATTATCGCTTATAAACATTAAGAGCTATTTATTTAATATTTGAGTAAATATTTTTCGAAGAAAAGCCCAATAGCGAATAAAAGAAAAATTAATAAACAGTAATTTTAATTCTAAAAGCTTAAAAAAATTGAAAAAACTAGCCCACTAAACCACTGATGTCTTATTAAAAATTAAAAATAGGTGGAGTTTTATTTTTTTTTGAAGGCTGTACTAAATAGGAGTATTGGAAAAATAGGCTTTTGCAAATTTATTTTTAAACATCTAACTAGATTTATTTAAATCTTTTATATGTATCAGTTAAATTAAAATCTTTTTTTCATAGAAAAAGTGAACTACTGTGAAAATGCGTTTTTAAGAATCTTTTTTTGATGATGAAACTTTATCAGTTAAATGCTTTATAAGTTTTTTAAATGTTTTTTTGTTGTTTGAACTTTTTTTAAGAAAAAATTCACTTTATATCAGCTTTAAGAATCTAAATATAGGTTTGAATACCTATATGAAGTTTTTAAAGTTTTTTGACTTTCGAGTATTTAAGACTTTAATTAAGATTTAATTTAAACATTTTAAAGAGCAAACTTGTTTAATTATCATTAAAACATTTAAAGTTTGAAAATATAAAAACAAAAAGTTTATCAAATGTTTTTATTTTTAAAACCAAAAGTAAATAATTCTGATCCAATTAATTTTACATAAAAACTTAAAACTTTTTAAAAACCAAAAATTTATAATCATTCCATGAAACTCAATTTAAAAACTAAAAAAAATATTTTTCAAGACTAAAAATTAATAACTATTTAACAAAGCCTAAAATACTTATAACTATTTTATAAAGCTAAAACATTTATAACTATTTAATAAAAATTTACTTGTTACATGATAAAGCTAAAACATTTTTTTGATGAAATTAAAACATCTTTTTTATTAAAATTAAAAGTTTTTCACGATAAAATTTTAACCTCCTATGATATTTTAAAAACTTTTTTTTTTTTAAATTATCATCAATTGTTTAAAAACAAAGTTATAAAACTCAGTGCTTTTTTATTCTAAAAGTTTTTTATTAAAACTAAACATTATTATTTAACAAAAACTCACTTATATAAATTACGAGAATAAAACATAATTTACAAGACTAAAACTTATTTTGATAATTTATGAGAATTAATTAAATCACAAGACTTTTTTTAATTAATTTCCAAGATTAAAAATTGTTTATGAAAACAAAGTTTGTTTAATTATTTTTAGAAAAAAATATATTAATAATGTTTAAAATTGATTGACTATTTAACAAAATTAAAATCTAATTAACTATTTTACTGTACTTAAGAGAAAAATTTTTATTAATATAAACGAAAATATTTATGATTTTGATACTTTAAAATGATGAAAATGTTTAAATTAATTAAATTAAACTTTTTTATTGAAATTATAATTATTATTGACAAAAATGTTTTAAACAAAGTTTTATGAAATGTAATTTTATTAAATTAAGGTAAAAATTTAAAAATAAAAACTTTTTACTCTCATTTTAAAAAGTATTTTTCAAAAATATACATTTTTCAATAGAAAGCTTGTTATTAATGATTTTTAACTTTTTGGCATTTAAACAGTAAAAATTGATCAACTTTCAAATCGCATTATGAGTGGTTTAAAATAGAAAAATTCTATCAAACTAAATTATTAAATTTTTTTTTATAGCAAAAGTTAAAATTGGATAAAGCCATTAAGCTAAAACGTCTTTTAACACAGACAAATTTTTGATTTAAAAATACTTATTATCGTTGTGATTTTATTTGAAAAAAAAAAAAAATTTTTTTCTGCTTTCAAAATATTAAAACTCATTTTTTGCTCGTTAGATTTTGTCAATTAAGTTTTTCATTTTAAATAACCTTAAGTAGATGATTAAATAAGGTTAAAATTATAAGATTAAGGTTTACAAATAAAGTTTTGTTTTAAAATCAAAAATTTTAAACTTTTCAAATATAGTAAAAGTTTTAAAACCAAAATAGTAAAGGCTTTTTAGAAAAACACTTTTACTTGAAAAGATTAATTTTTTTTTAACAAAAATTTTATTAAATTTGATCTTTTAAAAAACTTTTAAACTTAGCATTAGGTATTCTTTAGATTGCATTAACATATTTTCAGAGAAAAATTGAATAAGTTTAATTTAATAACTCATTTCTAGGATACAAAAAAATTCAACTAAATATTTTGATTACAAAATTCTATTTTCAGATTTTTGATTAACAAATTCTGTTTTTTTAAATTTTTATAAAGTTCTGATAAACAGATTCTATTTTGTGAATTTTTCAAATTAACAAATTCTTCAAGATGTTTTATTAAATTAATTTCAACAAAAATTTGAAAAAATTAATTATCTTTTAGCTCAAAGCAATCTTTTCAATTACATTTTGACTTTTTTTTTTTAAATTTAATTTACCTTTTTTTTATATAAAAATTAATATTTAAAACATATTTTTTATATAAAATGATAACTTTAAAAGTTAATTAAAAAAATTTTCAGTTTTTTAGTTCTGCCATCTATACAAGTTCTTAGTTAAACTATTTTTTTCTAATTTTTAAAAACAAATTTTAAAAATGTCAATTAATTTTTTTTCAAAACTATTAAATCAATAAATTGTTAATTTAATAAATGATAATGATTAATATAAAAAGTATTAGGGAATTTGGAAAAGATTTTTTATCAAAAAACAAGTTGTCATTTATTAAAATTCATGATTACAATAAATTACGATATTTTTACAAAACAGCTACATTTTTTTAAATTAAACATTTTTCATTCTTATCCTTAAGACTAGATAATCTTTAAAAAAGCTGTTTAATCAAAAAAAATATATTCTCAAATGCTGATGATGGTACGGGACAATTTTTTAATGATGGAAAAGAATCACAATTTCCTCCAGAAGCACCAAAATCTCTTGCTTCTAAATACGCAAAACTAAATTTTTGTTCAATTGAAGGTAAGCTAAAATAGAAAATCATTATAATTTTTTTTTTAACTTTTAATTTATTTTTAATTTAATTTTTACATAAATATATATTGAAAAATATATAAAAGAGAGAAAATAGTGAAAAAAGTTTACCTGAATACAGAATTTATTGTTTCAATTATTTTATTTCCTGTTGATCTTTTTTGATCTCTTATAGATATGAATTTTGCTTTACCAATTGTACACAAAAGTTTTTGACCACAAAAATCAATTTTTAATTGAGCAATTTGATTTAAAAATACACTTAAAGCTGAAGCCCATTCTTGTAAAACAGTCTGCCATCTAGAAACATTATCGACAATTTCTTTTGTTTTATTAACAAAATATTGAGAACTATGTGCTTGAACAGCAGGCACAACAACATATTGTATCATTGTTGCTAGATAAAAAAACAAAATTAATTTTTTGTCCATCTAAGAAAAAATTTATTGCTTACGTAATACTGGAGAAGAATTGATTTGATCAAAAAAAGAATCTTCATTTTGACAATTGATTAAGCCAATTAAGCTTAATAAAACTAAAATATTAAACTTCATCTTAAAATATTCTTAAATATGATAAACCTGATGCAAATAAATTTAAAAAAAAAAATTTTTTTTAAAAAATCACCTTAACCCTTTAAAAAGCAAAAAGAAACTAAAAAAAAAATGTAAAAAAATTTTTTTTTTATTAAAAGAACTGGTCAACTTAAGGAATTTTAAATAAAAATTAGTGGTTTCTTCAATAGATATAATACTATAGGATTAAAGAGAAGAAAAAAAAAATCAAACAATTATGTCATGCTGAGTAATGATTTTACAGGGTTTACTCACAAAAAATATAAAACAGAAATAGATTATTTAAGAATATATTCTAATTTGACTTTAAAGTCAGTTCAATCAATTTAAAGAATTGAATTTTAGCTCATTAATTTTAAGCTACTATCTCAACAGGAAGTCTTAAAGGGTTATATTATTTTATTCAAATAAAAAGAAAAAAAATTTTTTTTTTTACGCCACCAACAAAGTTAATTTTTTTATGTTTCAAATAGCTCAAAATAATTTCTATGTAAATAACTTAGCTCAATAAAAATGTAGCTATGCTCTACTCTTTAGAATTTCTATAGAAATGAATTTTGTAATTAAAGTGGTAAACAAAAATTGGTTTAACTTTTGCAAATTTTTTTTTATGGAAAATTCTCAGCATGATTTAAATTATTATTTTGAATGTCGATTTTATAAATTAGAAAGGTAAAAAAATTTTTTAGTTTAAAACTTTTCACAAATTTAGGATGTTAGTTAACCTTAGATTTTTTTACTTTTTAAAATGAAAGTTTTTAGTGTTTTTTTTATTTTCAATTTTTTTTTTTTAATTTTTTGTGAAGATGGTTTTAAGTTTAATTTGAAATTTTTAGTAAGTCGATTAAAAAAAAATATTAATGATAAAGAATTAACAGATCAAAATAATTTGAAATTAAATAATTCAATAAGTGATAAACTTTTAATGAAAAATTTAAATCTATTAATTAAATCTAATAGCTTAGTCGAAAATAAATTGAATCAATTGAAGAAATTAAATGAAACGATTGAAAAAATAAATAAAAATTTAGTTGAAATAAATAAAAATGAAACTGAAATAAATAAAAAAAATCAACCATTGATTCAGAAAGATAAAATTAAAATTTTAGCTAGTAGCATCAAAAATCAAACAGATGACAATAAAAATTTAAAATTTGAAGGTAAAATTTTAAATTTTACAAAGGATGGTACAAGTTATGGAATAAAATATTCAAATTCTGAATTTGAAGATAAAAATATAAAAAATTTAAATAAAAGTGAAAATATAAATCACTTTAATGAAAATATAAATCGCATAAATGAAAATTTGAATTTTATTAATGAAAGCAAAAGTACAAACTACTTTAATAATGATTTAAATTATATTAATGAAACTAAAATTTTCATTAACGTTAGCAAAGATTCTAATTACGTAAATAAGTTTAAAAATTTAACAAATATAAAACTTAATTTAACAGATAACACATCAAATAAATTAAAAAATTTTAATAAAATTAATGAAATTGAAGTAGCAAATGAATTTGATAAAGTTAAAGTGACAAATGAACTAAAATTAAAAAACGATTCAAATATGAAAAATGATAATAATGTAATAATTGATATAATTGCAACAAATTATATGACTGCAAATAAAATTATTAATACAACGAGCAGCATTAATACAATTAACAGTATTAATACAACGAGCAGTATTAAAACAATGAACAGCGTTAATACAACAGATAGTATTAAAGCAACAAATAACATTGATGCAAAAAATAGTATTTATGCAACAAATGAGTTAAATTTATTAAAAAAAACAACTGAATCAAATATATTTAAAGTATCAAATGAAGAAAATAAATTTAATTCAACAAGTAAATTAGATAATGATAAAGTATTAAGTTTGAATAAATCAACAAATATTAATAAATTAACAAGTTTAGAATCAATTGGCGTTAAGAAAATTAATAAAACAAATAAAATGAGTAATTTAATAGAAATAGAAAATTTATTGAAAAAAAACTCAAATCAATTTTCCCCATTAGAAAATTTATCTTTCATGAAATTGAATCAAAGTATTAACAAAGATGAAAATACCTCAAATAAAAATTTATCTGAATTAATTAAAACATCTTCTGAAAATTTCAATAATTTCATTTTAAACAAAAGTATTTCAAATTTAAATAGTTTGAAAAGTGAAATTGAAAATCAATTAAATTCAACAGATATTAATCAAAATTCATTAAATAAAAACAATGCTTTTCTCAATAACAAAAATTTAGAGAAAAATTCTTCTAATTTAATTGCTTTAAATTTTATTAATAGTTTTGAATTGTTTCAAATTTTATCTAAAATCAACCAAATGAATTACTTGATTTTAAAAATGATGTACACACAATTAAATTTAGCATATGAATATTCTATGAGTTTTAATAATCAAATAATCAAACCATACATTTCTTTAGCAAAAAATCAAATTGATGATAAAATAAGTCAATTTGCAAACTTTAAAAACTTACAAAACTATTTACAAATATCATTTGAAAGCTTTGTGAATGATTTATTCAGTCAAAAATGCAATTTAATTAGTAAGTTTAAATCAATTAAAAAAAAAAATTCTTAATCAATTCAACTAATTAGATTTTTCTTTAGATTATTTGTTTATACCTGCTTTTGAAAATAAAACAACAATTTTTTTTTCTAATAAAACGAGAGAAATGATAGATAATTTTTCTAGATGGCAGTCTTTAATACAAGATGTTTCTAGTAATTTAAGTTCTATATTTAACAATTTATCTAAAATAAAATTAGAATTATGTGGTCAAAAAATACTTTGTAGTTTAGGCAGAGCTAAATATGAAGCGTTTCGTGAAGAACGTAGATCAAGTAAATCAAGAATAATTCAATTTTTAAATAATATTTTTCAGTAAGTTTATTTAGTTAAAGATAAATTTAGTTAAAAAATTTAAAACTAATTAATAAAATTAATTTTTTTTGTTTTTAAGTATGCCTATTATGGAAAAACGTTTAAAAAGAAATTTTTTGGAAGCTCGTCAATATGGTGAATCTGGAGGTGATTGTGGTACGTTTAATACAAATTGTCAAAATGTAATTGAAAATTTCGACATCTTATTCAGCCTTGTGAAACAATTTATTGATTAAAAGAATCGATAAATTTTTTAAAAAAACTTCTACTTAATAATTTAGTTCAAAAATAAAAATTAACAGTTAATATTAAGTTATTAATTAGTTTTTTTAGAAAAGAAGAAACTGTTGACCTAGAACTTTTTTAAAAGTTCAAAAATTTGCAGACTTAAAAGGTTGAAAACCTATAATTTTATAAGAAAAAAAAAGCTAAAAAAAATATCTAAACATGAAAAATAATTCATAGCTATATAGTCTTTGTTCTAATTAAACAATCTTGTTCACTTAAATAAACAAAAATAATCTTTTTTATAAAAAATTCTCTTTCTAAAATATCTTTGAAAGTAAAAAATAATTCTCAATTCAAATGTATGTTATCAAAATTAAGATGATTATACCTATTTAAATTTCTTCTGAGAAATATTAGTGCTTTAAATGTGAAAATATAAAATCAATAAATCAATTAAAATTTTTTTCGATTATTGAATTTTTGTTCTTGTTTTGATTATTGATTTTTTATATATTGATTATTGAATATTTTTTTAGTTTTGTTTATTTAGTTTTTACTTAATGTTAATTCTATTTAATTTTTATACTTGCTTATTCTATTTAATTTTCATACTTAGTTTTTCTATTTAGCTTTGAAATTTATTTTATCTGTTTAGTTTTCACATTTAGTTTTTTTACTATACTTTTACATAAGGATTTTCTAATAAAATTGCTAAACTGATTTTTTTTTTATAAAAATTTTAACTCAGCTTTTATTCAAAACTTAATGTAAGCTTGAAAATTTACATTTACTTTTAATTTTTAATTTCTAGCTTTAGTTTTTTTATATGTACTTAAAGCTTTTAAACTTCATATCTAATTTAGCTTTTACATTTTTAGCTTTTACAATTTACATTTATTTTAAAGTTAAAATCTAATTTTTTTTTTATATTTAACACTTACTTTTAGCTTTAATATTTAACACTTATTCTTTGCTCATGTATTTGTGATTACATTTAGTTTTTATAATTTATATCTTTTTTATATTTTTTATTTACTTTTATTTTTTATATTTCAGTATCTGCTCTTGGTTTTTATATTTAAAACCTACTCTTGTTTTTTTAATTTAAGTAACTAAAATTATTTTTTTAAATTCTAGTTACTACCTTTTTTATATTCGAAATCTTATTCTAATTTTTTTTATTTTAGTATCTAATTCTAATTTTACATTTTATACCTACTCTGTATTTTGTTAAAATTGTAAACTTGTTTAGTTTCATAAATTTTTTTACTCTTACTTTGATTATTAATTTTTATCTAAAAAAACTTAATATTACAAAATAGCTATTCATTTTTATTAAGAGAAAATTCTTTTTATTTATATTTGCTTATCTAAATATTTTTCTTAATTATATTCAATTTTAAGCAATAAATTAATCTAAATGTGTGAATTTTAATAAAAAAAATTTAATAAATGAATCGTTTTTTTTAAAAAAACATTTGAGTTTGTTTGAATTTTTTTTTCAATTTGATTTAATTTAAATTTAATTTTAGTTTTTTGACAAACTATTGTCAATAAAGCTTTTTTTATGATTCAAAATAACTTATAAAACTTTTTATGAATTTTATTTAAACTAAGTTAAGCTTTTTTGATTAACTTTTATCTTCAAACTTTACTAATTCAAACTACTTCATTAATTTAATTTAGTTAACACCATTTAATTTATTATAATTCTAGGATTTGTTTAATTTTTGTTTTAATTAGATTTTATTTTGCTTTTTAATTTTTTTAAAATTTTTTTTTCAGTAAATTTATTTCAATTTTAATTGAAATTTTTTATTCTTTTGTTTTTTAGAAAAACTTTTTTTTCAAATTTTCTCTAAATGATTGTAACTTATTGAAATTTTCAACTAAATTTAGCTAATTGACAACTTTGATTAATTTTAATAAAAAGTAAAAGCTTTTTCATGATTTAAATCCAACTAAAGTTTTTAACTGAAGTTATTTTTTTTAAATTTTAGTAAACTTCAAAATGTAAATGTAATTGAAATATTCTGAAAATTTTAGTTAAAGCACTTTGAATATTTTAATCACTAAAAGTTATCTAAATTAGGTTTTCACCTTACAAAACATTTCCATTTTATCTAAAACTAAATATTTTTCTTAAATAAAACAAAAACAAAATTGTCTGAAAAAATTGAATACAAAAACTGAAAAATTTTTTTCAAAAAAAAAAGTTAAAAAAACAATTAATATACTGATCTAGTTTGATGATAAGAATTATCCATTACCATGGATGCACCGGTTGAATAATTAAAATTAAAGCAATTAAAGTTTCTTATCTACTTATTGTATAAAACTCAAATAAACATTCAAAAATGTTATTTAGCTTATAAATAATATTTAGATAAAAAAATATTTGAACAAAATTAAGTCAGAAAGGTATATGCAAATCTCTATAAAGTTAAAAGAAAAACTAAAATTCTTTAGATTAATTTTTATAACAAACCTTAATTTGAAAACCTCATTTGTAATATTACAACTAACTAAATTTATTTTTACTAATTTTTTTACAAGCGTGTATTTGTTAGGATGAATATTTCTTAAAAATATTTGATTGTTTTTGTTTGATTTTAAAATAATTGTCTTTTTCAATTTTTAATTAAAAAGAAAACATCTATTGCCTCCAGTACTTGAAAAAAGGATTACTTATCAATTTGTCAATCCGGAAGTAATACATAACTTTGATTAAATTGAAAAAAAAATAACTTTCATTAATGATTAGTTGATTTTTTTTTTGAATTTAACTTACTCTCTTAAAAAGTTAATTAAATTAAACATTTAAATTTGAGAAAAATTTTCATGAAAAATGGTTAAGTTTAAAAATGAGTCAAAAGTTTTTAATTTTTTTGTTTTTTTTTTTGTGAACTTTATTTTAAATAATTCAGTTTTAAGTCAAGATATATGTAAGTTTTGAAAACTCTTTTTTGTTTTACTAAATAAATCTTATGACCATAACTTTATTTGGTTATTTTAATATTAAGATGGTAGATCATCAAATAATGCCCGACCTAATTTTGGATCATCTTACGGCTCATCTTTTGCAGGAAATCGTTATGAACCTGAATTAACTGATGAGTTAATCAATGCTAGGCAACGTTTAATGTATCATTACAATTTGACTGACTTTACCTCTATAACACAAAGTAAACCTATACATGATGAATCTTTGCCATTTCGTTTACCATTTTTTGGCTTTGCATTTACTTATGTTTATATTCAAAAAGATGGTTATTTAGGTTTTAATAAAGGATTACTTAGTTATTCATTTCCATTAAAATTTCCTGTTAAACCTAATGATCCATTAGCAGAAGAAGATCCTTCAATAATTGCACCATGGTTTTCACAACAAGAAATACCAAATTCTGTGCCAGAAGCAGGAGTTTATTTTAAATTAGTTAATTTAGCAAATGAAAAAAACCAAACACTTAAAGATCAGCTTATATTAGATTTTAGAGAAGGTATGATTGGTGCATCTGATTTTCAACCAAGATTTGCTCTAATTGTAACTTGGAGAAATATGACTTTTGTCAGTAAAAGGCCTGAAACAAGAATGAGGGTTAGTATGATGATAATTCTGAAAGCCAAAAAAAATAACTAAAATTTTTTTAGACAAACACATACCAAGCAGTCATTGCAACAGATGAAATAAGAACTTATGCGATGTTTAATTATGAAAAAATTGATTGGATTACTGCTTTAGACAATTATGATGGAATGAAAGGTTCACCTTCTTATGTAATTTTCATTATTTTCAAAATTTAAACAAAAACTAAACTTATTTTGTTTATAGATTGGTTTTAACGCTGGTAACACAACAAGAACATTTGAGTTTAAACCATATTCTCAATTTCAAAGAATTAGTACATTAACAGAAGGTGGATTTGGAAATAATTTTCGCGGTAGATATTTCTTTCAAATAGATGAAGAAATTTGGCCAGGAGCTTGTATTGATAAAGAGCTAGATCCAGATTTACCTGATCGTTTACCTTTAACATTTTTCCCTAGATGGGGCCATATGTTAGGAGGAAATCTTGTTAATGTAACTGGACCATGTTTGCAACCAGACATGATAGTAACATGTAACTTTGATAATTGGAAAGTACCAGCTATCTATAGAGGACCAAATCATGCTAGCTGTATATCTCCAGCTGTACAATATCATGGGTATTTAATTAAAATGAATTATTGTTTATAAGATAACTAAATTTTTTTTTTAGGTACATTGATTTATCTTTGACAGTTAATGATAAGACAATATTTTTAGGAAGATATTATGTTCGTAAGTAATTTAATTTTTTTTTTGACAAAATAATTGAAAACCTGCATTTAATTTTTAAAGAACCTCCTGATGTTGCTCATGAAACAATTAAAGTGATAAATGAAAAAGATAGAGAAGAAGATCCCGATGAATTAATAATAAAATGGGATCCTTTTAAATTATCTTGGGACTTAGAAGCTTCTGTTAAAGTTTTGTTATATGGTTATAAAGAAACTAACTCATTATACCCTAAATTGACTTTTATTGAAACTTTAGCTGAAAATGTTAAACTTGGTTCAAGAGAATATAAAATTAATGTTGAACAACAAAGACAAAAATTTAATAGTGATAAACAAGATATTCATTTCGGTTTTATTGCTATTAATTTAACTAATCCGACTACCTTAGGAGACGGTGTTAAAAATTCTCCAACACTTTGGTCTAGACCTATGCCTTTAGCATGGTATTTTAAAAAACAATGGGAATATACTTTTGGTGGAGAAGGCAAATGGAAAGAATCTTTTTGTTCTTCATGGTACGACAGAGAAGAAAAAGGAGATCGTTTTGCTACAACATTGTTCCAATGTCCTTGTACAAAAGAACAAGCCTTATTAGATAGAGGACGTTTTTCACCAGACTTAGAATGTAATATTATTGACCGTAAATGTGATACTTTCCATCGAGGCGCTCAGCATTGTGTTAGGTCTGCTCGACCAAGTATTGGAGGATCAGGTCAAACTTGTTGTTACGATGATCAAATAGAACTTTTACAAACTGCAGATACGATGTATGGAGGTCGACCAAGTAGAGCATTTATTTATGGTAAACATCCATTTAAAATGAGGATGATGATACCTTCTTTATCTCATTGGGTTCATGATGTTATGCCATTTTTTTTCTGTTGCAAGTGGCAAGAAAAAGAAGATAATTCAGATACTTGTCAAATGTATAATTACTGGCGTACTTCTCAAGATTGTTCTTCTTATCAACAACCTAGTGTTGCATCTATTTTTGGCGACCCTCATATTTTGACTTTTGACAACTCATCTTATACATTTAATGGTAAAGGAGAATATGTTTTAGTGCACGCTGATAATCCAATGCATAAATTAGGTAAAAAAATAAATTGTTATTTAAATAAGAATATTAATTTTTTTTGTTTTTAGATATTCAAGCAAGGTTTGAACAAGTACCAAGAAAACTAAGAATAGATTCTGTTATTAATGCAACTCAATTAACTGCTATTGCAGCAAGAGATAATCAATCAGCAACTGTTGAATTTAGAATCAGACCTAACGCAGCAAGATGGAGATACCAAATGTATACTTTGATTGATAATGAGTATGTATTTTTCTGGGATGATTCAATGAGAGTCCAAAATTTCAGAGGAGTATCTTTATATCAACCAGCTGGAATACAGAATATGTCTCATATTATAGCTATGTTTGATTCTGGAGCTGGTATAGAAGTTATGACTACAGAAGGGCATATGACTACTCGAGTTTATTTACCTAGAACTTACATGAATATAACTCGAGGTTTATTAGGTTTTTACAATGGCGATAAAAAAGATGATTTTAAAGCACCTACTGGAAATGGCTATAATTCATTTACTTATGATCAAAATAATTTGCGAGATTTGCACGAGTTTGGTATGAAATGGAGAGTTAAAGAAGGCGCAGATTTACCAGGTGTAGGATCTTCATTATTTTTCCATAATTCATTTACATTTGCGCATTTTGATGATCCTAAATTTGAGCCAGAGTTAGAATTTCCACCAAAATTACCAGAGCACAAGCGGCATTTAGAATCTGAAATGAATAATATTTGTTCTGACTCAATAGAATGTCGTTATGATTACATATTAACACAAGACCCTAATTTTGCTAAAATATCTAAACAACATCAAACTTGGGCTTTAGAAATTAATCAAAAAGTTAATACTAGTATAACACGTTGCCCAGCTTTACCTAAACCAAAAAATGGTAGAAAAAGTGAAAATAGATATTGGCCAGGTACAATAGTTAGATTTTCTTGTGATGAAGGTTATAGATTAACTGGTTACGAAATTCGTCAATGTAGAGAAGATGGTTTATGGACATGGGGAGAACCAGCTGAATGCATAAGTGAAGTATGGTATGGTTCAATAATTGCTCTTATCTGTTTAGGAATTTTATTGCCTATTATAATTGTCATCGTATGTTGTGTATTTTGTGTAATAAGACAAAAAACATCAGGAAAAGAACATTATACAAATGAAAAAGGATAGTAAGTATTTAATTTTTTCAGTTTTTTTTTCAGTTTAACTAACTAATTTTATTTTTTAGTGATAAAAAGTTCTCTGAAATTAGAGCATCAAGATATTCGGATGTAGATCAAAATGATTTAGAAACATCACCATTAAAAAATCAAACTATACCAATGAGAATAGATAGCTCAACAGAAGTTGAAGTGTAGATTTGTTTTAAAATGAAAAGAACTTTAAATTATATTTATTCATTTTTTTTTCATCTTCATAAAAACTCAAAAATTGTAAAAAATTAATTTCAAATAATCAAATTCAAGGTGTTCAGTTATTATAAAGAATTTATTTTTTATCAAAAATAAGCTTTTCATATACTGTTTTATGACAAGAATTAACAATAAAACTTTTTTTAAAATCACATTGTTTACATTGAATTAATAATCTTTTTTTTTTTATTTTTAAATTTACATTTTCATAAGCTAAGTTGTCTGAATTTTTAAAATTAAAATAGTTAAAACAACGTGGACATCTCTTTAATTTTAATTTATCCCAACGAAAAGTTTTAACTTGATTTTTAAAACAAATTTCTTTTGTTACTAAACCATAAAAGGAAACAAGCCGATTAACTTCTGGTGTATCATCTAATTTTAAAAGTGTTTCAGAAATAGAATCTAAATAGTTTAATCTTTTATAAATATCAATTGCCATTATAAAAACTTTTTTATTTTTTAACTTAAATGTAGTTGTGTTTTTAAACTATTCATTTCAAAAATTGGCGTTTCTTCACTTTTTTTTTTTTTTTCATTTTTTTTATTTTTTTACTGCGCAAGACATAAAAACTAAATAACCAAAAACGCGCATGTTTTATAATAATTTTTTTTTGTTTTTATTTTTATTATTGTTTTTAATTGCTTCAACAATTTGTTCAGAACTTAATTCTAAAAAAAAATTTTAAAAATTGGAAGTTTTAAAAAATTTAAAATTTTAATTTTTTTTAGACAAAAATTCTAAATTTTTCTAACTTGAAGTTTTAAAAAATTTAGATTCTTGAAATTAATTTAAAACTAATTTTTTTTTTTAAATTTGATGATAAAAAATTCTTTTTTTTTTAAAAACTGCATTAAAAATTATTTTAGAAAAAAATCTGTATTGTAATGAGATACGACCCCTATTGTTATTACACTAGATGTTAGATGGGAGAGTTAGTTAGATTAGAGGTTAAATAGAAAGGTATAAGATTGACTTAAGTTTTAATTAGGTGAGATTGTAATTTATATTTGTTTGTTTTGTATTTTATATTTTTTTGTTTAAACTTAGATTTAGAATTAAAATTCAAATTGAAATTAAGTCATAGACATTATATAATGCGATCAAAGAATTCACAACACCTAAGACTAGAAAACAAGTAAAGCAGTTTTTGGGAAAACGTAATTATTGATTAAAATTTATAAACGATAGAGTGAATAAACTAGAGCCGTTGCATAAATTATTAGGGAAAGATTCAAAACTTATATGGACTCAAGAATGCGAAAAAGTTTTTAATGAAATGAAAGAGTATATGAAGAGTAACAATAGTTTTAGAATATATAGATTAAATATTAAATACAAAATAAATATTAATAAAGCTTAAGATTATATTGACTTACCTAATATAGTCTTAATTATGTTCTTTAACCACGTCCACACGTGCATATGTAACTCTAACACTAACACAAATAATAAATAAAAACAATGATGAGTCGAGATAATATTCGAGTGCGCGATATTCAAATTACATATTTGTCAATGTTCATTTTTAAGATAATATACAAAAAAGAAGAAAAAAATATAGATCCAGAAGCACTTTCAAGAAATCCTGTTTTGGAATATTTTGAGGATGATGAAATTTTAAGAACAAGTAATATGTTGGCATTAAATGAAATTGAGAAAGATAATGAAAAAATAACAAATTTTACATTCCGGAAAACACCATAATTTTTAATACAATTCAGCTTTATAAGTATAGATTAAATTCAAACATATAACTCCTAGTCTCATACTTTTTACAAACAGATATACAACTCTCAAAACAGATATTCATTTATTATTACAATTTGAACCAATCCCTCATTTATTATTCATATATTTACAATATTCTAGAAACAAATCAATATGCAGTATATAGATAATATCATAGATGAGAAACCATGGATGAAAAACATTGTTCCACCTAACAGGACAACAGCAACAGATGTATACACTAACGATTACACCACTAAATATAGATTTTCTCAATACCTGCTGCAGAATTGAAACATTATCTCACAATGTACGTACGATTAGGTCATAAAAAGTTTTCAAATAATGATGTGGGAAATATGATTTCAATCATGTGCAATCATCAAGTTGGTAAAAAAGATTTATATACAAAGAATATAAGTAACACTGGAATTACATACACATTGTAATTTGAACATCGCGCCTTGGTTGAGGTGCCGTTGATTCTCACACGTTGGATTCTCATTATTGTTAAAGAGTTTCGTTTTGCATGTTGTTTAAATTGTGATTAAAATTTTAATTAAGATTATATTAAAGGTGAGTTTTTAATATAATCTTAATCTTACTAATAATCTTAATTGTATCTTTTGTTTTTTGCAAATATTAAAGATATTAATGTAACTTAATTGTATCACAATAAATAACAATTAGAAAATTACATAATCTTAATTAATTTATTAAAAAGAGAAAAAAATGGAAAGCGCAAAGAAAGAATTTTTCTTTTTACATATTGTAAAAAGAACTGAAAAGAAGTTTGAACTGACCGCTATTACCAAAAATAATGAAGTATGGTTTTTGTTGCCGGATCAATATAAGGATCTTAATTTACATTTAAAAATTTCAATAGATCCATACATAATCAGAGCCTGTGAATCAATGATTGCTCTTAAAGAAGTAAGAATAATGTGTATGGAATTTAAAGAAACATTGAAAACGAAACTCTTTAACAAAAATGAGAATCCAACGAGTGAGAATCAACGGCACCTCAACCAAGGCGCGATGTTCAAATTACAACATTAAACAGCATAAGTGAATGTCCAGAAATATGGAACAAAGATGAAATCGCTAAATTCTTCAAAAAAGAAGAACTGGATACTAGTTTGTCTAGAATATCAGATGAATCAGAGATAGAATTTAAAAAGTTGATTGAAATAGTGTGTCTCTTGTTAACAAGGTTATATTTGAAGGATGGGTCTAGTTTGGTACAAAAATATGAAAGTATCCACACTGCTTATGCATTGTCACATGACACCAAAGGACTAGATAAAACCTATAACTTAATAAATGAAATGCTGGACAGAAATGTCAGAGCAATTCTTAAGCTTCATCACACACAAAAACCTGTAATGAGCATTATCTTAAACACATACATACATTCAAATCAGACTTTTGACACTAAAGTAAACTACTTGAATTGGGCATGCATGGTGGCCTTTAAATATGTAAACACCTGTACAGCTAGATACATCATTCAAGCTGCAGCAAACATGAGAATGAGTTGGAGGATGTTTGCAAGATATGCATATGATACCACTCCTCAAGTTGAAATGGATCTAATAGGACCTATGGTATTAGAACTTATTGATTCTCCAGACGATCCATCATCTAAAGAATGGTAAACATGGGCTAGGAAAAGTTGGAGTGGAATGTTCTCTGACGACCTTTATGCAAAAATACGAACATATCATATGCCAATGATGATGAGTATATGCATAGAGGTATAAAAATATTTTAACCAAACCCACCCGTCTATTCCATCATTTCCTGATGCGGACATATGTCTAGAATATGAAGACCTTGGCTTCAAGTAGCCACAAGCACCCGTCATATACCACTAAGAGCAACAGCGTCACGCAATAGAAAGAGATTGCTTAAAACTTTAACTCAACTCACAGTCGACCACCAAGAATTGGACGACTTATTCTCTGCAATTAAACAGTAATAATTGAATAGTTATAATCAAAACAGTGAAAATAACATACAACATGAAGTCACTAATTCAATATTTATTTAATAAAAAAAAAAAAAAAAAGAAGTAATTATACCTGGAGATTTGGTTTTTGCAGAGGAATGCTCAAAGATAAATAGAAAAAAAATTGACACCGGTACGAAATGGACCTTTTATGGTAGAGAAAATAATTTCGGAGGTAATGTAAAGTTAAAAATAGGAAAAACTTAGTTCATAGAAGTAAGAGCTGAGATTTCAGGTTCACTAATTTCTTCTATATTGATTGCTGAAATTTGTTGTTTTAAAAAATTAATTTCATCCGTTTTTAAAATTTCCAGATATTTTTTTACGGATTCTAACTTTTTTAAACAAGGATCCAGCATTGATCCAAGTAAAATTGTTGTATTTATTCTTAACCTCTTATCTATGTTTTCGCTAAAAAGTTTTTTCAGATGAGCTAGGTCTTTGTCATCATCTTTGTTTGCCTCACAGGCTAATTTTAATTCATCTATCACAAGTAAAATATTTTGATTACTTGGAAATCTTGTATACTAATTGATACTTCTTCTAATTGATCTTGAATACTGGTTGATATTTTCAGCAATGTAGAGGCCTCTTTTTTCATCTTTGCTTATCCAGCTAATCGTATTCACAGGCTTGTATGAATTTTTTGGTTTTGTAAACGAAACTTTGTCTTCCTCATATCTTTGTCCTCTTTCTTTTCTAACTAAAATTTTATTATTTTGAGGAACGAAATTATAAAGTTTCTCATCAATAAAAACTATTTTCGATCTTTTTTCTTTTACTGATAGTTTTGCCCAGTATGAAGAAAAAATAAATTTATTTTTGATGTGTGAGGAAGATAACTTGGATTTTTTCACTGCTCTATAACTTCCTAAAACAATTTTAACACACTTTGAGACTTTATGATATATTATTTCGATCAAGTGAATAAGTTTTTTTTCGAAAAAAACCTGTTTTGAACAAATGGAGGTTATCTTAATGATGGTACCTGATGACATAGCTGAATTTTTTTTATTTTAAAACAAGCTTTACTGCTCTAAAGAAGATATTTTATGTTTCTGCAAGGTTATTGACAGATCAGTTAATGAGTTAGTAGAGAAATTAGATGAAGTTGAAAATGTTAAAGATGAAGTTGAAAATGTTATAATAGAAAATGAATTTTTGGACAAAATTGAAAATGATATTTCTTTAGAAAATAAAGAGAGTACATGTGACGAAATTGAAATTAAATTAATGACAGAATTTAGAATTTGTAGTTCAACATCAAACATGACATAGGGCTTACCGTTACTAAAAGTTTTTTGAAGAGGATTGTAACATGTGATGAAAAATGGGTTAGTTATGATAACATAAGAAGAAAAAGATCATGGATTCAAGAAGGTGAAGATCCACAAGTCTGTCCAAAGCCACAATTATCACCTAAAAAAGTTATGTTATGTGTATGGTGGGATTATATTGACATAATTTATTACGAACTACTTGATTATGGCCAAAGTATTGATGCAAAACTTTACTGTGAGCAATTAAAAAAAGTTTACGACGCTATTAGAGTTAAAAGACCAGCTCTCTTCAATAGGAAAGGCGTTGTTTTTCTTCAAGACAACACAAAAGCCCACACTTCAAACGCGACAAGAAATTTATTGAAGGAGTTTGGATGGGAAATAATGGATCACCCACCTTACAGCCCAGACTTAGCTCCTTCAGATTTTCATTTATTCAGGAGCTTGCAAAACTTTTTGATGAACAAAAAAATCAAGACAAAAATTGAGTGTGAAACAATCACCAAAGAGTTTTTTGACTCAAAAGACAGACTACCTGACAGATGGAAACAAGTCATATCTAAATTAGGAGAATATGTCATTGAATAATTTTTTTTTTTTACGAATAAAATTTATTTTTTAAAATTAATGATTTTTGTGTTGGTATTTTTTAGAATACCTGATATAAAACTTTTTGCTTACAAAATGTTTATTAAAGTGAAAACTAGATGTCCTTAATTTTTAGATAACAAAAAGTTACTTTTATTTTAAAAAAAAAATTACTTTTTTTACTTTTAAAAAACAAAATTTTTAATTAAAATCTTATCTAATTTATTGAATTTAAATTTTAACCTATTATTATGACTAAATAAATTGCACGTTTACTTATGAAATTTTATTTTATTTTATGTTAGCAATTAGATAATAATCCCTTTTTAAACTCGTGTAAACATTGAGTACATGAGTCTAATTTATAAACTCTTATTTTAATCTTTTTAGTTTTAAATGTCAAAAATTATTGAAACTAAAAAAAATATTCATTAAACTTAAATTATTTTTTTATAAATTCTAAAGTACTAAAATTATAAAAAAAAAATTCATTAATTGAAACTGTTTTGAATAATCAGCATTAATATTTAATACAATAAAATTTAGATTAGGTGTAAAATTTGAAGTTTTAAATCGATATAATCAATTTTAAGTTCAAATATTTCAGATAATACTTGCTCTAATTAACAAAGAGCTGAAAATATAGTTTTTTATATTCCCTAATTATATATAAAACTAGAGTTTAATTATTATTAACATGCAAACCAGTTTTAAAGTATTAGAGTAGATAAATTTAAAACATTCTTCAAAAAATTTTCAACTTTTATTCATAAATCTATTTTTACTCAGTTTACATTCATTTTTTTTGTGTTTTTAATTTTTTTGATCAAAAATGTCTTTTGAAAATTTACCTGAACCTTTGGATTTAGAATTCAATTTATTTAAATTTACTAAAAGTGAAACAAAAAAAAATCCAGTTCTTATTCATCATGGAATTTTTAGTAATAAAGAAACTTATAATACTTTAGCTCCATTAATTTCTAAACTTTTAGAAAGAGATGTTTATGTTTTTGATGCTAGAAATCACGGTAAAAGTCCTAGAACTGAAACATTAACTTTATTAGATCTTGTTTCTGATCAAGTTCATTTTATTAAAAAAAATAATTTTGAAAAAGTTATTTTAATTGGTCATAGTTTAGGTGGTAAAACTTATTCTTTATTATCTCAAATGTTTGTAAGTTTTTAATTTTTAATTTGATAAAAAAAAATTTTAATTTTTTGTTTTTAGCCTGATTTCGTTGAAAAATTAGTCATAATTGATATCAATCCAGTTAAAAATTATAATGATAACAATCCTGCACCTATATCTTTATTCACAACCTTATTGAAAACTATTCTTGAACAAATAAATTCGAGCGAAACAAAATTAACACATGAAGAAGCTCTCAAAAAATTTGAAGTTCTTTTCCAAGAAAAAACTGTAATTTTTGAAATTATAATTTAAATCTGAAATGAAACTAATTTTTTTTTTTATTTTTAGAAAGGAATTATGAAATTTGAATCTTTCAAAAAAAGTTTTATTGAAAAAGATGGTAAATTTGATTTCCTCTTCAATATTTATGCTCTTGATTCATTTGCAAAAGGAATATTTATTGATTATCATGTTGATAATCAATTTTTAGGTGAAGCTTTATTAGTTTATGGAGGTAAATCAAGAATCTTTTTCAAAGAAGAGTGTGAATCTATTCCACAAAAATTTGTCAATTGCAAATTTGAATGTGTAGAAAATGGAGATCATAGTTTACAACATCAATATCCTGATGAATTTTTAAAAATATTGAAAAATTTTGTTGATGGAGAAAATTGATTGAAATTTTTTTTTCAATTTTATGCTTCAAATTCGCTTTAAAACAAAAATTCTTTCTAAATTTTTATTTTAAATGAATTTGATTTTAGTTTGCTTAACAATAAAATTACCAAAAAAATTTGACTCAACATGTGTTTTTAATTTATTTTTAATTTTGTTTTATAACAAGCTTATTTTATCTAATGAAACTCATTTAAATTTAAGTTTTCCAATCAACCAAATTTTATAAAAAAAAAATTCAAATTCAATTAAGCTTTTTAACCGAAATAATTATCTAAATTTATAAATTTTTATTTAAATAAATTTCTAATCAAATTTAATTTAAAAAGATTTTTTAACTTGATTTAAGAAGATTTTTAAACTCAATTTCAAATTTCTTTAGATGACTTTTCTATCAAAATGATAATTCGAAGTTTATTTAAACGATGTTGTATATATGAGCTAAAAGTTTATATTATAAGTATATTTAATTTTTGGAGCTCTTTTTAAAAGTAATTAAAATCAGATTAATTTATATCTTCAAATTTTCAATGTTTTAAGTACAAAAAAATCATAAAAGTATTTTATCAAACTAAAATATTTAAACTTGATTTTTTCAAACTAAAAGTTATAATTTGTTTTTTTTTAATTTGCTATTTATACTTCAATTTATTGAAAATAGCTTGACTGTTTACAAACTATTCTTTTTGAATTATTTAATTTGCACATAAATTGGCAGGTTTTTCTAACTTTTCAAATTAATTTCTATTAGATATTTTTCTTTTATGTTTTCTAAATTTTTTTCTTTTAAGTTTTAAAAATAATTTTTTTCTATTTTTATAAATTTTTTTCAATTAAAATGCTCAAAAATTTAAATCAAGTATCTACAGTTATAAAGTTTTCATCAAGAAAATTTTCTGATTTATCTCAAAGACTTAAAAATAAAACAGCAATTGTCACTGCTTCTACTGAAGGGTACTTAATTGAAGTTTATTTTTTGAAACAATTATTCAAAACTATTCTTTTTTAGAATTGGTTTTTCTACTGCTAAACGTTTAGGTTTAGAAGGTGCTTCTGTAATTATTTGTAGTAGAAAACAACAAAATGTTGAAAATGCTGTGAATGAACTAAAAAAACTTAATTTAGATGTTTATGGGACAGTTTGTCATGTTGGTAAAGAAGAAGACAGAAAAAACCTTGTTAATTTTGTTAGTATTTATTTTTGAAAAATTTTATTCAAAAAAATTATATTTCGTTTTTTAAAAGGCTTTAGAAAAAAAGGGTAAAATCGATATTTTTGTTTCAAATGCTGCGGTTAATCCGTTTATGGGAGCTACTTTAGAAGTAAAATAAATTTTCTATTTAAAAAAATTAAAAAAAAGAGCTAATTTTTGTTTTCATTCTTTAGACTCCATCATCAATTTGGGATAAGGTAACTGTCAAAATTTAAATGTGAGAAAGTTTAAGGCGACAATTTTTTCTCTACAAAATGTGATAAATGTTTTATGTAATATAGAAAATAGTGTTTTTAAAACTTAAAAACTTCTAATTTATTACAGCAATCTCTTGAAGCTAACTTATTTTAAATAATTTTTATTTTTAGATTTTTGACATAAATGTAAAAGCAGCCTTTGAGTTAACAAAAGAAGTAGTTCCACATATTCAAAAACAAGAGTAAGTTTTTTTCATTTAAGATTCTTTTTTCTTATAACCGTTTTTTTTTTCTTTTTGAAAACTCTTGAATACTTTGAATCTTCAAGGTTATTTATGTCAAAGTTAAATAAAATTTTTGCTCAACATAAAATTTAAAGTTCAATTAATCTTTGAAACCTTTGGTTATTAAGTTTAATTTTTGAATTAGCTTTGATGTTACGTAAATTTTGAATAAATTTACATTCTTTTTTTTCCAAATAATTTAATTTGGAAATCGACTAATTTTAAAATTATTTTAGTTTATTTAAAATTCTAATTAAAATATTTACCTCTTATGTTAGAATAAGCTTAGGAAAAAAAAAAATTTTTTCTTCAAAAATTTAATCAGTTTTTATGTAGTTTTTTTTCGGATTTTTGATAAAAAATTTTTTGATTTGAAGTTGAAACGATGTTCAGGGTTTTTTTTTAAGAAATAAATAAATACTTAAGGGAGATTATTGGTGTGAAAAATTTAAAGAAAAGGATTTTTTTTTATTTTAAAATTTTTATGTTTTTCATTTGTTATTTTTTGACAGAAATGGTGGTTCAATTGTTTACATTTCATCTGTAGCTGGTTATCAAGCAATGCCTTTTATTGGATGTTACTCTATAAGTAAAACTGCGTTATTAGGTAAATTCTTTTTTTCAAGCGTTAAATAGAAAATTAAACTCATCTAAAATAATCAATTCAAAAGAATTTTTTTAATCTTTTTAAATAAATTATTTTTTTAAAGGTTTAAGTCGAACTTTAGCCATTGAATTAGCTAATGAAAAAATTCGGGTAAACTGTGTTGCACCAGGAATAATTAAAACAAAGTTTAGTCAAGCAATTTTAGAATCAGATGCTGTTAATAGTATGATACCTATGTCAAGGTAATTTTTTTTTGAAATTCTAATAAGCTATGGGTATTTAAAACATTAATTTATAATAATTTTTATTAAACTTTATACAGCTAATTAAACTTATTTTTTTAGAGCTGGAGATCCAGATGAAGTAGCTAGTACTGTTTGCTTTTTAGTTTCTGATGATGCATCTTACATAACTGGAGAATGTCTTTCACCAGGTGGTGGTTATTTTACTAGAATCTAATAAATATTAGAACTTAAAGTAACAATTTTTTTTTGTAAAGTTATTTTTTGATACAAAAAAAATTTAGTTTATTAAAAAGAAAACTTAATACAATTTTGAGCATAAGTTACAGAAACTCAACGCTAGATTTTGTTTTTTAAATTTAAAATAAACAAATTATCAGAGTTTAATTATTCTTTTTGTGTTTGATAATTTGTCTATAATATTTTTGATACAAAGTTTTTTTAAACTAAATCAATAATTGACCATATCTAAATGATTTAGCATAAAATTTGAACCGTAATTATACGCACCTAAGTTTTTTAATTTAGTTTTAAGTTTAGACTTAGAAATTTATTTAGACTTGTTGCTTGTTTATAGGTTATATATGGATTTTATTTTATATAAGAAATTTTTCGGTTTTGTAAAATTTATTTTACCCTAATGAAGCCTATATTATTTAATTCATCAACTCAATAAACTAAGTTAACAAAAACTTAGTATAAAAATTTTTTTTTTGAATACAACCGCATTACAAATTAGTTTCGATCTAAGTTTTAATAATTATCTCAAACTAATTCCTTTCTTTTAACAGAAAAAAATATTTTTTTAAGCATTGAGAATTGACAAAAATAAAATCAATTCTAGTCAATAAGTTTATATTTTATTGCTCTTTTTTAATGTTCATTTGGCTGTATAAAAAAAATTCAAATTTCATGAGCTTTAAAAAAAAATTCTTAAGCTTAAGTTTTTTTTAAAATTTTTTTTTCGCTTTAAGCAAGAAAATTTAAACTGTTTGACAAATTTTAGGTTAATAAAAAATCTTTTACGTAAACTTTTAATTTAGTATACGTAACTTTCTAATTCAAATAATTTGAAAAAAAAGGCACATTGTAAATGTTCTTTTTTTGGAAAAAAATTTTTTTTTAAATTTTTACCTAATTATTGTCCTTAACATTGAAATCAGTTGAGCAACAAAAATTCAATTTTTTCAGATTTATTTTATAAAAGCAAGTGTAGGATTATTTATGAAAGATGATCAAGCGGGTGAATAAAGTAATTTAATTCTTTAATCTTAATAAATAGTTTAGTCTTTTTTTTCAGGTAATACAATATTGTCTAAAGGATATTTTTACTTATAATAAAAAATTTTTATTAAGTTTTTTTCCTATATTATATTTGAGCTTTTAGCCTTAACTTCTTATGTTTCAAAACTTAACTGCTTTCTTTTGTAAATCAATTGTCAATTTTTTTTTTTTGGATTTTTTTTTGATTTTTTTAAATTTCAAATCTGAATCATAAATATTTATCTTTAAAATAACTTCATGAAAATTTTATGTTATGAAAGTTTTTTCTTCCTATTTTTTTTTCAGTTTTTGTATTTTCTTAGATAAATCCAGGTAAACTAATAATTTTTGATCAAAACAGAAGCTATACTTAAAGGCTTAACTTTTAACACAAATATTTGTTAAATTTTAACATCAAAGTATCAAAAAAACGGATATTTTAGGTAAATAAATTTAAATCAAAGAAATCAGTTTAAATTCAGTTTAAGCTTTTGATTAAAAAAAAATTTTTATTTACATTTGCAAATAAAACTTTGCTTAACTACAAATTTTGTTTGACTTTAAGTTGTTTCAAGTTTACAAAGTGTGATTATTCAAAATAAAAATTACAAACATACTTTTTTATGAACTGCTTTACAAATAAAACTAAAAAGTTTTATTCTAGTATATTTATTCACTTTTTATATTTACCTGTTTTATTTGCTTTTATTTAATTCATAAATTAAAACGATTCATGAAATATTCATTCTTTGGTCAAAAGTTTTTAAAAAACTTTGTCTTAAAAACCATAGTTTAAATCTTTTTAAATTCTTGTTGATATAAATGAAAAACTAATTTATTAGTTTTTACCAAAGTTTTACCCAAAATTTTACCAAATTATTTACTCTTTTAAATGAGCATTAACTAAAAACCAAAACATTAACTAAAACTATAGAAATTTTTTTTTAAAAGGTAAAACAAAAATTATTTAAAAGTATAGCAAGAAATTATCTAAAAGCCTAGTAAAGCATTATCTAAAAGTATAATGTAAGCTAAAAATTATAAAGTTTTTAATTTCTAAGACAAATTAATTCAAAAAAAAATTATTTTTTTAATTAATAAAGTTTTAGAAAAAGTTTTAAACTTTTTTTTTTGACTGACCAGTTCTAGGATTTTAAAAACACCTAAGTCTATTTGATCATGAAGAAAATGACGTACTTTTAAGTAATTTTTAGTTAATTACAGGTTTAATCCTACAAATATGATTTTGTTATTTAAGCTTAAAGTTAACCTTTTTTAATCTTTTTTATGCTTGAGAATTATAAATTACTGAGAATATTTTAACAAAAATGTTTTACAGAAAAGCTTAATTCCTAACGTTCTGGTCATATGATTTCTAGTAGCTTAATATATTTTTACTAGGTTAATGGTCAGTTTTTTCTTTTTGATTAAAAGTTTATAGTAACGGATATTTTTGTTTTTTAAAACTTTTTGCTTTAAAAACTTATTTTCATAAAATTTTCTTTTTACCATTTTGTTGTTTAGAAAAATAAATTATTAAAAGCTTTTGTAAAATTTAATGATCTTGACTTTTTTAAAAATACATTTCCTGTTAGATAAGTACAAATTAGAGTTGTTAGCTTGTTTTAATTTTTTTGTTCTCTCTATTTACCTTTCTTTGAGAATTATGCTTTTGAATTTTTTTTCAATAAAAACTTTTAAATAGTTTCTTTTTATCTACATTTAAAAAAATTTCGTCGTTCAACTTTTTATCATTCAAAAAATTTTTATCTTTAGATTTCAGCTAAATAGTTGTGGTTTTTAATCTAAAAAACGAATAAATTTTAAAGTTTTAATAAAAATCCTCAAAAATTTCATAGGATTAGAAAGGAAGTAATTAGATATTCATCAGTTTTGAAAAAAAAAACTTTTGTGGTTTTTAATATATTTAAATCTTCATTTTAAAATCTAAATAAATAAATTAAAAGCTCAATTCAACAAAAACTTCTATTTTATTCTAATGAGTATTTTAGTCTTTATAAGTTCAGTTAAATGTTTTAGCCTTTAAAATTTTCGGATAAATATTTCAGTTCTAATAATGTTTTGTTAAACGTTAAACTTCTAAAAGTTTTGGCTAAATATTTTAAAATTCATAATTTACATTGAATATTTTGATTCTCATAACAACTTTTATAACTTTTTTTAAACTTAAAAAAGTTTATTTCAATTCTAAACTTATAACTTTCAATTTAATTTGAAAATACTTAGTTTCTTTTTTGATAAAATCTAAAAACGACTTTTAATTGTCTTTTTTAATAAAAATAAAACTTCAAAGTCATTAAATTTATATGTGTTCCTATTTTAATTTATTCTAAATAACCAACCACCTTGTTTAAAATCCACTTGAATTTTTTTTTATTAGAAAGTGATTTGTTATTCATAAAATTGTTAAGTTTTTAATTGAAGTTGGTATTCAAAAAAAAAACCTAAGAGCCACAAGTTTAAAGTCAAAAAAAAAGAGAGGAAGTTATACAAAATTGATTATTTTAATTCGTAAGCTGATTTTTTATATTGAAGAAACGTATTCAAAATTAATAACTTAATTTTTTATTCAAACACCCGCCAACAAACATCATATTTTTTTTAAATAATAATTGAATATTTGCGCTCTTTAGTACCCAAAAAAAATCAAGTTTAATCAAACCTTTCTATTATTGTTATAACAAGTTTTTATAATTTTAACGCATTTGATTCATGTTCAATTTTTTATGATTTTATTTTTTGTAAATTGTTGCTTTGACTTTCAATATTTTTAATTTTGAAATATAGTTTGTCATTAAAAAAATTAGTTTCTATTAAACAAATTTTTTTTTGTTGATTATTTAACCAATTTTTTTTTGAAAAAAAAATGATGGTCTATACAACTTTTATAAACATGAATTAATGATTGATTTTTATGTAAAAAAATTAAATTTTAAATTCACAATACAAGGTGATGATAATTTTAAAGTATTCTAAAGTTTCTGATTTCAAAATTTTAAAGTTTTTTGATGAAATATTTTTTTAAATTAAAATATGGTTTGATAGAAAGATATTTTTTATGCTACAGATTTTTATTAAGCTTTATATTAAGTTATTTTTCGCTTTTTTTGATTGAATAAATCAAAAATTTTTTTAGATAATTATTTTTTGAATTGAGTTAGTTAAAACTTTAAATTAAATTTTTCTTTATTTTTATAATTATTCAGCTCTTTTAATGTAAAGGCTTCTAATTTTTTCAAAACTAAAATCTGATTATTCCTAAACATTTAAGTTTTTGTGTAATTGTGTTTCAACTGAGTTAAAAGCAAAAATTTCTTTTAACTTAATAATGAAAATTCATTTTCAGAAATGCATTGTGATAAGAAATCATTCACAAGATAAGAAAACAACAATAAATTATTTAGTGAAAAATTAAATACTCCATTTTTTAAATTAATTTATTTGAATTTTAATGTTAATTAGTGAAAACAAATATTTATAATTGATCCAACGTATTTTATAGTTGAAATGGTAATAGATTATTTTTTTAACTTATCTTTTCAAATTCGTGGAGTATATAAAAAAACTCTTCATAAAAAAAAATTTGTTACTAAGTTTTGTATACATTGGCCAATCTTGTGCAATCACATTAATAACAAAATATTTTCTTTTATATTTACGATTAATAGCTGTTATAATAAAGTCAAAAAAAAAATTTACAATCGATGTGGTTCGACTTAGGGTGGCTTAACTATAATAAAACGAGAAGAGGAGAGAGAAGGAAAGATGAAGATAATACAAAAAAAAGTAGGGGTTTAGTTCATTTATTTCGTTGTTAAATTTTTTTTTTTAATTTACTGCTTTTTGAATCTAGAAAATTTAGTTAAATTTTTTAGGAGCTTTCTATTTTTGAACATTATTTTTTCAAACTTAGTATAGTTAAATAACTATTAATTTTTTTCATTATACTAATGACGTAACTATAAGACCTAGTTCAGAATAAAAAAAACTAATAACTGTTGCTTTTTTATTTTTAACAAGTTCATGTCAATCTAAATGGACAACCCGTTATCAATTTACAAAATAGAACATTTGTTTTTGAATTATTTTTGAACAAATACAATAAATTTGTATTTTTAAAACAGAAATCTTTTCAAAAATTGATGTGCTTTTCATTTTTAAATCTTTTTTAAAATCAATTGTTTCTCATCTTAATCTCTTTTTAATAAATTAAAAAAGAGAAATTTTGACCGCAATTTGATGAATGTCTTTATTATTTATTTTTAAAAAATATTTAATCTTTTTGTAAATAAAATTTTTAAATATTTCTCGGATTTAAACTAGATTAAAGGTTTATTGAATTAATAATCTTTTGATGCTTTTGTGAAATCTGATTTTAAACAAGTTCTTTTATTTAAAATTTATTACTTTTTAATAAAGTTTTTATTGTTTGATACTTAATTCAATAAAAAACAATCTACTTCAAAAACATATTTTAAATGAGTTTTAAAAAAAAAAAAGTTTAAGATACATTTAGATACTAAAAAAGCTTTTTTTAAAATCGACTTTTTATTCAAAATAGAATTTTCATTTATAATTTATAAAACCAATATTAGTAAAAAATAATAAAGTTGAATAAATGAAACTTAAATACAAATACATTGTAAACTGCTTTTTTATAACTTAAGTTCGAGTTTTAACTACTTATGTTTAAGTATTATTTTGAAAAAACAATAGGAAGAACAACGGTTCTAACAATTGGTATCAATTTACTTAACAAAAAAAACCTCTCTTCATAAAATATTCAATTAAATAATAAAACTAAATGAACAAAAAAGAAAATTTCGCGGTGAAAATTAGTTTGTATTTTGTAATAAAAAAAATATTTTCGATTTTTCTTACTCAAAATTCTAAAATTCCATGATTAATTGGTTCGAGGGTTTTAACTTGCATCTTTGTTGAATCTAAAAAAAAAAATTTAAATTATTTTCAATGTAAATACGATACGTAAGCAATTAGTGATGATTCTAAATTATTGTTTCATAAAAGTTTTACTAAACTTTTCTATGTTTTTTGAATTGACAAAAAAAAATTAGCTAGTGTGTAAAAAAAAAGACATCATTTTCAACTTTTTTGTTCAAATTTTATTATAAGCTATCAATTTTTAATTCACACAAAACAATGGACAAAAATAAATCAATTTTTTCTGAATTAAAAGTTTTAAATTAGAAGTTTTACTTTTTAAATTGGATTTTAAACTTTTTTTAAAGAACAGTTGAAATTTTACAAAAAAAAATTTATGTTTAAAACTGTTTTGATTTTCAAGTCAATAAAAATGACTTTTATCCTCTTTTGATATTTATAACAATTTCATATTTGTACAAAGTTTTATAAAAAAATAAATATTTACATCAAAACTGGTCATTCAAACTTTTCAATGAGAAATATTTTTTTTTACGAACTCTTCATGTGTGTTCCTTATTGTTTGCTTTT
Source organism: Anisodus tanguticus (assembly GCA_034509755.1). Classification (NCBI taxonomy): domain Eukaryota; kingdom Viridiplantae; phylum Streptophyta; class Magnoliopsida; order Solanales; family Solanaceae; genus Anisodus; species Anisodus tanguticus. The sequence goes on from JAVYJV010000092.1 coordinate 96,461, forward strand.
ATCAGTTTTTAACAAGTTGAAAAATGCAAATTTTATTTCAAGATTTTTATATAAAAATTTCTTTTTAAGAATTACTACCAGATGCTTCAGACTATCTTTTTTGAATTAATTTTACAAAAATAATAAATCACTTTGTTAAATTTTCAAATAGAGTTAACATTTTAAAAACTTGATTCAAAAAAAAATTTTTAATTTTTGATAAAAGTTTTTCTAGAATATAAAAAAATAGGCGTTTAGTTTATGAATGTTTATAAATAAAAATTGATTACTACGAATTATAAAACTAGATAACTCTTTTTTACAAAAAAAAAAATTTTATGTTTTTAACTGACCACACGCATTTTGGACAAAATTTTAACCCATTTTTGCGCCAATCAAATTATAATCTCTAAGCGATTATCACTTATTTACAATTAGAGAAAAAAAAGTAACAAAAGTTGTCAAATTTTGTGTTGAACGTGTTTTGTTTGATCTAAGATAAAAAATTTAAAACTTATCTATTCTTTTTCGACATTTAGGTGCTTTTTAGTAAAAATTTTTATTTAAGATTCTCTTGTAGTAAAAGATATTGAAAGACTGATAAAAAACAAAAGAAATTTCTTTTCATTTTAATTTTTTATGTTTTTGAATTCTAAAAAACCTATAAAAGCTGTTTTAATAAATCTTTTTTTACAACCATTTCTTAGCAATTTTTATAAAAAATTATTACAATCATGAAACTCTTTTTTTAACCTTTTTTCTTTAAACGTTGGTCAGTTTAAAATAGTTTTTAACCTTTTTTTAATATGCACCCCTTAACAAATTGATTGTTTACAATAGTCACACACATTGGTTACAAAGCTAGTAAAAATTCATCTTGATTACTGCACCCATGAATGATTTGCTAGGAGTTTCCTGGCTTGTATTCTAAAATTTTAAATGGCTTATTTTATGATATTTACTTTTAACAAAGACAATTTTATTTTTTTATGATTATTTGTAAAAAAGGAAACTATTAGAAAAAAATGAAGAGGAAATGTTTGACTTGTGGTCAGAATATTACAACTTAAATTTTTTTTTCAGCTTTGGCTTCTGCATTTTTAAACTCTACAGAGATTTTTTTTTTTTGAAGTTTTGCATTTCTTATCTTATTATCTTGAATATTTTAAAACTTCAAAAAAACTTTTTCATCTTTTTGTTTTACCTACTTCAATCTTTTTTTTCTGAAACAGTTTTTGACAAACTCTGTGATTGTTTTAGGTAATTCAAGTAACTTTAGTAATTTAAAAATTTAATTTTAGACCCTATGTTGTTAAAAAAGCATTTTTTATTAAATTTTTTCTTATCTTTAGAATATCAATTTACAGAGTAAAAAAGTTAAAAACAATATCAAAATAAAATCTCTAAGTCAATTTTTCAAACCTAGTAAAAACCATATGAGGTAAACATGTATATTTTTTTTATTTTACTTAGATTGTTTTTAAAGTCATTTCAAGTTAAATACTTTTTTTTTAAATATTCTTTAGTCATTAAAGAAAAAAAAACATTAATTTAAATTGATCATTAAACTAAATCAATGATTTTAAATTAGTTCATATATTTTCTAGAAATCTTTTTTCTAAATAAACTTTTTAAACTTAATATCTAGTATTGAAATTAATTAATTTAACTTAGATCACCCAAAAAAACGCAATTTTTTTTGTATTAATTATTGAAAGTAACCCATGAAATTAATTTTATTTATAGACAAACACTTTTAAAATCATCTAATAGCCTATAAAAGTTTAGAAAATAAAAATAAAAAGTACTTTATGCAATTATAACAACATGATTTCATAATACCAGTGAAAATAAAAAATTCGAATATAATAAACAAACATATACTGACCACCATGTAGTTTTAAAATTTTATAAACCATGCATTGCGTGGTTTTGCATCATTTGCAACACAATCTGTAGTCATTTTTTTTTTTTAGAGACGTGTCGATCTCCCAGCACGGCTTTTTTTTTGGCGCAAGTTATTTTTAGCACTAAAAAAACTAATTTCTGATTTATATTTTTTTTCCTATGTGTTTAATTTACAATCAAGCTTATTAACATCACCTTTAAAACAAAAAAATAGAAATGATTAAATCAGCTTTTAATTTTATAACTTATTTTTACAGAGATATTGCAAGGTGTGCATATGTTCAAAATTTAAATTTAAGTTTTTAAAAAAAAAAACTTCTGTTGATTTAAATTTGAGATTTCAAAGTACAATTTATTATAAGAAATTTTTACCTTAAAATTGGAAGTACTTTAAACACGTGCCTCTCAGCACGTGCAATTTAGTGAACTTGAGCTAAAAAAAAAAATTCAAAAAAATTAAGTCTTAAGTGTGGTTAAAATTTATTTTATAGAACATTATTTAAAAAAAGCAACAGATTTTTTTTATTCAAAGTTGCACTTTACACGTTTTATAACAGATTGACTTCGAAATCGTTTTTATATTTTGTTTGCGATAAATTTTAAAAAATATCTTAAGTTTTTAATTTTTAAAAAAAAAATTTTTAGCTTCATTAACTTTTAGGTTTTAGCTAATTACCAATTTAAAAAACAGAATATTTTGTTAACCGGAACGAAAATTAACTTGCTAGAAAAGAAATTTAAGAAAATACATTGATTCAAATGTAGAATTTTTTTAAAATTTATTTTTATAAAATTTCCACTTAAAAAAAATTTCATGTTTTATAGAAAACTGTTTTAATCAGAAAACAAAAGCATTAATTTAGTAGCAAAAAAATTTTAATTTATTAAAATTAAATTATTTTGCATAAAAAAGGAAATGTGTAAATGAAGCAGAAAACAGTATAAAAATAGGAGTTGTGGTCATTTATCACTTCTTTAAAACTAACACGTGCTGACTTCAAATGTATTTTTTTATTTTATTTTTTTTAAGTACAATCTGGGTGGTCAAATCTTTTATTTTAGCTAAAAAGTAAACTTTAATATTTGTTAACTACTATTCTAATCGATTAATGTCTAATTATATACTAAAAGAGTAAGCATTTGTTTTGACACTTGTAAACTAATTATAAAGTATCCTAAAAAAAAAAACAAAAAATTTTTTCTTTTAAATCTAAAAACAAAATTTACTGTCAATTTCATAAGTGTGAAATTTTCAAATATTTAGAGCTTAAAATTTTCTTTCCGCACATGTTAAAAATATAAATATTCCTAATTTATAATTAACTTGCCAAAAAAAAGTTGCAAAAACTAAATATTAATAAATTAAAATTTTGATTTCAATAAAATTCTGTCTATTTTCAAACTTAAAATTAAAATCTATGTTTTAAATTCCTAGGAATTTTTTATTGAATTTTCAAACTATATGTAGATGGCGTATATTTTCTGAACATATTTTTAAGTATCATACTTATGTTTAATATGAGTGCAAAAAAAAAAAATACTAATTTTACTCAAAGTAGTTTTTATACTTACGCCACAAAACCAAAATTTTCAAAGGGAGGAGACTTATAATACCTAAATAGTAAGCTTTAAAATTATAAAACAGGGGCTAAATAAACAAAAAGCTATGTACATTTTCATAATGTTCAGTGAATAATCCAGAAAAACTATTTAAGTTAAAAATTTATTTGAGAATCATTCATTTTTGATTTTTACCTACTAATGTTCAGACTGGATTAAGTTTATTTGATAAAAAATTTGAAAGTTTAAATAAAAAAAAATTTTTTTTAGTTATTTTTTTTTTTTCGAAAATTGTTTTAAGTGCCAAATTAAATAATTAAAATTTGTTTATAAAAATTAAAAAAAAACTGAGTTCAAAATGAATACCAAAGTCAGTATTAACGGATTTTCTAAAATTTATCAACAACAAAATTCTCCTGGTTCTATACATGATACTTATCAATCTATACGCAACCATTCACCAATGCAGTATGCTCAATACTCAAGCGTGGTATTAACACCGTCAACTTCAATGTCTTCTCCAAGTCCACCTGTAATGAATAATTTTTCTCCAACTTATGTAGAAGAAACTGAATTCAATCTTCATCAAAATGATTCTTCAATCAAAATTAATCACAATTTAGAACAATTCACAAATAGTATAAACAGCAATATTGTACCAAATTTAAAAACATCTTTAACTTATAATCAATTATCTCAAAATCAACAAATGCATCAACAACAACACAAATGTAATAAACGTTCAGCTGACGATCAACTCTTCAATAATAAAAGAAGTCGTAGTCGTGTTGTTGAACCTAATCGTAATCAGTTTAATGGAAAAATTCAAGACGAAAATAATAGTAAACAACTTAACAATGAGCAAGGTCAAATTACAAAACCTACCAGAACACGTAGAACTCGCGCCAAATCTCCTAGTTTAGTACAAAAACTCAAGAAAAATAGAAGATTGAAAGCAAATGACCGTGAACGAAACCGTATGCATAATTTGAATAGCGCTTTAGAAAAATTGCGTCAAATACTTCCGGTTTCAAGTTCAGATGATAAAATCTCAAATGGTATAAACAAATTAACAAAAATTGAAACTTTAAGATTTGCTGGAAATTATATTCAAACTTTATACGAATTATTACAAAAAGATGTAAGTCAGCTTGATCCTAAAAAAACTCCAGAAGAAAGTTTAAATGATTGTGCTTTAGCTGCTGCAGCTTCAGTAAATTCATCAGCACTTCAACAAAATCAAATTTCATTGAATTCTAGTTTTAACAGCAATCAAAGCGATTCAAAATATTTTAATGCTTTTAATAATATTTTTAATATGAATAATATTATGTCTCCAAACACTGTTACTAGTACAACTAGTTCATTAAGTAATAATGAAGATGAAGAAGATCTTTTAATGATGATTGGTGATTGTATGCCATCAAATGAAGATGACATTTTCGAACAACGTACTCAAATTTCAAATCAACAACAACAAAATATAAATATCATGAATCAAAATCAACTAGATTATAATTGATTATAATTTTAAAAAAAAATTGGACATAAAGTGTAAATAATTTGTTAAAGTTGTTGATATTGGATAAAAAAGAATTAATTAAAATGATAAGAACCAAAATGCCTTTATTTCATTATTTTTCTAGTAATTTTTAGTTTTTAAAAACTAAACAAATTAAGCTGTTAAACCAAAAAATTTAACATAAAAAATGATATTTTTTTTGTTATGATTCTTTTTTTAATTGAATTTTTTAATTTATTTTATTTTTGTATTTTTTGAAAACATATGTATCATAATTTTTATATTTATCTGTTTAATAAAAACTTGTTGAACTATAAAAATTTTTAGTTTTTTTTTTTTAGCTAACCTTAATATTACTTATTAAAGCTTAATTATATGGCCTATAATAAGTACCAGTTATAAAGCTCTTTTTTTTTTAATTTTTTTTAAAAGTCAAATTTTTTATTCAGTAAAACAAAATGTCTTCTTAAAAACAATTATGAAGACTGAATTCAAAATTTTAGCTTTAAACTAAAGATTTCATAACTTTTAACAATGAAAAGTTTTCAGAATTTGAATAATACATCAAAGACTTATTGTACAAAAATGGGCTAAAGTGACATACCTAATTTTAATCATCCTTAAAAAATATTTTAATTGAATTTACTTAGTCATAGGGTGTGTAAATTCAGGAGCAAAATGTAAAAAAATTTCTTGAGGTCAAATCATCATTACACCCTAATTTTTTTTTTTATAAAAAAATAAATGTTTATTGTTCGATATTTGAGATGCTTAAATTATTTTAACTTAGGAATTGGTAATTTAAACGGATAAACCTTATCTAACTTAAAATGTCGTCTAAGACTGTTCGGGCGTAAAAATTTTTACCTAAAGTTTTAAAAATAGCCTTAAATAGGATTCTAGTTTTTTTTAGCTACCGTACCTTGATTTTTTTTATACATAGACTTTTTTATACATAGGCTTTTTAAGTAATATTTTTTGGTACTTTGTTTAAGCTGTTAGACAAGTAGATGAAGAATAAAAATACGACAAGCCCTTTTCAATATAACGTGAATTACTGTGTTTTCAAATTTTCATTTTTGAATAGTTCTTTAAAATTAATGTTCAAGTTACATTCATTTATTAGATTTAATTTTTTTTTTAAATAAATATACATGTTGAAAATTTTTCACCTTGATAAAAAAGGTATATAATTTTATATTATTGAAATAATACGTATTAGATCCTAGAAATAATCTTTGTTATTCAACACACATGTGTCTTCGTTTCTTTAGTTTTTAAAAATTGATTTTAAAATTTAACTTAAATTTCACACTAAAACAGGAGTACGCCTTTAACTCACTAAAATTAGATTAAGCTATAATAAGGTTGACGGATTTTTTTTGTATTGTTGAATTATTTTTAATTCGGTTTTAGATTAATTTTTAAAGGTGAAATTAAAACTATTAAGAAAATAATACAAAAGGATAAATCTTAATGTTAGGTAATTTAAAAAAAAAAGTGAAATGTTTTAGAGAGAAAGACTTTCTCTAATCCTTCATAGGATAAAAGTTAAAAATTTTTTCTAAAGTTTTCTACTAGCTTAAACTTAAATTAATTATTATAAAAATTTTAGAATTTTTTTCTAAATTCAAAGAGTATTTTTCTAATTTGAAAAAAATAAGATTTTTATTAGCCAATGATTGATTGAGACAAAATACTTTTGGGCTCAAATCTTTAATCAAACAACTTATCTTTTTTTTTTTTCAATTCTATTTTAGTAGAACACGCTTGAAAACTTATAGCTCACGAATTTTTAAAGTTTTAAGTTACGTATTTAAAAAACTTTTAAGCGAAAAAATTTGAATTAAAGCTTTCCTCTTGAATTAGAGAATGTAATAAAGTCAATGTCACTAAAAGAAAGATTAAAGAAAAACATTTTTTTTAGGTGCATTTAGGTGTTTCATGGTTTTAGATGATCTTTATTTTTGTTTGTTTTCCTACTTAAAAATAAACAATTTTATGACCCTTATAATCATTAAACATATTTTAATATCTTTTTGACAGTTTTTTAATCTTTTTACAAATAAGCAATTATTAGGTTGATAATTTCACACATTTTTTTTTTAAAATTATCTAAGATTAGTTTAAAATGATAATAAATATTAGTATTCTTTTAACACTCTTAATATTTTCACAAATAAAAAGATTATTTTTAGGTAATTCTTAAGTATTTATAGATCTATTTGATTAAATTTTCACTTAAAATCTTTTGAAATTTAATTCAAAACTTTATTTTATCAAACTTTATAAAGTTTATCAATTTTTTTCATATTAAAACTTTTTTTTGAGATTTTTATTTAAAGCTTTGTATTAAACTTCTTAAATCTTTCATTACAGTTTTATATTAAAATATTATTGTTAAAATCTTATGTTAATACTTTGTTATAAACTATTTTTCAAAAACGTTTACTCTAAAATCTATTACTAAAATTAACACAAAATTTTTATCTAAAAACCTAATATTTTTATCTTAAAAATTCTAAAAAATTTAATTTCAAATGTTTTTGTGAGAATTTTTTTTGCATTTGAAATATTTTTATTTTAAAATTAACATTAAAAAAACTTTACAAAATTAATCATTGATTTACATTAAAATTACTTTTGTTGAAACGCAATTACATCTAATAAAGTTTTAAATAGAGTTTAATAGTTGACAATAAAAAGTCAAACTTAAGTCATAAAATAATTTAACAATGAATATTTAAAATGTTTTGTTTAGTAAGAAAAAAAATTTTTAATTATGTTTTAAACAATTTTCAAAATTTAAAATTGGCAGTTTGAATAGAACTTAATTTAGATTTTGTTATAAAGAATTTTTAACTTTAATTGAACAGAAGTTAAAAAAATATTAAAAAGAAATTACAAAAGTGTATAACAAAAAGTTAACAAAAATAGGTTAGTAATATTTAAAATTTGGACAAAAAAATTATATCCTCCTACAGTCTATGAAATTTTGATAAAGTTGAATTGTGGTCAACGTTTTGTGCATTTTAATATAGTTAATTTTGTTATTGGTTTTGACTTTTTGAATAATACAACTAAAGAAAAAAAAAGGTTTGTTTAAAGGTGATAAAACTAAATAGTATTTGTGCATTTTAAGAAGTTTTATTATGAAAAAAAAAATAATTCACTAGAAATCAAGAAAAGTTCATTATTAAGTCTTATGCACTTGAAAAGGTTTGTTAATTGCAAACAAAAGAAGTTCATTGAAAATGGCGTTTCAAAAGCTGGACACTGAATGACCAAAAAAAAATTATGTGATTATGAATTTCGTGGTTATATTACGTGAATAACTTTTTTATATACTTAAGACCTCTTGCAGACTGAAATAAAAAAAAAAGTGCTAAGAAATATACTAAAGGTAAGTTCGATTATAGCAAACCAAATTAACTCTATTCAATAATCTTAAAAGTTATAGACTACTAAGAACTCATACTGCGCGTGTTCATTGTAAAGACGGATAGTCAAGACAATTGCCTTCATCAGTTGTAATATAGTATAAAGTAAAGATTTTTTGACAATAGAAAAGGAAGGGTGCTGAATTTTGTCAAGGAAAAAATTTTTACGCTTTAGATTTGAAATAATTTAGTTTTTTAAATTAGCTATTTTTATTTCACTAAATTTTCAACAGACTTTTTCTTTGAAAAAATCACAGAGTAACTCCTACAGTTAATTTTAAGAGTATTAAAATAACATTTAAATTTTTCTTATTCAATTTTAGTTACACTAAGAAGATAAAATTTTAAACCCTTTTTAAATGGCTGGAAACTTATTTAACCATAAAAAAATCTATCTCTTTAATTTAACAGTATCAATAGCTTGACTAAATTTATTATTTTACTTAGGTAAAAAAGCTTTAAAAAATTAAATTTAAAACAGTTTATTAATCAAAATTAGACAAAGTTTTTTGCTTAAAAATGCTAATAGACAAAAATTACCCTAAAAATCTAAGTAAGAAATTTTATTAGAAAATGTATGTTAAATTTGAAATAGTTTTTAGCTTTCTTTAGAAAACTGAATATTTTTGTTAAAAGTTCTGTAAGCTTTATAAATCTTTTAATGTAAGTTTCTCATTCAATCAAGCTTTTCTAGTTTATATTTTATTCTTATTTAAGTTAATTTTTTTTTTTAACCACAATGTTTACAAAAACTTTAACACTATTTTATGAATAGATATCAATGTTTTAGTTTATTTTTTCATGAAACTTATATTGTGTCAAAATAAATGTTACCCATGTTTTTGAATAGGCTCAATTTATAGATAATTGACATCTTCTCATTAAAAACTATTGAAATGCCTCCTATGTCTATCTTATTAATAAAAAGAATTTTCAAAAAAAATACTCAATAGAAATGCACCCTACTTACACCTAAGATGTTTACAGAAATAATAATTTACTATAGTGATAGTTTTTTTCTTCTTAAAAATTCCATTGGTTTTATTTTTAGCTTCAAAAAGCGTTTTTTTTTTTTGTTAAGCTTAAACTTATAAATTCTTTTAATAAAAAACTAGATTTTTATTTAGAGTAAAAAACGTTTTAATTATTTTTAATAATTGAAACTTATATTTCTAAAAATATTGATTTCAATAATTAGTTTTTATATAAAAATACTCTTTTTTGAAACATTTTTGATACTTGAAATTGTAAATTATCCAGTCTCTTCAAAATATTTTATAACCGTTTTGAAGGTATGACATAAAATTCTTTATTAAAAACTTTAAGTAGTTTAAGTGTTAAACTTAAAAAAATAAACAAATTTATAATTAAGCATTTTTAATAAAGAGTCCTTGAATTATTAATTTTGTATTCTCTAAATATTCCAGGTATATTATTTTCCATAAAAATGTTTTATATAATAAGTTTAAAAGGTTAATATTAATTTCTAAGGTAAATATAAGTTTTTTGAGGTTAAAAAATTTTTACTTAATAAAACCACTAAATATTTCTTTTGTTAGTATTTTTTTGTTATCTTGTAGGGTTTTCTTTTATTTAAAACATCAAATTTTTTTGAATATTTTTATTATAAAATATTTTGTTTTTAGATCTATTTACTGTTGAATAATTTTTAAATCTATTAACTTTACAATATTTTTGATATTTATCTTGATTTTTTATGCAACAACCAAATTATTCTTTTAATTCAAATTTTCAATTGAAATGTTTTTTAAAAAAATTTTTTAGAGCTAATTGATTTACATTAAAAACTATTTTTAAACTTTTCTTTTCAAAACTTTATTGAAATTTATTCCGTTATTCTATGAAATAGATGTAAGGGTATAACTTTTAGTTCTTTCAGACTATAGGTTTAAGTTTAAAAAAAAGTTTTTCATAAAAAGTATATTAGCTAAAACTGAATTTTTAATTTTCAATATTTTTGCATAAAAATTTTTTCATAACAAAGATAAATAACCATCTTTTTATTTGAAATTTTAGGCCACCTCTTTGATTTTTTAAAATTTGAATAAAAAACTTTAATTTTTCTTTAGTTTAATGAATTCGTCAAAATTTAATTGTTTATTCAATAATATATTTCTTTTTAAAATTATTTTTTTGTTTAGTTCAATTGAAATGACAAAAAATTTTTTTTTTTTTGGGCAACAAATTTTGCATAGAATTGTGATTGAAAAACTGAATGAAATGTTACAATTCAATTAAGACCTTTGAAATGGCTAATATTATTTTATATCTACGATTATATATCTAAATTATGTTTATTAAGGGTTATTTTAAGTAGGCCAATACCGTGTTTTTATTGAATTTTCAAACCAGAAGAATATGTTTTATTTTTTTTATTTTTCTTTTTTTTGTTCTTTTTAACTCTTAAAGCAACAGGTAAAATTTCAATTAACGATTACGACAAAAGACGAATTCTTAACACTCTATTTTTTTAAGATTTTGAAGTTTAAATTAAAAAAAAAATGCCCACCGACGTAGATGTCCGGTTAAAATTCAAGTGCTTAAAGTTTTTTTTTCTAAACTAATAAAAATAATTTTTTAGATTTTATTTTTTAATTTTTACATTGCTAGAGTTATACAGGTTGACCACACACAGTCTTAGTAAAATCAATAAAATAATAACAATAATATCAACTTTATGCATATTGATACTTTTTATTATTTTAAGAAAAAAAGTTTCTATTTACGAATCTTTAAATTTTAACTTTCGTTTTTTATACCCTACTTTCTCTATTACAAAAATAAACATTGTTTGCCTACGTAAACCACAGAATTTTTACAACATTTTCAGTCAAAATAACTTTTCAAGCTTCATTCAAATTATATAGGTTTTCTTTGTAGGCTTTTTTTTTAAAAAAACAAAGTTTTTTAAAACTACACAAATTAATTGAAATTAGTTTTTGAATTTCTGTGTAAAAAAATCAAACTTTGAATTAAGATATTATTTGACAGCTTTTTAATTTATTTTTTAAATTTTTTTAGAAAAAAAGTAACCCAAATAATTAACAAGGGCTATTAATAAAAATTATTAATACTTTTTTCATTTGAGATTGATAATCGTTTTATTTTTAATAGATTTCCAAAAAAATATTGGAACATGTTTAGTTAAAATAAGTTTAAAAATCTAAAAATACGCCTCTCTTATTTAAAAGTTAGTTTTAAAAAGATGCTTTACTTGATTTTTTAATTAAAAGAGTAATATACTTTTGTTTTAAAAAGAACAATATATTTTCATAAGCACGAAACTTTGACCAATGTAAACATAGTCATTTTCAAAACTAAAAGGTGTATCTCGATAAAATCAGTTAATTTTATTTTCATGCCAGAAAACTTTGTTTATCTTTATTAAAGTCTTTGAACACATGTCTCACGCCGCTTTGAGACTACTTTTTTTTTTAAATTTTTTTACCTCTAAAAATTAGTAAGTTACTTACCTGAGTATTACTTGTTTGTAAATTACCAATTTGTAGTTTTTATTTTTGAAAGTTTTCAAGTGTAAAGTAAACGCGTGCACAAGCACCCTACTGTCTTTAATAAAATCTTTTTAGCTAATTTTGATTGAAACAGACATTTTATTTAAACAACATTTGATAGAATTTTGATATTTTCCTATACTTAACCACAGTTTCATTTTTTTTTAAAAAAAAATTTTAACTAAACTCAGCTTAATTAAATTTTTTTGTTTTTTTTCTTTTTAATTTTCTACTAAATTATTTTAATTAGAATTTTTTTTATAGAAAAAAAAATTTACATAAAGATTTTTATTGAAGTTTTATCGTGTAAAGGTTGTACTTTAAAATCAAAAAAAAGAAGTTTTTAATTTTTAACAGAACTTTCAATTTGAACATATGGAACTTTTACATATTTGTTTTTAGTAGATCAATTATCGATCATATTTTACTGAATACTATTTCTAAGAAATTTTACTTTTAGAGAAGATCGAGTTTTAAAAAAAAATTTTTTATTTTTCTAAAAATATATACTGCGTTGGCGTAGGTAAACTTCTTCAACTTTAAACTAATAGCACGTGTTTAAATATTCTTTTACTTTAGCACGTGTTTACTTTTATAGTTAAAGTTTATTTAACAGATGTGCTTAAACTGACCATAAATTATGGTCAATTTAAATAAAAAAAAAAAGTTTTTACTCGAAAACTAAGCATTAAAAAAACTCGAACCTTATTTTTTGTTCAACGAAAACTTGTTGCTTCAATATTAAAATAAATTTTTTTTTGAAATAGCTTTATGAAAACTAAAAAAAAATCAGTTTATTGGTCAGTTTTTTTAATCAATTTTATTCTAACTTTTAAAATTCAAAGCTATTGTAATAAAAATTAATTTACATAGAAAGTCTAAAGAAAATGTTAATTTTACACTTTAGATAAAAAAATAGTTTTATTGAATTAAACAATTTGTTTTTTTTTTCATTCATTTTTCAATAACCCTTTTTGTGTATAATTTTTTTCAAAGGTCAACTATAAAGTCACCAACAGTTTCTTTTAATAATTCTTTAGAATAAGAACACACACAAGCAAAATTTACCTGCTTTATGATATTGAATCAATTATAAAAGTTTGAAAAAACTTAAATTTCTTTTTTTAATTTATTTCATTTTTTATTCCATTTTTTTTTGTAAAATTTATTAACTCTGTTGATGTTTTTTTAATTTTAATTTTTTAAAACTTAGAACTTTTATTTAAAATTCAAAGTTACTTAAAAAATTTAAATTATTTGTAACATTAAGAATTATACAAATTTTTAATTTATATTCTTTGGACTTAATAAAGCTTTTATTTGTTAGATTTTTGTTAAAATTAAGATGTAATATTTTTGAAGTTTTAAATGAATATTTAAATTTAAAATCAAATAGAAATAAATGAGAATTTAAATTTAAAAAAAAAACAAATAAAAGCTTAAATTCAAATACAGAAACTAATAAAAATTTTAACAAATTTTTTTAAATAAAGAAGAACTTAAAATAGAATTCAAAGTGTGAATGTAGTTTTTATTGATTTTTTAAGTTAAATTTTTGTTCAAAATTCATTTAAGGTTTTAATTAAAAAAACTACTTCAGAAGCTAAATGAGTTTAAGTAACATAAATTTAGAGAAAAGAAAATCCGATCTAAGGTGTTTTTAATAAAAAGTTTTTAATTTTGAAAATCTGCTTATTTAATTTATATGAATGTTTTTAAGCTTTAAAACATCTTAACACTTTTTTTTTAATTTAAAAAGCTATTGTTAAAAACTAGGTGCTTGAAAAAGCGACATTGTTAAAAATTAAAAAAAATGCATCGTTGATTACTAAAGAAAAGGTTAACCTGTAATAATGTTTATAAAAGAACATTAACAAGTTAGACACCTATTGGCACCCACAAACTAAGCTTTAATTTTTTTTTTTTAAAAGGTGTGTAAATTTTTTATTCTACATAAGCCTTTTGACTCGGTAACCCAACTGTGTATCACACAATTGTTATTAAAAAAAATTTAAATTGTAACACTTAAAGTGTGATTTTGTCAATAGTTTCTTGAGCACCTATTCAAGTACACCTAAGAATAATAAAATTTTTTTTTTAATTTTTATAATCTTAACCTTTTGTGTCCTAAAGCCATGTCCTTTTATTAGAAAGTCATTCAACCTTTTACTTTTTGATAGCTAATATTCATCTAAAATGTTTCAAATAAATATTAAAAGAAATAAAATTAAGTTTTTTGAGTTTTAAGAAATGATTTTATCAACTTGAAAATTTTTTAGAGCAAAGAAAATATTTTTAAGTTACCAAAACTTTTAATTTAAATAAAAAAATAGTTATAGAAAGTAAGAAAATATTCACAGAGAGAAAATAAAAAAAAATTTAGTGAAAAATCTAAACTAAAAAACTTGATAGACAAATTTAATAGAAAATGATCAGTATGAAAATTGAAAAAAACCACAGAAAATAGTCAGCTATACTGTAAGAAAGTTAGCCTTAAAATATAAAGAGAAATTTTTAAGAAGAAATTGAATATATGATTTTCAACCGGACATTTCAAAATACGTAAAAAAGTTGATCGATTGGCTTGAAATTTTAAGGTTAAATTTTTGAATTTATACTTTTAAATGTAAAATATTTCACAGAATATTTCAAATTCAATTAAAACTTCCTTTTTAAATTTGCTTTAACGATCAATCTTTACGATTTGTAAATATTTGAATTAATTAAAATAATTTCGATTAATTTTGTTTGCATTTAAATTTTTATAATTTATTATTTGTTGAATTTTTGATTACGTTTGATCTTCATGTTTTTACAATCCATTTTAAATTTTGTTCAATTGTCATTTGCCTTTTTTTTTCTTCTCTTTTATTTTTTTTTAATAGACACTAATGTTTAAAAAATAAACAAAAATTAATTTGGCTAAAAACTTGAAAAACTCAGTAATGTCAAAAAAATCAAATTCATTTAAAAAAGACAATTTTATTTTTAAAACCTCACAAAAAAAATTATTTATAAACTAAGGTCTATATCAACAGGTTTTTAAAAATTTTTACTTCAAACAAAATTTGATTAACAAAAATTATCTTTTCATAAAATTAACTAGCTGACTAATCATTAATTGACCTAAAAAAAGAAAAGAAAAAAAATGACAAAAAAAATTTTCAATTAAATATGGACATGTACTTGAATGAGTTGCATGGTGAAGTGGCTTTTTAAAGTACCTGGTTTGAAGTCATTTTTTTTTTTAATTTCAAAATAAAAATAACAGAGTAGGTAAACAACTCTTTTTCAACTTAAATTAAATTTTTTTTTTTAATTTTAAAGAATAGGTCAAGCGAATTATACGCTACATCATGGTCAACTATGAAAAAACCCTTTTATTTAAAATAGTTGAAAAGCTATGATAAAATATATTTGAATCAGCATGAAAATCGTAGCTGATTTTTTTAAGAGGACATCAGGCCCACTCAAGACACACTTAAAAGACGAGAACACCGTTTCTAAAGTAAAAAAAAATGTCTTTGATACTTGAGCTTTTAAAAATTTATTTTTTGAAAATCTTTCCACTTAAATTTCGACTGTAAAACTTTTTAAATAAATACCATTGAATTGCCTAACTCTTTTTATAATAATAAAAAATGTCAAATCTAAAAATTATACGCAAATCACAAATAATTATACACGTATTTTGAATCAATTAATTCAAAGCTTTTTGAAAAATTGTTTTTTGATAAAAAAAAAATTCACTTAAGTTTGATCAATTAATTTTAAAAAAACTTTAAGCTAAAACTATTGATTAGAATTTTTGAAAGAAAAAATTATCTAAAAAAAAGTCAATTTTTTTGGAGAAATATTTAAAACTCACATAAATTAAAGCTTAGAAGTTTAAGTTTTAGAGCCATCTACAAACAAAGTTACAGGTTATAGCATAATATTGTTATTGTAAAATTTGAATTAAAATAAAAAAAATACCGATTTGAGTAAATTTTTTCTAGTTGTTCAAATGATTTTGTAAACTCTTTAATTACAATTTAAACAAATCTACAGTAAAAATTTAATTCTTAATTTTCAAGTACTGGTTTTGAAGAACAAGTTTTGATTTCAAAGTGTTAGCTTCAAAGTATTAAGCTAACAGTTTTTCTCTTAAAATATTATGATTAAGTTAATACCTCTGAAAATTTGTTACAACTAAGTTAAAAAATTTATACTCAAAGTAATACAAGTTATTATTTTAAAATTTCAAAGTGTTATTTCTAAGTTGATAATTTTTGAATTTAAAGTGTAAATACTAAGTTTTTAATTCAAACTACTTTGTTGATAATTTTAAATTAAAAGTGTTAATATTAAGTTGATGATTTTCAAAGTATTATTCAGGTAATAAATTTAATTTCTAAATACTAGAAAAAAGTTTAGAGCTTTAGTTAAATACTATTATTTTTAATTTTTAAGTACTAATTCTATTTTTAACATATTATTTCTACATTATAGTTTATAGTTGTAAAAGTATTACAAAATAAACAAAAAAAAAGTATTAAAATTTTCAGGTATGATTTTAATTAAAATTGTAAAAGATTTATAACAAGTACTTCTTGTTTATTGATCCATTTAAACTTCATCTGTTATTTGAAAGAATCTAGTTTAATGAAAAAAAAAATCTTCTTATAAAAATTAATCAGTTTAAGTTAATTGTTGTAAAAACAAGATAATGTGATAATGAAAGTATTTTGTAAATATGAAAAAAGTCTTAAAAAATTTTTCACTTAAAGATTATCTTAGTTGAATAAATGTTTTATATTTTTTCTAAATCTTTATTAATCTCAGATTCAATTGAACCAGAATTAATCTTTTTAGAATTAAAAAATTTCCTTAAAAAAATTAACAACATGTATGCTTGTAAAAAATTGATTTAAAAGTATAAAACACTTAAAAAGTTTTTACTTAAAAATGTTTCAAAATGTGTTAACTCTTAAGTCCCTTTTTTAACAACATTAAAAGCTAATTCATTTTTGATTTAAAAAGAAAATTAAAATTTTGTCTGAATGATTGTTTTACAAAGTAATAAAAGTATTTAAAAATAAGTTTACATAGTAATAAAAATAAGAGTTTACATAGTGAAAACCATTTTGTAATTGTATTAGCTTCAAACTTAATCTTTAAAAAATTTAAATGTAATTTGACTCTTAATCAATTTTTTTTTTAGAAAAACATATCAGATAAAATTTACTTGTGCCAAATGTCATTGAGTTTGTTTTATTTATTTTTAAATTTTATTTTCAGCTAATAAAACTGTGTGTGGCCATTTTACCTGTAAAAAAAAATCTTTTTATCGGTTAAATTTAAATTTTACATCTTCTATATTTCAAAATGATGAATTTGTTTTATAATTTAACATTTTTTTTTTGTTAAACTTATCATTATGTTTAATCAATTTCTTTAAAATATAAAGAGTAAATGAAGATTTAATGTTTTTATTTTATAGATTTTTACATGCTGATACTTTAAAGAGTAATTTTTAAGAGTAATTTCAAAGAGTAATTTTAAAGAGTAATTTCAAAAAGTAATTTCAAATAAGAAAAATTTTTTTTTTTTGTAGAAATTTAATATCCAAACAAAAGAAAATTTTTAAAACAAACATAATGAACAATTAATCAACTACAAAATCATTCTGAAAGAATTTTTGTTTAAATAAAATTATTTTTATGGAAAAAATGTCTGTTTAGAAAGTGAAATTCAAAATATTTTATTCATAAATTTTTTTAAAAATAAATAAAAGAAAGCAATTAATTCATTTACCTAAGGTCAGAAAGTTTTATTAATTTTAGCTGATTATATTTGCTTATATTTAATAATTTACGTAGTTTTGCAAGGTGTGGTATTGTTAACAAATTTTTAGTAGGCGAGTTAGGCTAGGTAGAATACCGTTCATAGAAAAATTTGTATAATATAGGTAAATATTTCTTAAGTTTTTTTTATTAGAACTTTCAAATAAAATTAATTGTCGTAATTATACTTTACCATATGATAAAATTAGCCTTCAAGGCTATTTACATTGGGTTAAATTTTCTTTTTGATGACAAAAATTTTTTTTTTTAAAAAATTAGGTAATTAAACTAATTATTGTGGTTTACAAAAAATTGAATAATTTAACTTACCTCCCTCTAAATTTGTACCTGTTGAATTTATAAAAAGTAATTCAAAAGAAAAAGTCACCCATTGAAAGAAAAAATTTTTTTGGTCAACAACCTAAATAGCCAATTAGGTTTCTTTTAAATATTTTAAATTTACACCCTGTTAATAAAAAAAAAAATATTCGCTTAATTGCGTTTTAGAGTCAAAAATTTAAAAAAAAAAAATATCATTGAATTTCACCTTGGTTTACTTTTTCTGCTTAAAAAATTTTTATTTTTTTTAGAAAGAAATCTATGTCTTGATTTAAATACAACTCTAATTTTTTTTCTTTTATTTGAATAGTGATCAATGGTTTTTGGTTTTGGTCATTACAACTAAAAAAATTAGTACCTAAAAGTAAAAAAAAATTGATTTAGGAGAAATTTTTGTTTAGGCGTTAGAAAATATAAAAATGAAGGGCAAATCATAAATTCGATTTACTATTTTTTTAAAATTTAAATTTATTTTGAATAAAAAATTAAGAAAAGTTTTTTTTTTAAATTATAAGCCTGTTTGACGTTTAAACAAAAAAAAACTTTGATTATCTTTTGTTTTGGTGAAATAGTTTTTCTAGAGTGAAAAATCTATTATAATAAAAATTTGGGTGCTTATTGTATCAAACTGTATCAAAGCTTATGATACTTTTAGGTGACAACAATAAAAGCTTTCAAAAAGTATAGATTTTTTAGAAAAAAAAATAAAAGTAGCCATTTCTTTTAATGCAGGCATATAAATTACAAAAAAAAAATTTAAGACCTGAGTTACCATTGATAAACAATATTCTCTCAACAAAAAAAAATTTTTTTGCTAAAAAATTTTCATCTAAAAGAAAATTTAAATAATTTAGGAGGCTAAATAATTGTGAATTTGATTTGAATTTTTTGATTTATTATTAACACAGTCTTAGATCCAAAAAACTACTTTTTTTAAAATTATCTTGTTATAACAAAAATCAATAAAAAAATATATAAAGAGTCCATTAATTAGACAAAATCAAGGACTAGAATTGTTTGAATTATATTAAAAACATTTTTGATGGTAATTTTATGTAAATTTTTATTTAAAAACTGAGCAAAAAGTAAATTAGACCTGGTCATATAAAATTGTCCTATAGATATCTAAATAACTCTTTTTCAAATGGTCAGTTTTTTTGTTTGTTTGTTTTGAATAGGATTATATTGATTTTTTTTCATAATAGACAATAGATAAAAAGTTAAAATATTCATAAAACTCAATAGAATTTTTATCCATTTAGGTACAATTTTATCAGTTAAATAATATTTTACTAGACTATACATTTTAGACAAAAAATCTAAATAAAATTCAACAAACAAATATTTAAATGACTTTTAACAGTTTCAAATTACTCTTAAACCAAATTCAAGCATGCAAATTACCTAAAATTTGGGTGCTTAACTCTTTTATAAGAAAAAGTGTTAAGGTGTTGAAAAAAAGTAAATTTTAATTGATTTGCATGATAATCATTCTTTTTAAATCAAAAAATTATTTTAAAATCAAGCTATTCAATTAGTTAGAAAAATAAATTTTTGCAAATGTAAAAGAAGTGAAAAATTGAAACCAAAATTCTATATAAAGTTTTAACTAAACTTGTTGGTTGATTTTTTTTATGAATTTCAAATACTCAATACTAACACAATTATATCAATATTGAACTAGAAAATTTCTTTAAATCGACTAAGCCTTGACAATAAAATTTAACTTTGAAAAAAAAAACAAAAAAATTTAGTTGCTGACGGATTAAAATTAAAAAACTAAAAGTTAAGTCATGAAAAAAAGCTCAAAACTTTGAGCATAAGAATTAAAAGATAAATGAAAAAGATAAAAACAGATGATATTTTTTTAATTTTTTTATAAGAAGCAAATTTTTTATTGTAAAATGCAAATTAATTTATAATTTAATTAACCATTAAGAAAGCATTTAGAAAAAATTTCAAAATTTTTATAAACTTTTCAATCTTTATAGTTTTTGGAATAACAATTTTCTCAGGCTCTTTATAGAATATCAATCAATTTAAATTTTAAATTAAATTCACACACCAATTTAATAGGCAATAAAATTTATTTAAATTATTAATATCATCTTATAGTTTTTTAATTTTAAATCTAAATTTTTTATGTTTGGAATCATAAGCTTAAATATTTTTCAAATTGAAATTATAAACTTAATAACTTCTTAATTTGAAAATGTAAGCTAAAATTTTTTAATTCAAAAGCTAGACAATTTTCAATTCTAAAATAGGACATTAATAGTTTCTTAATTTAAAAATATGATTTGATTATAATCTTTATTATTTAAAAAAAATGAATTTTTAGTTTCAAAAGCTAAATAGTTTTATTAAGCCAAAAATAATAAACTTTTATTTAAAAATATAAATTTAAAGTTTCATATCAAGGTCTAGGTATTTGTTATGGTTTTTAAATTAAAATAAATATTTTTTTTTTTCAAACTTAGTTCTCATTAAAAATGGAAAATTTAATGAAAATGGAAAAAAAAAGTTTATCTAATTTAAGTTTATCTTTAATAAAAAATTTTAAAACATTACTAAAAATCAAATCTTGATGAATTATAAGTACTTTCTAAGATACTTATCATTCTTACTCAATAATGTTTATTATAAAAACTGTTTAATAAAAAAACTAATTTTAATTAGTTTAAACTGATTAAATTAGTAAATAGACTAATAATAAGATAAAAAATTTAAAGTATTTTTCATTTAATAGCATTTTTATTTCATAATTTATTAAATAAATTTTTTCTAAATTTTTCTACTTTTTATTGATTTGAATGATGAAATTTTTATTTTTCAGACAAAGACAAATTTAAATAAAAAGTAAAAGTGTTTATCTTATATAATAAGAATAGTAAAGAGTTAAAATAAAATAGAAAATCAAAAAGAAATAAATAGAATACTTGAGTTTGTAAATTAAGGAATCATCATGTAATGCAACAACAAAAAAAAATTTGCATAAGCTTAAATTAATTTAGGAAAAAACTGATTAGAAGTTACAAAAGTTCTCTAATTAGAATAGCATTGAATGTTTTAAATAACTTTGTTTGAAATGAAAAATTATTTAACAAACATAATTAGCTAATTATAAGATGTTATTATCAGCATAAAGATTTACTTAACTTAATTCAATTAATTTCTTACAATTAAAATTGATAAAAGCTTAAAAAATTGATCATCAGTTAAAATCATGAATGGATTATTTAATCATTTATCAAATGATTTATTCAAAAAAGTTTAGTCTAAATAATTTTGTCAAAAAAGTTTGAAAAAGAATTTTTTTTTTAGATTTATCAAGATGTCCAGGTAAACTATAACTTATTTTACAAATAATAAGTTATCTGTTTTGTTTGTATTGAAGTCTAAGTACTTAAAAAAGAAAAATTACCTTAAATTTTGTGAAAGCTATTTGAATAAAATAGAATTTTTATTTAGAAAAATTTCTATCAAAAATTTAAGTATCTAGGTATTGCAAAAACAAAAGTTTATCAATTAGAAAATTTAAACAAAAAAAAATTAATACTCAATTTAAAAGGTAGTATATAAGCCACTTTAACCAATTAATTTTTTAAACTTTAATAATCAAACCAATAACTTGTTTTTTTTGGTTTTCTTAATCAAAAAAAATAGGCTTTTATCTAATTTGAAATAGAGATAAATTTCAATATTAAATCACTTCTTTCTTTAATGATGAAAAAAAGGCAGGCTAAACCAAAAAAAAGTTTCTTTTAAAGTCTAAATTTCTTATTTAGATTCAATTATTTTATTTCAAGTTTATAAACAGAAAAGTTGTTTAAATAACAAAGTTAGATTAACTAAATAAAAATTTTTTAACAGTTTTAATATTTTAAGTTGACAAGAATATTTTATTTTAGAGCCAATATTCATTAGTTATTTTATCTTATTCAAATTAAGTTTAAGAAAAATTTTTTTTTTATAAAAATTCAGTGAAACCCTTTAAATTATAAAAAGCAAATGCGGGAAGAAAATAATGATGAAAATGCGGAAAACATGGATAAAAATTGTTCAAATAACAACATACCTCAAAATTATTTAACGCCATATAAGTGAGTAGTGATACAAAAACATAAAATCTTTTATTTATTCTTTAAATAACATTTATTTTTTACTTAATTAGACGAAAAAGAAGTGCAAGTTTAACTTGTAATACATTAAAATTTGAATTAGAAATACCAAATAAGTTAAATAATAGAAGACCAAGTCAATTATTAATTGGAGAAAATGAATTAACTGTTAAATTTTGTGTAGATGATGATGATAAAGAAAATATTAAAATAAGTGATGAATTAATATCAACTCATTCTTGTAATGATAGTAATAACAATTTGTACAATTTGAATCAATTACAATTACCATCTAGTTCAATTGATACTTTAAGTCAGTCAAATGTATCTTTAAATGTGCCAAATATTCAAAATACATTATCTAATTCAATAAACCAATCTAATGTTTCTAATTCAAATGCACAACTTAATATTAATAATCCAAATGTTCAACCAAATTCAGCTGTTCAACATCATCCAATTTTATTACGTGCTCCTGATTTAAATGTTGTTCAAGAAGGGGAAATAATGCAATTTGCTATAAGCAAAAAAAATTCAAGTAATTATTCGATAAATAACCAAATTTCTAATAGCCAAACAAATAGTTTTAGATTATCGCCATCTAATAATCAACAAACACCTCATCATCGTACTTCACGTTGTAATTTGGCTTACATAAATAATCAATCTGAATTTTGTAATTGTAACAATTATAGACATTCAATGTTTGTAGGTAGTGAAAACATCGATTATTCCAACAAAAAAAGTAATAACCATTTATACCCTGATGAAGTTTATGATGAGTTTTTAACAAATAATAACCAAAATATTTCAAATAAAATGCATACAAGTACATCAATGGATTGTGTAAATAATCAATGGGTATCAAGTAAACAACATTTATGCCCTTCTTGTAATTGTAATCATTCAAATTATAAAAAATCAAGTGCTAGTTTATCTGAAAAACATCAATACCATGTACACCAGCTAAGTTGTTATAATTTAAATCAAATTAATAAATACAATTCTCAAGAAAACTATTTATACCAAAGTAATCTCAAAAACAAAGATTTTTATTCTGATCCTAACCAAAAAGCAATTATTCAACCAAAAGAAAGATTAACTCAAATTCTTGGTGAAATGATTATACCGTTTATTTTTGCTGGTTTAGGTAATGTTGCAACTGGTTATATGTTATCTAACGTTCAGCACTGGTCAGTTTTCAAAAACGTACCACAATTAATAATTTTGATACCAGCTTTATTAGGTTTAAAAGGAAATGTAGAAATGACTTTAGCATCAAGATTATCTACACATGCTAATTTAGGACATTTAGATAAAGGATCTAATAGAAGAAAAATGGTTATTGGTAACATGGCTTTAGTACAGTGCCAAAGTTCAACAGTTGGTTTTCTAGCTCCTCTGATTGCACTAGCAATTTCTTATATAAACCCAGATGAAAATGATATTTTAACAAAAAACGAAATCATTCTTTTAATGACAGCATCTGTTGTTACAGCAAACATAGCAAATTTAATTTTATCAACATTTATGTTTGCTGTAATTTTTATCTGTAGAAAAATTAAAATTAATCCAGATAATGTAGCAACACCTATAGCTGCCAGTTTAGGTAATTTTTTTTTCTTAAATAAAACAGTTTTTAAATCCAATTTTTTTTTAGGTGATTTCTTGACAATGACATTACTTGCTTATATTTCAAAAATTTTATTTAAATGCATTGATAAACCTATTTTACAAATTTCTATTTTAAGTTTCTTACTTATGCTTATTCCTTTATACGCATTTATGGCTAAGAAAATTAAATTTACAAAGAAAATTGTTTTTACTGGTTTTACACCTATTTGTGGTGCAATGATGTTACAAATAACAGGCGGTATGATAATGGAATCGGCATTAAGCCAATTTAAAAAATTAGCTGCATTTCAGCCAGTAATTAATGGGGTTGGTGGTAATTTAGTATCAATACAATGTTCAAGAATGGCTACTTATTTACATAAAAATAGTAGAAAAAGATTCTTACCAGATACTGATCCCTATTGGTTACGTTCACCTGTTGATATATTTTTTAGTAGTAAAAGTAAGTAAAAAAACTTAGTTAAAAAAAAATTATTTTTCATTTTTTTTAATTAGGTGAACACTCTGGAATGGCGCGAATGCTGCTTTGTTTATCAATTCCAAGTCATCTACTTTTTTTAATTGTGATTAAAATAACAAGAGATATTTTTATTATCACTTCTAGTTTTCTAATTGTTTATGTAATTGCTGCTTCTTTTCAAGTAGCTTGTTTATTATACTTAGCGTATACTTTAACGCATTTTTTATGGAAAAAAGGTATTAATCCAGATAACTCCACAATACCATTTTTAACTGCGTTTGCTGATTTGATTGGATCTGCTTTATTAGCTTTAGCATTTGCTATTTTAAATGAATTAAAAGATGAAAATGCTTTTCAAGCAACATTAACAAATATAAATATTATTATCAACAATAACACCATTAGTTAGAAAAACTTTTACTGTATACTTTTTTATATTGTCATACAAAAGCTTTTATTTTTTTCATTTTAACTTAAAACATAAATAAAGATTTAAATTATTACTTCTGAATAATTAATTTCTAAATAATAAGTTTCAAATATTTAAACTTTTTTCTTTAAACTTTGTCATGTTGTATCATTTAATCTAATCATAATAAAGTTGACAAAAATACGGAAACTCAAACGAAGTTTATTTTTTTAAAAAGTGTTATTAATGTAAGTGAATTCTATAGTTGAAGATATTTTACAAACGATAAAAATAATTTAATTGATCAATTCAATCAAACAGTGTTTTATATTAAGGCTTAAAGTTTTTGGTAGCGAATTATTTTGAATTACTTTAAGTTAAGCTTGGTGTAATTTAATTACTATGTTAAAATTATATTGGTTGTTCAAAATAAAAAATAGAAAGGTAAGATACTTTTTTTTAGAGTTCCCAAGCTTAAAAAAGTCTTAATAAAATTTTAAGGAAGTTTTACTTCTTATAAATGTTTTTTCTAAAGCTGATTTATGTTAAAAGTATTGTTATTTTTTTTAATGTTATTATCAGTTTAATTTGGAAGCTATTTAATGTTGAAATAGTTTAACTTTTACTTTTGAATTAAATAGAAGCCCTTTTGAGAAACAAATTTTTTTTTAACAAAGGCTATTAAGGAATAACTTTCTGTAAAACAAAATCAAAAATTATTTAGATCAACAAAATCAATTTAAATTTTAATTATGTGTACTTTTCAAAAACAACAATTCAAAATCAATCTAATTAGTATGTAAGTTTTGAAAAATGTTAAGCCGTAAATTTTCTAATAATAATTTTTTTTGTTTTAGGATTTAGAAGTTACAAAATTTAAATGATTGAGACTTTAATTTATGAAAATTAGTTTTTTAAACTTATAAATCACAACCTGTTGCTAGTGGTTTTATAATTAATTCAGTTAATTTAATTGTTTTAAATGTTTTTGTGAGTTGAATTAAACTTTTCTAGATGTTTATAGTATGTCTAAACTATTTAAATTTGAATTGTGGAATTTAATTACTCAAAAATTAAACTTTTTTTTAATATTTTTCCTCTTATTTTGAGAAAGAGTTTTTTGGATTTTTAGATTTATGAATGTTATTTTTTATTCAAATTTTTTTAAACATTTTTTAACTGTTCTCATTTATTTAGCTGCAAGATGATTTATTTGAATTTTTAACAAGCTGATCAATATTTAAACAATTGATAAGGAAATTTCCAAAATAGATAATTTTTTTTCAAAATTAGCAAAGATAATTTTTTTCTAACTAATTTAAAACAACATTTTGATGAGAATCAAATTTTTAATAATAAAACTCATGGTTAAACATTTTGATAAGAACTATTAAAAAAAGATCCTTGTAAACATTTTGTGTTTTAGTTTTTATGTATTAGATTATCAAATTAAATGGAATTATAAGATGTTTTTAAGGAAACAAAAAATTTTAAAAATTTAAGCAAAGATTTTTAAGTAAATTTTTTTGAGAATGCTTTCTTAAGAAAAATTGACATGAATATTTCAAAGTATCAATTTTGTTTAGTTTTTTTTTCAAATGAACTAAAAAAATAATCTTTTGATTATAAATTTTTTTCTTTAAAAACATAGTAATTGTTTTTGAATGCATCAAAAAAAAAGAAGATTTTTTTCTAAATTCACTAATTTATAAAGAAGGAAACTCAAAAAAAAAGAAAATTTTTAATCAGATTAATGAATCAGAACAAATTACGAACTTTTTTATGTACTGCGCAAGTTTTTTTTAAGAATTTCTTAGTTTAACTGAATTAAAGAGAATGCGCAGTTTTTTTTCCTTATTAACGCCATCTACAAACAAATCAATAAGCTTATTTTTTGTTTACTTTCTGTTTTTGTTTTGTCTACCAACATCAATTCTGTAGAACAGATTTTTATCTGAAGCTCTGAATAATAAGTACAAATTTTTTTTTTAATAGTTAAAAAAAAATTCATTGTTCTAATTTTATTTTTTGAAATAATTTTTAGAAAAACACTTAGGGTTTCTCTACTAAAGACTGAAAAAAAAGAAAAACGAAGATTGATTTTTAAAGTGAAATTAATTTTAAATGATGAGTTTATATAATTGTGTTTTATTTATTTTCAACTCAATAAATTGAAATTCTAAAAGAAAAATAAAAAAAAATCATTCTCAATTAGTAATATTTTCTAATTTAAGATATAATGTGAATTATTTTTTTTCTAAGCAATAAGATAAGATTTAGAAAAAAAAAAGAAAACTCAAAAGAAAATTATTAAATAATCATCAAAATAAGAAAAACCTTTAAAAAATTTTAATTAAAAACATTAACCAACGAATAAATTGAAAGTATTAATTTTAAAAAAATTTAGGTTCTTAGATTATTTTCAAATTTTGTTGAGTATCATTTAAGTTAACAAAAAAAATTTAAATTTCCTTAATTAAATTTTAACTAAATTAGTTACTTAAAGATTATAAGAAGATATTAATTAAAAGAGCTTTTTTTTATATATATAATTCTTCATTACATATTAAAAGCCATACATAGAAGTTCAGTTAAATAAAATAAAATTAATAATTTTATTTAGTTTCTTAATTACGTTATAAATATAAGTTAATTCATCGTAAAAAACTTAATTCAATGCATCTTTGTTAGAAAAAAGGATTTAAAAGTCAAGATTTTTTAATTATTGTTTAAACATACAATTACCTGAATTTTTTTAAGTAAACGTGATTTATAAAAATGATTAAATATAATATGAATTAATTTTTATTCTAATTGTGTTGAATAACTATAGTTGACTCAAATATTTAAAATAAAGCCTAAAAATAAATTAAGTTTTTCTTAAAAAAATGATAAAATTGTTGAAGGCTAAATGCTTCAAATTTTTAATTAAATACACATTAACTTTTTAGAAGAAAAAATTTTTTATTTTAAAAACATCAAGTTCTTGAAATCTTTAAATATATTAAGTTGATGAAAATGAAAACTTTAAAATTTTTTGTTTTTTGTTTTGTTTTAAATTTAGGTTCTACTCAAACTCCTATTTGTGAAAAAAATCAAGTTTTTATAAATAATGAATGTAAAAATCTTGTTAATAAAGATAGTAAATGTTTAGACACTAAAATGTGTAAGACGATTGGTGCAAAATGTTTTGATCAAAATAATAAAGAACGTACACATGCTTCTCATATGCTAGAAATTGAGCGAACCGCATTTTGTAGATGCCCATTTGGTCATTATTATTCACAAGAAAAAGATAAATGTTTAGATTTACAAGGTGTTTGTATAAATAATCAATCATGCGCCTTAAATTATTATTGTAATTATGGAAGATGTTCCTGCATTTTTGAAAATGATAAAGACAAATTTAAAACACATTGTTTATATGAAGAAGGTATACGTATACTTCCTTGTTACAAAAATAATGTAGCAGTTAGTTGTAATTATACAGGCTTAGATTTAGCAGATAATTATTCCTTAGCTACAATTAATCAAACATGGTCTACAATGATGTGGAAAATGTCTTTTTTAACTATTGTTTTATTGTTATTAATGTTATTAATTAAAGGTATATTAAGATCAAGACAAAATGAAAATTATTTAATGTGGGCAAGAGCTGTTGCAATGCAACAAGAAGCTTTAAGAAATAATTTACATAGATCAACAAGAGATATATCAATAAATATGCAACAAGATTTACCACCATCTTATGATGACGCCATAAAAGTTATTCAAAATGAAAGACAGACACAGACTTCAATTTAATGAAAAAAAAATTTTTTGCTTAAAACATATTGACATAGTTTTAAAATTTTAGACGATTAAATAATTTTTTTTATACTTTAAAGTTTGTTAAAACAAATACCCCAAATCATTTTTTTTTTTGTACAATTTAGCTTAATTTAATTTAAAAATTTTTCATTTTTTATAGTTTTTAGATAAAAACAAATTAGTTCTTCTAAATCTCTATAAAATTTTTTTAATTTAATATTTGAATTTGACAAAAGAATTAATTGAATTTAAAAATATTTCTATATAACTGAATTATTGAGGTATTCATTTAGTTAAAACATTATGAAAAACTTGAATTTTTGTGTATTTTATTCAAAATGTATCATTCACTACCTGTATTTTTAATTGTTTTTTCACAATTTAGAATACTTTTTATATATTTTTTATTTTTAAAGTTATTCAAATTCTTTTAAATTTTGTAAATTTTTTTTTCAAATACAATTCACTTTCAATTCAAATTTTTTTGTTGATTCTTTTGTATTAAAATTCTTTTTATTCATATAATTGAATTATAAAAATGAAAATCATTTTATATAGTTTCAAATGTTTGATTTTTAAAAAGGATAAAGAAACCTATTTAATTTGATATATTTTATTCTGATTAATTGAAATAAAATTTCTTTTAATATTTTATAACTAAAATTTCATTTTCCAAATAAAATTTTAATTGAGTTAAAACAATTCAAAATTTTGAATTAATAAGGGCTTTCTAGAAATTTCTTCTGATCAAATTTTTGTAGCTAATTTGATAGGTTAATTAAATTATACTTTTTTTTATTTTTAAACCTCAAAGTGTTTGGTTTTAGAATTTTTCCTATCATTTGTTAATTAATATCTAAAAATAATTCATACATGCAACATTTTATATTTAAAATTTTGATTAAAAATTTTAATCCAGAATGTTGATAACTTTAGGCTTTAAAGTAACGTAAATCATCAATTAATAACTAAAAGGCTATTCTAGAATTTTCAAAAAGTTAGTTTTTTTTTTAAATTAATTTGTTTTGATTTAAAACTTTTTTTTAAATTAAATTAAATTTTTTTAAATTAATTTTAAATTGCAATGAGTTTTTCTTTTTTTAATCAATAATTTTGGTATAAAAAGCTTAAAACAAAAAGATGAAGAATCAGTTTTTAAATTGATTAATTATAAAATTATCACTTTAAAATTAAATAAAAATGCAATTCAGTAAATTTTTTATTTTCTTCTGTTTATTGGTACTTGCCATTACTTTTGAACAAGCCAATGGTGATCATGGCTTTAGAAAATTCAAAGATCTTTCAAAAAAAGGTTTAGAAAAAGGTAAAGAACTTACAAAAAAAGGATTGGATCATGCCAAAGATTTAAGTAAAAAAGGATTGGAAGAAACTAAAAAAGGTTTAGATAAAGGTAAAGATTTAAGCAAAAAAAGTTTAGATAAAAGTAAAGATCATGCTAAAAAAGGTATGGAAAAAGGTAAAGAACTTTCAAAGAACGGTATGGAAAAAGGTAAAGAACTTTCAAAGAACGGTATGGAAAAAGGTAAAGAATTTTCAAAAAAAGGATTAGAAGAAACTAAAAAAGGAATGGATAAAGCTCAAGAACTTTCAAAGAACGGTATGGAAAAAGGTAAAGATCTTTCCAAAAAAGGAATGGACAAAGCAAAAGAATTGAAAGGAAGTAAGTAATAATTTACTTTTTCATTAGATTATATCATTGAGTTTTTTTTTAATTAACTTTATATTTTAGAACATCAAGAAGATTCAGAAAAAGAACATAAAAAAGAAAAAGAACCTGAAAAAGAAAAAGAACATGAAAAAGAACCTGAAAAAGAGAAAGAACATGAAAAAGAATCTGAAAATGAAAGCGTTGTAGATTTACAAAGACAAAATGCTTTCAAAAAAGATTAGATTAACAATGATTTTTTGATCTATTGTTTTGTCAATCAAAAATTTAATGATATTTTATTTTTAAATAAATTTTTTTGTTCATTTCAAATTTTGCTCTTTTTTATCAGTTTTTTAAAATTCATTCTTAAAATTTTTCATAAAACTAATATTTATTAACATAAAAAAATGATTTAGTTTTAACTAAAAATTTTTATCTATTAGTTTATTAAATATTTTTTAGCACTTGCAAATAGTTTTTAAAAACCTTATTTTCAATCAACTAAATGTATCTCATTTTTAATTAAGCTTCAAAAAAAAAAAAATTTCTCATTTAAATTTAAACTTAAATAAACTTTTAATTGGATTTAATCAATTTTCATTAAAATCATTTTCACACATTTAAGTTTTTATTGATTAAAAAATGTTAATTTTAATGATTTAATGATGATTTTACATAAAAATTTTTTTACACTTTATGACAAAATCATTTAACTGGTAAAAAAAATTTAATTATTTTTCTGAAATGATTTTAAAACTGTTTCTTTTTATTTTAAATGGTTTTTTAATTAAAGCATCTTTCAAACTTGTTTGATATTTTTTTTTGTCAATTCCTAATTTAAGACTTATTCAAGATCATTTCAACAACAAAAAAATTCAATAAACTTTTTACCAAAATCTTTTTGAAAATTATTTTTAGGTTAATTTTTAGTTAAGTTTTAAAAGCTTCAAATATTTAGAACAATTAAGTTAAGATAATTAAGAAATCTGGGAAAATTTTTATTAGCGTTTAAAATATTTAGAATTATTAATTTGAAAGAGCTTTTAATTTTTTTGAAGAAAAGGTAAAAATATTCAAATCATCAAGTTTAAGATAAAATATTCAAAATAGTCAAATAAGTATGAAATTTTGAATAAAAAAGTTCAAATTATTAATTCAGAAAAGTTTAAATATTCAAAATAAGTTGATTGAAATAAAGTTTTTAGTATCAAAAATTTTTTATTTCTTTCTAAGTTTTTATTAAAAATTTGATTTTTTATTAACTTTTTATTTATTCTAAAAATGTATATATTAACATTAAACTTTTTCTAATAAAAAAGATGAAAATGTTTATGAAAATAAATTTATTCAATTTATTAATTTTGCTTAATTTAACGAGTTGTAATATTTTAAAAAAAAAGTTTGATTCAAAAGATAATAATGTGATTATAATAACTAATTTTAAAGGTGATTCTTTATCAAATTTAATTGGTCAATTAAAATCAAATAGAACTTTTAAACCAATAACTGATAGTATTGAGAAAACATTTAATTTGAAAAATAGTTCAACAAATAAAAATTTTTTTCCAAATTGTTTAATTCATAAAAATTATCTTAG
This sequence comes from Anisodus tanguticus, assembly GCA_034509755.1. Taxonomy (NCBI): domain Eukaryota; kingdom Viridiplantae; phylum Streptophyta; class Magnoliopsida; order Solanales; family Solanaceae; genus Anisodus; species Anisodus tanguticus. Next base: position 128,268 of record JAVYJV010000092.1, read on the forward strand.
CAAAAACTCAAATAAAAAATATAAATTGAATGATCATATAAATAAAAGTTTTTTTAAATCAACTTTAAATCAACATACTGATAATCAAAATTTAATTAATCTAAATTTAAAAAATTTTGATGACGCATCAGAAATTGAAGATAAACAACAAAATTCTTTTCATCAATATAATAACCATCAAAATTATAATCCACAAAGTTATAACAACCAAAATTTGAATCCTTCAAATTCTAATCATCTGAATTACAATCATCTAAATTATAATCATTTAAATTATAATCATCCAAACTATAATCATTTAATACCTAATCATTCAAATTATAATTATCCAAGTTATAAACAAGAAATTAATAACTTTAATCAACAAACTTTCAATCAACAAAAAAATAATCAACAAAATCATCAGGACTTTAATCAATTGAATTACTTTAAAAATTCAATGATAGAACAAAATAATTCTAATTATGATAAACTTTTCAATTCAAATAAAGTATATCAATTTCAAAATGAAAATTTGAGAAGAAATCAGGAAAACTTTTATAAGGTTGATTTTAGAAATTATTTATCAACACAAATACCTTCTTTTTATTATCCAATAAAAGAAAATTTTCATGATGATTTATTTAACCTCTATGTAAATAAAAATAAATTTGATTATCTAAAAGACAATAACTTTAACCCATACATAAAACCAAACTATTTGAATCGAAATTTATTCAACTTAAGTCCAATACCATTTAAAAAATTAAATAAAAAATTTCAATTTGAAGATGAAAATTTTGACTTCAAAGAATTTAATAAAACAGATGATAATCAAATTTTAAAAAACTTTGATTTAATTAATAATAAGATTTTGACTCATATAATTTTAAATAATTATTTAAAAAACTTATCAATGAATATAACTGATCCATTCATAAAAAAAAATAAACTTTTAAGTGCATTTGAAGATGAAAATCAAGGTTAGCTAAGTTTTAAAGAACTTTTTACTTATAAAAGTTTAAAATTTTTAATTAAGCAATAAAAATATTGAATAACTTTTTTTATCTATAACATTTTCTTTACTTTTCTTATCATTTTCTTTAATTTATTCAATATTTTCTTTACTGTTTTTTATCATTTTCTTTAGTTTTTTTTAAATTTTCTTTGCTTTTTTATCAGTTTTTTAATTTTTTTTTATATTCTTTTTGAATTATTTTGTTAAATATGATTTTGTTGAATAAAATATTTTGAAAAGAATTTTGTTAATTGCGGTTTCGTTAATTACGTTTTTGTTAATTACGATTTTGTTAAATATAATTTTTAAATATAGTTTTGTGAATAAGAATTCTCGAAACATGGCTTTATTAAATATAATTTCCTTTAATTTAAATACCTTAGTTTATCATTTTCCTTTTTTAAAAACGTTTTTATTATATTTTATAGAATATTTTTTTAATTTTAAATTTTCTTCCCTAATTTAGATAGATTAGCAGAATCAAACATTATACGTAAAAAAGTTAGACGTAGAATTCAACCCAATCAAATAATAATTAAGAAGTATATTCAATTACCAAATAAAAAAATTAAAAGAATACAAAAAAAAAACTTACAGAAAGCAATACGTCCATTAATTATAAAAAAAATTGAAACACCATCTATTATAATTGAAAGTCCAATAAAAAAATTCAAACAAAGTTTTAATAAAAAAAATTATTTTGAAGATGAGAATTTTTTTAATGATGAAGATGATGATTATTTAAGTAAAAATTTTTATGCAAAAAAAAGAAAAAATTTTATTGATACAAATGATGGTTATCAATTTGAAGAATCAGAACAAAAAAATATAAAAAATAATTATTATGATTCTAATAAATTAGATAAAGATTATGATTACTTAGTACCTGATGAAAAAGAAGATGAGTTTTTTGAAAGTTATAAAAAAAATTTCTTAGATCGAGAAAAATTTTTTGAAAGTTCTTCTAAAAATAAAATGATTTTTTTGATTAAACCTGTAAGTTACTAATTTAATTAAAAACTCTTTTATAATATTTATTTTTTTTATAGAAAAATATATCTACTACTTTGATGAATACTTAGAATTTTTATTAAAAAGTCAAATACTAGTTTCTAATTTAAACATTGATAAAGTCTAAAAGTTATAAAACTAATTTACTTACTTATAAAGATTTTAAAAGTTAATTTTAAAGAAGTTAATTTTACAAAAAGAATCAATTAGGAAACTTAAAGATAAAAAATAAAATTAAAAAACTTAATCTATATTAAAGATTTAAAAGAAAATTTAATTTACAAACTTAAATAATTTTAAAGTTGTTTAGCCATTTAAAGTTGAAATAAACATTCAAATATTTTTTAAAAAATTAAAACTTATTAATCTTAATTTTGAGGAAACAAATTGAATTTGAAGATTTAACAAAAAAAATACTTAAAAGAATATTAAGTTTTAACCTATCACTTCAAAAATTAAATTGAAGAAAACTTTAATTGTTGTATGGACCTCAAAAAAAAAAGTTTTCAAAAATATTTTAATTACTTTCCAGCTAAAAATAGTTATATAAAATTTAATTTAATTATTAAATGAGTTTATAACAAAAATAAGATATGTTTTTATGACTATTATTGAATATTTTTCCATTATTTAGTAATAAAGTGTTTTGTTTATAAAATTTAGTTGAATTATTTCAAAAAATATTGAAAATTTAAAGTTTTAATAGAAGAGATCAATTTAAATCTTCATGTTTTAAAATTCAAACTTATTAGGCCTTTGTAATTTTTTAATCTTTGATAATTTTATCTTTGAATAACTATAAAAACATAAAAATTGAACTTTAATTTGAACTTGTTTTTTAAGAATAAAAAAACAGATATTTCAAGAATCTTCAACAAAACAACTCTTAGTGTAATATCAGATTTTTAAATTAAAAAAAAAAATTTCAAGAGTTTTTAATCTAAATAGTTTAATTAAAGTTTTAAGAAACTTAAAATTTAATCAAGATAATTTCTTAAGATATTAAATGTTAATAATTTTAAAGCAATAAAAACTTTATTATGTTTGATCATAACTAAATTCAAATGTATTTTATTTTTAAATGACATAAAATGTTAGAAAATTTATTTTTATTTAAACAAAGTTTATAAATTCATTTAAATAAGTAATAAATATCATTTTAAATAATTATGTACAAAGAAAATAATTAATTTAATTTTAAAAGAAAAAATTCTTTCAATTCACGATTTTTTAAAAGTTTTTTAACTTTAAAATATAAATTTGTTTTTCAACTATAACTTTATTATCGCCATCTACTATGTATAATTTTTTTTAAAAATTTATTTTAAAATACAATTGAAAAAAATGAGTTGATTTTTTTTTCACTTGAAATAGGTGGCTAAAATTATTTTTAAGTATTAGAAAACGGCGGCTAGCTATTTAGCCTTGTTTTCCATTTACGCGCTTTTTCAAAGCCGAGTTTCAAGATAAACAGAAAATTCAAAATAGAAGAAGTTCATCATATAAATATATTTTTTAAAAAAGAAAAAAGCAATTTCTTCTTAAATAAGTTTTATTGTTTCATTTTAATCATTTTAATAGACTGAAATTTAAAAGTTTTCATCAAATTAAGTTTTTTTTTCAAAACATTATTATTATAGAAAATTATTACTAAATTTTAAAAGTTTTAAAAATAATTCTGTATATTTGAGTTTATTAACAAAAATTGTTACATAACAGAATTTTTTTTTGTTACTAACAATAGAAAACATTTTTTTTTCTTTATACTAAGCAAGAATTCATAAAAATCTTAAAAAAGTAAAAATAACTATTAAAAATTTTTGCAATGGAAGGTATGTCAATATTTAATATTAAATATTTAAATCTAACAAAAAATTAATTTTAAATTTAGTCGAAACAATTTGGCAAATACCTGGTATAGCACATTTTTGTTTTTTATTTAGAGAAGCATATAAGCTGCCTGAATTTACTTATGAAGTACGTATCAACTTTTCTTTTATTAAAATTTATTTTTCAAAAATTTAATTCAAATTTAATTTAAAACTTATTTCATTTAAAACTAATTTTTAATTTTAAAACAAATTTCTTTTGCGTTACTATTTTCATTATTCTCTACAATTTTTTGTTATAAAATCACTAAGTTTTTTATCTTTTATATAGGAATTAGAAACAGCATTATTATCAAATAAAAACAAAGAAAGTAAAGTTGAAGAAAATTTTGAACCTCAATATAGAGGAGTAGGTTTACGTGAATATACTAACATAGTTGATAAAGGATTTATTCCTAATCCAACTTATTTGACAAATGAACCAAAAGACGTATTAATGCGTTTAATTTGTGTTTTATTACGAGGTTGTTTTAATACTGACATAAAGTAAGTTTTATAAATTTTATTAAAATAAATTAGTTTCTCTTAATTTTTTTTTAGTTTATTTAATTGGGAAGAATATTTAGTTAAAATTTTCGGATCTGCGGATGAAAATCATACATCACCGTTTTATGAAAAACGTGTTGACAATGAAGGGAAAATATATGATCATTATATACCTTTTGATGAACAAACTATAGAAAATAAAGCACAAATTTTATATGATTTATGTGAATATAGAGTCTATACAAAACAAAGACCACAAAAATTAGATGAATTAGAAGAAGATGAATTAAGAGTTGAACCTATTGGTCAAGATGTAGATGGATGCTTATATTGGTATTTTTATGGTACACGTCTATATAAAGAAAATCCAAAATTAGCTAAAAAAATTGAAGAAAAAAAAATAAAAATAAATCGTCTTAAAAAGATGGAATTAAGAAATTTATCAATTTTAAAAAAATCAAAATTGATGAACAAAAAAAATAATTCTTTTTCAAATTTAAGTAAAGTAGATATGAATAATTTAGATAATAGTTTTGATATAAGTATTAAAAAAGAAAATGATGATATTAAAATAGTAAAACCAGAAATTTCATTAGAAGAACTGAAAGAAGCTTGGTGTTGTATATGTAAAACAGAGCAAGATTGGATAAATTTAACTGAAAAGTTTAAAAATAGCCGAGTTCAATCAGAGAAAAAATTATATGATGTTTTAAATGACAATTTTTTGCCTAATATGCATCAATTATTTTTAAAAATTGAAAGAACTAATCAAAAGAAACTTCAATTTTTGTCTCAAAGAAACTCATGTCGTTTAATGATAAAACGTTTTCAACAAGAAGAAGAAGAACGATTGAAAGAATCAGAAAAACAAAATGATAGAGAGAATAGAGCTAGAAGAAGGAATCTTAATTGATTGTAGTAATAATTTCATTATTTACAAAAATGATGAATTATACAAAAAAATTATTGTAATATATTCAATTTTTGAAAATCTCAATTCTTTGAATAATTAGATTCAAATTTTTAATTATTTTTAACATTAATATTTTAAACAGAAATGATGAAATATTGATGACTTGAATAACTTTTTTAATTGAATACTCTTAGTCAATTTTTACTTAAGATATAATTTAAAGTTTTTTAAATATTTTACGTTAGGTTAATAATTAGGAGCTAATATTGTAAAGTATTTTTTAGTTATTTTTTTTTGATTATTTTTTTAGTTGTTATAAAATTAATATAATTTCGAAAGTTTTCTCAAACCTTAAAGCAGGTGATATGAAAAACTTTCAAATAAAGTTTTCTTATTATAAAGACAGTTTAATTAAATAAATTTTTTTTTTCTCTTTTAATAACTCATATAAATTTTTTATGACTTTTATTTATGAATTAACCAATACAACAAAGCTAGATTAAATTCTAATTTACTTTGTAGCTAGTGTTGATAAGTGAATAAATTAATCAAAAAAAGGTTGAACTTGATAAATCAAAAAAATATTTTTCTCTTTTTATAAAAATTAATGTATCATTTATAAAATGAAGTTTTTTTTTTTTGTTCATTTCTATAAACTATTTTTTAAAGTTTGTTTTAAAATGTTCGATTTCTTGTTAAAAAGAAAAAAAAATTTTGTTAATTTTATTAAATGCTCATATACTAACTATTATATTAAAAGTTTTTTTTTTAATTAAATAACCTTCTAAAAGCCAAATAATTGAAAAATTAAAATTTTTTGAATTGGCTTTAAACTTTAACAATTCGAAAATTTAGTTTAAGAAAATTTTTCTTTCTTTTTTTTAATATATAAGCTCATTAATTTTAGCAAAATAAAATTTTACATTAGATGTGAAAAAATAAATGTTTGCTCTAATGATTTTATATTTGAAAATAAGTTAAGTTTGATGTATTTAATTCGTGTTTTAAAGCTTATGTATTGAGCATAATTTTTTTTGTTTTAACCTAAAACTAAATCAAAAAATAAATGTTTTCATCACACAGTCAAAAATAAATTAAGTAGCTTTTTATGTGTTTTCCTTACACAATTTTTATATTAATTTAAAAAACAGATACACTCATTTTAATGTAAAAAAAGCCATAAAAAATATTGCACTTTGTCAAAAAAAAAATTAATACAAAAAAATTTTTAAAAAAATTACCTAAACTAGTTTTCGCTAATTTTTTTTAACAACGTTGAACAATTAGAACATTTTAAAAATTGATGAATAAAATTTTTTTATTTAAATGAGGGAAAAATTAATTTGTTGGATCTAGACTAAGTTTTCGTCCATTTGTTACTAATATACGTAATGGATTTGTTTTACCATTTGAAGTAGTATTTGATACAGATGAATTTTGATTAATAAGTTTTGCTTCTTTTTCAAATTCAAGCATTGGTGAAGCATTATTAAATAAACCTTGTTGTGGCTGTTCAGATTTACATCTTGCTAATATTAGTTCATTTTTTTTATTTGAGTTTAAATTTGAACTTGTTGCTGAACTAGTATTATTTGTATTTGTACATGTTATATTATTAATCAAAGTTAAATTCATATTTTCTTCACTACTTTGATTATTTGAGTGGTTTTCTGAAACACATGAACCACAAGAACTATCACTTAAATCTCTACTTGGTCTTTTACAATGGTTTCTAGGTGATTTAGTACCCATATTGTTTATTGTAGTTGAATTTATGTTAACTAAAATATTTGAGTTTACTCCTGTTGTTGTTAAACTTGAATTACTTTCTTCACTACTACCACCATTGTTAACAGTTTTATTATTGATCGTTATTGAATTATTTGTGTTTGTTGTTGTCGATGAATTTTGCTTATTTACAGCTTTATTTGAATAAGGTCTAGGCTTAGAAATTATTAAAGTTTGTATATGATCACAAATTCTTTTAAATCTTCGAACAGGACCTGAAATCAAAGTAAATGTTAATACATATAGTAGTCTTTTATTTTGTTGCACTATTGTATTTATATTATCACAAAAAACTATATTGCTCATACTATAATTTACTACAGGACTTTCATTTTCACTACTACTACTTGAGCAGATATTTATTTCATTTGAATTATTTACATTCAAAGTTTTTTTATTATTTGAATTATTTCGTGAATTAGTTGAGCTATCTGCTTCATTAATCGTTGCATTTATTGCATTTACAGCTTTCATCACAGAACCTGGTTGTATATGTCGATTAACAGAAGTACTATCAATTTGACTAGATTTGTTTGTTATATTTTTTTTGTCTTCTGTATCATTAAACATGGCACCTGGTGTAGCTAAATTTATATCTACATGAAAACGTACATTACGTTGAAATACACCTGTACCTAAACCACGTTTATATTCAACACGAAATGTTGTTGGAGATAAAACGGAATGACTCAAATCATTAATCTAAATAAAAAATTTAATATTTAATACTTTTTATAGCTCATAATATAGTCAAACTTACAGATAAAAAAGCATGAATTAAATCAGCTTTCACAACTGCTAATGGTCTATCTCTTATAACAATAGTTTGTTGTTCATCTCTTTCAGAGCTAATTAAATTACCAAACCATGATTTTTTAGTAAACTCAGGTGATGAAAGAGGTGTGAAACCGTGATCGTCATTATTATCTATTAAAAAAAACATTATAGTGAATTATTAAACTAAAAAAAATAAAAAACTTTACTTGGCATTTTTCTTCTATGAAATCTTGGACTTCCTAAAAAGCTATTTTTTAAAGTATTTAATCTACATTTCCAATATTGCGATGAAAGATTTGGTGTACCAGGAGGCGTTTGGTTTTCAATATTGCTTGATGGTTTTGAATTAGAAACGGAGTTACCTCTGAAACCAAGCTTAGGTGAAGCTAATGGAGAATTAGTAACAACACTCATAATATTTGCAGCTAAAGTATTTCCTGTAGCACGTAAAGATGATCTTGCACTTAATTTTGGTGTACTGGGTATTTCAGTTGTTTCTAACTTTCCGTGCGCTGGCGCGCTTGCAACTCGCCCACTAGATTCAGTATTGTACGTTGAATCATCATTATTTGTTTTTACAATATGTTTTGAAGGTATTACCGGCAAACTAGCTTTTTGACTTTTGGTATTTGTTACTAGGTTCTGAGTATTTATTGTATCATTGCATGTTTTAACGTTTGTAGAAAAATTATTGCTTGGTAAAACACTATTATTTGTGTTACCATTTGTACGTTGATTATTATTTCTTCTTGCACGATGAGTTGGTGTGCAATTAATATATACTTTATTTGATGAGTTGTTTACGCTAAAAAAAATAAATATTAAAAATTATGTTTGATTAAAAATTTATATTTACCTGAATAAATTTTTTCTTGGAGCAATAGGCGAACCTTCACTTAATTTTGTAAAAATAAATTTTGGATTATTACGACCATTTATTTGACAGACATCTACTCTTTTACGTGGAAAATCTAATAAAAATTTTTTTGTATGAATATTAAATAAAAATAAATTTTTTTTTAAAGTAATTACCTGATTTAGTTTCTGTTCTTTTTCTAATTATTACTTCTGTATCATCTTCAAAAGCAGGTTTTCTTCTTTTTCTATCCAAAAGTAAAAAATAAATTACTTTTTCCATATTATGTCTACAAAAAAAAAAAAATTTTTTGATTAAAACTAACTTGAATTTGAATTAGTCGAACTTACATAGGGCTTAATAATTCTTTAATAAGTTTGTCTTCATCTTTAAAACACCCTAATGAAGTCATATTATTAAGTACATCTGGATCAAGATCTTCTATTTTTGGTATTATATGTGTTTGAACAACTTCTTTCATAGGTAATTCAAGTTCTAATTCTGCTTTACAACCGCTTGTTACCCAACTATGCCTTACAACTTGTTGTAACTAAAAAAAATAATTTTAAATAAAAGGAAGTTTTTTTTAAATTTAAATAAATTTACAGTTAATCTTTTATTGGCATCTACTTCAATCATACCACGTAATAATTCTTGGCATTCAGCAGGTACAAAATGTGGTATATGAAAAACACCTCTTTTTACTTTTTCAAGTAATTGTCTTAAATTATCATCATCAAATGGTAAGGCACCCTTAAACAAAAAGAAACCAAAATAGAAATGAAAAAGTACTAAATAAAATAAATATTTTTAATTACAACTAATAAAGCGTATAAAATAACACCACAACTCCATACATCTGCTTTTCGACCATCATATTTTTCTCCCTTAATATAAATAAAAATTAGTTTTTTTTTCGAAAAAATCTTTGTTTTTAATAATTAATTTGGCATAAGTAAACAAAATTTATTTTCAATTTTTTGTTGAATAAATAATGATTTAATAAAAGCTTTTTAAGTATTTAACTTACAAGAATAATTTCTCTAGATGCATAGTGCGGTGAACCACAAGAAGTTTCGAGCATGGAACCTTCTAATTGAAGAGCTGCCATACCAAAATCTGCAATTTTTATATTTGTTTTATCATCAAGTAATAAATTTTCTGGTTTTAAATCTCGGTGACTATAAATAAAAAAAATATTGATTATTTTTTGAATAATTAACAAAGAAAATTTTTGAATAAAATTTTTATTTATTTTTTTCGTATAAAATTTTTGTAAGACTTTTTGTAAAACTTTTTTTCGTAAAACTTTTTTTTGTAAAACTTTTTATTTGAATAAAATTATAAAACTTTTCAATTTTTCGCTAAAGAAAACTATTAAATTTTTTTCTTAAAATAGTAAACTTTATAATTAATTCATTAAAATTATATGCAAAAATATTTTGAATTATTAAATTCCATCTGTTTCCTTTTTTTAAGAAAATTTTAGAAATTAGAATTTGTAATGATTTAGAAAATACACGAAATATTTTTAAATTCTAAACACAAATTTCTTGTTTTACCATCTTTTTATTAAACTTTTGTTACATAGAAGTAAACAAAAAAAAAAGTTGAATTGTTGTCAATTAAACTATTTTACATCATCTAAAAAATAAAAAAAAACTAAATTTTTCCAAAAAAAAAATTTTCCTAATCATATCAAAAAATGATTTAAAAAACAAAAGACAAAGTTCAATTGTTATGGTTCAATATCGTATTATTAAAATTTCAAAAAAATAATTTGTTCAAACAAAAGCTCTTAATTAAAATTATTTCAAATACCATTTAAAAAATATTGGAAGGATTTCAAAAATAAATGTTTTTTAAAAAAAAATAAATTTTTTTAGTTTGAAAAATTCAAAACAAAGATCATTTTTTTTTATTTTAATTTCCTGTCCATTAAAAATAATTTTTTGACCAAAAATATTTTTTTCTATTTTTTTTATTTTATTATGAAACTTCAAAAAATAACAAAAGCTTTAACTCATAAACTTTAAGTAATTCAAAGTTTAAAAAAATTTCAAAATTTTTTGAGAGATCAAAAATATTTGTATTTGAAAATAAAAGAAAAAAGTTTATATAGGTATTCAAAGAATAAAATATTTTGTAAAATAAAAGAATTTTCTCTAAATTTTTATAAAAGACTTAAATGCCACAGTCTTTTCTTAAAAAAAAAAAATTTAATTTTGAGTGGTCAAAAAATTTGAACTTTTTGTTTTTTAACACTTGACAAATTTAGGTGTGATAAAAGAAATCATATAAAAGAAAATATAGATCACGTACCATATTGAATGACAATGACAGAAATCAAGTGCAGAAATGATTTGTCGAAAAAATTTTCTAGCTTCTTTTGGTTGTAATCGTCCTTTTTTCACAAGATAATCAAATAATTCACCACCAGACACGTGTTCAAGTATTAAATACCTTTTCATTTGAAATAAAAAAATTAATAATAAAATAAAGATTGAAATTTATAGTTCATAATTATAAATTAAAAATGTTTGAATAAATTTGATTAAAATTTTGAAAACTATAAAAGTATCTATGAATATAAGAAATAATTTTACATTGTGTAAAGTTTGGATACTGGAAATGCTATTCAAATATTTTTGAATACTAATTTTCTATTAAAATGTTTTTTAATGTTAAACTTTTATTAAACTGCTTTCAAAATACTAAACTTCTGTTCAAATTAAACTTTAATATTCTATTAAAATTTTTTGATCTTTAAATTTCTATTAAAATGTTTTCAAACTAACATATTTTTAACACAAATTTCTTAGTTGAAAGTTTCGTGAAAAAAAAAATTGAATTCCTATTGAATTTAATTTTAAAAATTGAAAAAAATAAACTAAAAATTTCTATTAAATATTCTATCAAAAACAAATTAAAAAATGAAATCTTCATTAAAATAATTTTAGAAAAACTTACAAATATTTCCTATTTTCATAAACATCAAATAAACCCAAAACATGAGGATGTTCTATTAATTTCATAATAGCTATTTCTCTTTCCACCTTTTTAAAAAAAATTAAGTTTATTTAAATTGTAAAAACATAATTTTAAAAATTACCTTTTCTAGAACAGATTCTGACAATTTGTCTCGATTTATAATTTTTACAGCAACTTTTTTAGCTGTCACACAATGTACACCAAGTTTAACGAGACCTGATTAATTAAGTTTTAAAATTTTTTTTGAATAAATTTAAAGACCATTTATTTAAGTGACAAATTTTGAGTTTTTTTTTTTTTTTTGAGAAACCATCAAGAAATTTTATTAAGGTTCAAAGTATTAGGCATTTATACAAAAAAAATAATTAAAAATTGATGAGCATCATAGAATTTTTCAATAGAATTTTTTTTTGATGAAATTTTTAATTGATGTAAATCCAAAATGAAATTTGAAGAAAAAAAAAATTAGATTAGAATTTTACAATTTAGAAAATTATCAATAAAATATAGAGAATTATTTTTGAAGAATCTTTAGTAATTTTTCTTTATTATCTTTATTAATATCTTTAGAATTTTTTTCTTTAATATCTCAATCATATTAGTCTACTGAAAAATTTAAGAATTTCTAAAATTTTTAAATTTTTTGTATGAAAATCTTTAATTCCCATAAATTCAAAGTTCAAAAATTTTTAAAAAAATCAAAATTGAAGTATAGTAAAATAATTAATAAAGATTATCAAGTCATTGAACTTTTAAAATTTTAAACAGATAGTATTTAAAAGGTGAATAGATAACAAAAACTATCTAAAAATTAGGCAAAGCTAAAAAAGAAATAATTTTGTACGTGTATTCTCAAGAGGATTATAATAGCAAGAAGTAAATGTAATAGAAAATAAGTTTTAAAAAAAAACCAAAAAAAAAAAGTTAAATTTTTCACGTAATTCATTATCAAGTAAAATGTGATAAGTTTATTTAATAAATTTCACACAAGTTATCTAAATTTTTTTTGTATAAAAAACAGAAAGGAATTTATGATTTCTAAAAATAAACATTATTAATCTATCAAATGTTTTGTAAAAGATAAAATTTAACATCTTAAAAGATTAATTAAATTCTTTAAATTACCATCAAAAATAATTTAAAAAAAATCAATTTTAACAGAAATTTTTTTCAGTTAAAATTGAATTATTCGGAAAAAATAGTTTTTAATCAAAAAAATTTATAATAAAAAAAAATGTTGCTAATCAGAAAATATTTTCAATCAAAAAAGTATTTAGATTTTGATTTATTAAGTGAAAAAATAATGAGTTTGAAAACATTAAGGTTTTTCTTGAATATTTTCTTTTTAAAAATATATACTACGATTATTAAAGAAGAATTTGTTTTAATATTTTTTACGTTTTTGTAAGAATTTTTTTTTTAAGAAACCGGAAGTTGCTTTTAAAATTTTATTTTTAAATAAATGTTTTACATATTTTTTAAATAATAATGTGATATTTTTCTTTGTTGAATAAACTATAATTTAATCATAAATTTCTTAATCTATTTTGACTAGCACATATTAAGTAGCAAATTTTCACGATGAAAAAATTTTTTAAGTAGACTGGATTATTTTTATTCTTTTTACTACGCTCATAACTATTAATTTTATTATTTTTTTAAATTGATGTCAATCGTAAATTTTTTTTTAAGTTTCAATTAAAAAAATTAGTTTATTTGAAATAATTAGACTAAAGAGTATATATCCAGTTTGTAAAGACTTTTTATTCTCAAAATTTAAACAAAAAATAAATTTAAATTAGGCCTTCAATAAAAGTTTTAATTTATTGTTGTAGATAAATGGTTTATAAGAAAAAATTTTAATCTTTGTTATTTTTTATAATGAATCCTTGAAAAAACGTAACAAAGTTTCATATGAATTATTTTTTTGAAACTCTTTCAAAGCTATTTTTGAAATTTTTTGTGTTTCAACGTCTTAAAATTTGACTAAAATCTTTCTTTCAAACCAAATTCTGACTAAAAAAATCTTTTACCAGCTATTAATAGAATCTCTTTTTCAGCAAACTTTTATATTATCTTTTTTGTAAATACTTTCTAGAATTTCTGTTTAAATGTTCTATAGAGTTTTTTTTTCAAAAGTTTTTTCAATCTAAGAGTTTTATAAAGTTTCAATCCAAAAGTTTTATAAAGTATCAATCTGAAAATTTTTTTGTTCAAACTCAATCTCAAAAGTTTATAAAGTCTCAGTTAGAATGTTTGATAAAATTTAAAATTTGAAACATTCTTAAAATGTTTTTATTTATAACCAATCTAAAGTTTTTCATTTCTTTATATTTATAATCGTTTATAATCGAAAAGTAATAAAAATTGAATATTTATAATTATTTTAAAACTTATTTTACTTGAAAAATTATGTTTTAAGTTTTGATAAAAAATGACAAAAAATATTTTGTTTAAATTTTCGAATTTAAATAGAATTTGACTTTTTATTTTCTTTGATGATAATTTGAATTTTTAAAGCTTTTTAAGTCTTCTTAAATTTTTGACAAAAGCTTAAAATTGTTTTTTAAGCTGATAAATCAACAGAGACAAAAAAATCTAATTAGACAAACTTCAAATTAAGATAGTAATTAAAAAAAAAGTTTATAATGTTATAAAAATTAATGTCAACATTGAGTTATTAATTTTTTTTCTAATAAACTCAATAAAAAAAGGAAGTTAATAAACTTTTAGTTAAATGTAAATAAATAGATAAACGCTAAATATAAAAAATTTTCTCAGTAAGAAGTAAATACTGTTTCGAACACAAAGATATTTAAAGTTAAAATGGTATTAGAGATACAAAAAAAAACTAATTTAAAAGTAGAAAAAAAATCAAAATTAAATAAAAGTATATAAAACGAAAAAAAAAGTCAAAATAAAAAGAATACAAAACGTAAAGTATATGAAAAGCATATAAAATAAAAATCATTTGGAATTAATTTAAACAACGTTAAATTGAGATCAAAAGTATTTGAACTAAAAAAAAGTATTTAAACTTAAAGTTTATTTTGATAAATTTTGAAAATTAAATATCAATTAAGTAAAGGAAATATAAGTAAAATTAGTTTTTAAAATCTTATAATAAATCTAAATTAAGTTCATAGGTTTGAATCAATAAATTATAAGACATTTTCTAAACTTTAATTTTGTATTAATTTTCTTGGTTTTTTAGGTGTGGTTTATAAAAATATTGCTACTTTTTTCTCAATTCCATTCTTTTATTTTTGAATGAAAATAGTTTTTTTCAGTGATGAAACACAAAAACAAGTAATAAATTAAAAATAAAAACAACAATTTCTACTTTAACAAATTTTTAAGTTAAAAAAAACAAATTAAAGCATCTTTTAAAGCTATAAATTGTTACTTCTTTTTTCATTTAATTTTCATTACTAAACTATAAAAACATAATCCTCGTAACAGTTCAAAACATTTTTTTTTTATTGATCTTTAAATCTTATATACTGAAATCAAATAAAAATAAGATTTTGTAAAGTTATCAAAGACTATTAAACTATTTTGACTAATAAAACAATATAAGATTTTTAAAGATATCTTTAGTGATTGATAAAAATTCAAGTTAGAAAAAAATTTTATTAGAGATATACAATAAATTTAATAAAAACATAAAATAATACTTTATCAAACGCGTGTTCAAATACGAGCTCAATTTTAATAAAATATGACAGTTTAGATGAAACGAAAATTCGATTGTTCTTTTCAAAAAAACAATAGCTTAATAAAAGTTTTCTTTACTTTGGTACTGCTTTTTTTTAGAAAAAAATTTGTTTCGAAACAACAAAAATAAATTTGATTTACTAAAATTAGAATAAAAGTTGAGTAGAAAATTTTTAAAAAGTTTTCTAGTTTAAAAATTTAATTTAATTTAAAATTCATAATGAAGTTTATTTAATTATTATCGATTTAAATTTAATTAAGCCAAATTCATTATTTTAAAGTTTTATCCTAAAAAAAAATAATTAAATTTTTGAGTTTAATGTACTTAGCGTTTGAAAAGTTTTAAAAATTTTTTTTGTTCTCTTTTGAAAATTTACAAAAATACTATATAACTATTTTTTTGTTGAATCAGATTTTTTTTAGAAGTTTTTAGAATTACAAAATTTTTACAACATAAGCTCATATAGCTAATTAAAATTTTGTTCTTAATCTAAAATAATTGTAAAAATTTACTTTAAAACTAAATAATTTTTTTTTGTTTTTAATAAAAATTATCTCTGTTTTGAACACCATCAAAATTTTGAATAAAAGTTAAAATTTAATTTATGAAAAAAAAGGTAAAAAAAGTTTGATGACATAAAGCCAGAATCGATATATTAAAAAAAATAGACTTTTAACACGAACAACTAATAAAATACAATCATCACTTTCTTTTTTCATTTCATAACTATTATTTAAATTTTAGTTAAATAAAGGTTGAGACATAATGTTTTTTCGAGAAAATTTTTTTTTTTAGGATAGTAATAAACTTCTGAATTAAAACTAAAAAAAACATTAAACCAAAAAAACTATTTGATAAATTGGTTTTAATCTTTATACAAAAAATTTTAACTTCTTATGATAATTTTTTCTTAAATTGATAGCAAAAAAAGCTTTTTCTAACAAAAAACATAAATTAATTTGAGAGAAAAAAAATACAAAACTTTTTTAATAAGAATTCCAATTAACTGTAGAAATAAGATTTTCTTTATCATTTTTACTTTTAGACTTTATTAACAAATAATTATTGGAACTGCAATTTGAGAAATCAATTTCTTTAGAGAATTTTTATTAAAATTTCAATGTTTAATAAGCTGTAAAAAAACTTTGAACTTTTTTATATTCATAGTTTTGAACAAAGCTAATTTTTTTTCCTAAATTTATTCAGTAAAGATGAAGTTTGGGTAAAAAAAAACAAAAAAAAAGTTATAAGACATCCTTCTAACCGTGAAACTTTTAAAAGAGCTAAAAAAAATAATTTAAACTTTCAAATCAAAAAAAAAAGATAGAGGTTAAATTATTTTTGTAAATTTGCTAAAAAAAAGGAAAAGTAGTTTAAAAAATTGAGGCAAATACAGGTAATAACATTGAAAATTATTTATAAAAAGTATTTTTAAATTTGACCTTTATTTCATAAGCAAACAAGAAAATGATTAAATCATCTAAATTTATATTTTTAATTATATTTTAGAGAACAAATAATTTTTTTTTAATTTCATTTCTTTGAAAATTATTTCCGGTATAAAAATAGTTTTATAGATTAAAAAAGCTGCCGTAAATAATTTTTGACAATTTAAATTTATGTGATTTCTAATATTAGATCAATTTTTTTACAGTTTGATAACAAATATTTGAGTATTTTTTGATTTGAATCAATCTTAATCGAAAAATTACTTTCTCTAAAAGAATGTAAAATAATAGAAAGAAATATAATAGAAAACAATATAATAAAAATCAAACAATTTAATTGACAAGTTTTAAAACAATTGTTAAAGTAATTTTAACAAAGATAAACTCTAGTAGAGAAGAATTTTTAGCTGTTCTTTGGAAACTCGTCAAGAGATTTGAATGTTTTTTAAAAAAAAAAATTTTTAAAGCTTAATCAGCAAATTTTTATAAAAAGTTCTTTACTCATTTATAAACCTAAAAAAACTTTATTTCTATTTTTGAACTTTCTATTTTAAAATGATGCTTAATTTCAAAAAAAAAGAAAGGAAATTGTTATCTTAGAAACAATAAAAAAGTGAAAATTTTAATTATCAAAACTTTTTTAAATGACAAAAACTCAATAAAATAAAGATAATCACATTTAAAAAACTATAAAAGTTATTCAGTCTCAATTATCTGTAGAAACTTTTTTTTTTGAATTCATAAATTTACTACAACTCAAAAATTTTGTATAAAAATTTATCAAAAATATCATGAAAAATGTTTGAATATAAATTGATACAAAAAAAACTAAGAAATTTATGCTAATTTATCTTAAAAAACTATTTCATTTATATTTAGAAATTTTGACAAAAAAAAAACCTTCGTAGTAAACAAATAATCGAAATAAAACTTATCGGTCAGTTTACAGATATTTTCAAGAAAAAAAAAGTTAAAAAAGATAATTAGCTTTTTGATCCTGTTTCATACAATCATATTGATAAGTTTGGTCAAATCAACATAAAAAGATTAAATTTTTGAAAAAAATTTTTTTCGATGAACGAATTTCCTTTGAGAGTTTAAAGTTTCACCTAAAATTTTATAAATCATTTATCAAACTAGCCAAAACTAATAGTTGAAAATTTGTTTTTTTTTTTTAGTTATTAAATCAAATAAAAGGATCAAATTGAATCAAAAAAAAAAATTTCTGAACAAAATAATTAGTTTTTTAAAAATTGAAAATTTGATGTACAAAGTTAAATTCATTATGAAAAAAAAATTAATGAGCATTGAATTTAGGAATATGTTTGTTAAATTTTGAAAGAATAAGAAATTTTAACCAAATAAAGGATTAAAATAAAAAATTTATAATGAAAATCGAATAAAATTTTTCTAAAAATAGTTTTGATAAAAAATTTAAAAGAATCCAAAAAAAGCACATATCAATCAAAACTGATAAAACAATTTTAAATTAGCTTAAGAATTAAGCTTTTGTAAATAATTCATGATTAAAATCAATATTTCAAAGCTTATATTTTTGATTAAATTTATTTTTTTATGACTAAAATGATCAACATTGAAATAAAAAAACTCTAAATTATAAATAAGAAAACTTTAATTATAATTTTAATTTCTTTTTGAAAATTTGAATTTAAACAGCTAAAAAGAATAAATCAAATTTAAAAAAAAGCATTTAAAACTTAAACAAACTTTTGAAAAAATTATGCATCATCAAAGAAAACTAAATTAAAATTAAAAAAAATTTGCTAAAACTAAATATACAAGAACTGTATACTTTAATATTATGGAATAAAATAAAAAATAATAAAATATAACGAAATAGAATTTTATAAATTGAAACCAAATAGAGTTAAGAAAAAACAAATAAAACTAATTTTAATCATTTAAAACTACTATTTAAGTTTTTATAAAAAAAACCAAATAAAGCTTCAACAAAATGAATAAAACAAAATAAATTGAAGTTGTAATAAGTAACATTAAATAGAACTGATTAAAACTAACACTAAATTTGCTGAATAAAAATAGAACCTGATAAAAATAAGTAAAATATAATTGAATAGAATTAAAAGAAAATGAATGAATCAAATGAAACTAAATTAAATTTATTAGATTTTAATAAAACTAATTAGAATTAAATAAAACAAGAAAAAACTAACTACAATCAAATAATATTAAGTAAACCTAAATAAACTTTAATAGAAAATGATAAACCTGAAAAGAATTTAATGAAGCTAAATAGAACTTTAAATTTAAAATTTATGAAAGTATCTTAAACTTTAAAACCCAAAAAAAAAATGACCAAAAAAGAAGATTCTAGATATAATGGGTATAAATTTCTAATCAATATTGAGGAAAAAAAGCTTCAACAATTATCTAAAGCTTTAGCTATAACAAAGAAACTTTTTTAATGTTTTTTTTTTTTTGAAAAATAAACAGATGTTGTCTGAAAAAAACTGCTGATTTTTTTTAAAGATTTTCAAATTAAAAATTAGATTCTTTATTTAAAACTTTTAATTTTGATTTCACACAAAAAAATTTACTTAAAATATTTTTTCATAAAAAATTTATAAAGATTCATCTTAAGAACTTATCAATCAAAGAAAAATTTTTTAATGAACAATTTTTGTTTATCATTTCATTCTTTTTTTTAAATTTAAAAAAACCGGAAATAGGTTATAAAAAAAACTTGTTAAAAAATATTAAAAAAAATTTTATTAATTTTTCAGCTAAAATTTTTTACGTTAAATTGAGAACATAATTTTGTCAACCAGAAAAATTTATTTTAAAGATTTAGTTGAATTTGTGTGTAAAATAACCATTAAACTATTATAAAATTTATTTTTTAGTAGAAAAAAAATATGTTTCATTTAAAAACTGATACTGCGCTTGAAAAAAAAAGTAAATTTTTATTCAAGTTAACAAAGAGCTATAAAAATTCTATTTAAAAAAACTTTAAAATATTTTGACTATTCATTCATAAAGTTTTATACGACAAAATTTTCAAAGTTTAGATGTTTGAAATGAATATAATAAATTAATAATGGCTAGAAGTTATAACTTTTAAAATGCAACGAAAATTTTAATTTACCATATTGATTCTAAAATATTGAATTAATGAATCATTAAACATTACTATTTGAAAGTTTATCAATTTTTTAACAAAATTTAAATATTTATCATTTTTTAAAGTAACAAAGTTAATAGTTTTTTGAATATTAATGTACTTTGAAATTTCAATTATTTTTATTTTTAAAATTTTAGTTATCAAATATATTTACTAAATAATTTGGAACAATTTTTCCATTTAATTTTTTAAAATTAAAATATTATTTTCTAATAAAAATAAATTAAAGTTTTTTAATAAAAAACTTTTTTGTCAAAAATGAAGATTAAATTTATGTAAGAAAAAAGATTTAAAATTCAATAAAAATGCTTTTTAAATTTAATTTTGTTTTTAATTTAAAAAAACTTTTCATCCAAAAACTTATCATAATTTATTAATTTAAAAAGATGTTTATTTTGATAATTTCCTCTCAATTTTATTTAATAAAATAGTTCATTAAATTAACTAGTCAAAAGACAAATTTACAAACTATTTAAAATAAAAATTTGAAAACTAGTTAAAAAACAAGTTTATAAGAAAAAAAATGGTTTAATAATTAGAAACCAAATATTGTTTATTATTTAAAAAAACAAATTTATTAGTTCAAATTATATTGTTTAGCAACTGAAAATTAGTTATTAAAAAATAAATATTGTTTATAAGCTAAAAATAATTTTATAAAACAAAAAAGTTTTATTAGTTTGAAACAAATGATTGTTTTTTAGTAAGTCAAAAATGAAATTGTTCATCAATTTTGTTAACTAGAAAATGTTCATCAATTTTGTGTATCAAATAATGTTTATCAATTTTATAAGACCAAATATTGTTTATCAATTTTATAAAAAATGTTCATTAATTTTAAAAAACGAAATAAAATTTTATGAGTTTTTGAACATGAAATTAATGAATAAAACATCTTTGTAAAAGATTTTAAAAAAAAAAAAATAAATGAAATACGTGTAAAATTATTGAAAAAAAAAAACTTTCTTCTTTAAATGGATTTTCATTTTAATCTAATAAACTAAAAAAAAACAAAAGAAAAAAATATAAGTAGCGTAAAAAAACTATCAGTAAATGTACTTAGAAAAAAAAATAATGAAAATAAACGTAAATGATAAAATTGAGAAAAAATATAAAAACTCTTTTGTCAATGAATATCAAAAGTTAATAATACCATGTTAATATATTTTACTAAATTAAAACTTTATTTAACTAAAATCTTATTAACGTAAAAAATGTAAAAGCCTGTAAAAACTTCTTTTTTTTATATAAAAATTTAAAAAGAAAATTGAAAGAATTTTTAGACATCAAATTAAAGTCATGAAACAAAAAAAAAGATTTTTTTTGTAAGTTTCAGTCTTAATTTCCGGTTTAATGAATATTCTATAAGAATAAGTTAAAAAGAAAAAATAAATATAAAAGTTAGTTAAACTAATTTTATTAAATTTTAATTAAATATATCAGTTTTTATTAAACGTGAAAATAAATTTGATTTTAAAAAGAATTATTCAATTTGACATTTTTTGAAGCAATTAAATTTTAAAATGGTTTGTTTAAAAATTAAAAAATAAAAATAGAAAATTTAAAAGAAAAAAAAATCTCAAAAACATGAAAAAAAATCTTTGAATAAATTTTGAGAAAAAGTTTGAACAAAAAAAAGTTTGAACAAAAAAAAGTTTAAAAATACTTAAAATACTTAAAGAATTCAAAATAAATAAAAAAAACTATTCAGGTAAAGACATGTTTTATAAAAATGTCAATAGTAAACATTTAAAAACTAGAAATTCAATTTGAAAAAAAAAATAAATTGAAAATCTTTAATCTTATAAAACAAAAAAACATTAGGAGTTTGATTTTTGATGTTTTAAACTTAATTCGAAATTTTGAAAGTAAAATCAATATAATTGATAAGTTATTTTGAAAAATAAATTTAAAAAAGTTTTAAAGAATATTTTAATTATAGAAAAACAGAATATGTTGATGAAATTCATTTCATTTTTTAATTGAATATAAGCCTTTAACAATAAGAAAATTAAAAAAAACTCTTAAATAAACAAATTTTTTTTTGTTTAATATTGATTCTCAATTTATTTATCTTAATCAATAAAGATAATTGAAAGAGTAATTTTGAAATTTTATAAAATGTTTAGTTTTGAAAATTTTCCAAAAAGAAATTGGATATTTTCACAAACAAAAATTGAATAAAACATTAAGTATAAACTGATGAACTAATGTTGATTTTATTAAAAAAAATTTTTAAAGTTGAGAATTACTAAAAGAACTACTAAAAAATTACTAAAAAAAAAACAAGTAAAAAAATGCTAAAAACTACTTAAAAAGTTTAAAAGTACCAAATTTTAAAAAAAGAAAATTTCAAAAACTAGCAAAAAAAGCTAATAAATTTAATGATTAAAAAATCAATATTAAATTTAAAATATGATAAGAATCGAATTTTATTGTTTTAAATTTTTATTAGTTTAATTTTTTTAGTTTCAAACAACCAAGTCATCATATTTTAGAAAATTGTGAAAAATAATGAATAAAAAAGTCATGAATTTTGACGCTTTTTTTATTATAAAGTTTGTGGTTTTATTGATTTTTTTTTAAAGAAAATAGGTTTTATAAAGCTTAAAATAATTTGAAAAAAAGTCATTTTTGATAGAAAAAAGTATATATAAGTTTAATCCATAGACAAAAAACTTATAAAAAATTTTATTTTTGATAAAATTTATTACACTTCAAGAACTTTAAATTATTGAGAAAGATGAAAAAAAAAGTATGAAAAAGTTATATGGGATAAAAAGTTATGGAATAAATAGCTATAGAAAAAAATTTATGAAAAATAATTAAACTTAATTATAATTTAACTTTATTAAAATTTATTCAACCTGATTTAAAGAAATTTAGGTAAAATAATTAAAATATTAAAAATTTGGTCAAAATCATTGAATCGACAAAAAATTATAGAGAGAAATTTTAAATTCAAATGCGTTTTCAATTCAAATGTATTTGTCTAAAACTGTTATAAATTTTTTATCTTAAACTTTATTCTAAAAAAAGATTTTTTAATCGTTTTATCAGTTGTGTATAATTAAAATCAATATAACAATTATAGGTATAATCTTTAAATTTGAAAAGTTTTAAATAAAATTTGAATTAAAAAAAGATTTCTTATAAAAAAAAAGTTTTTTTTTAAAAAAATCAATTTAACTTCAAAATTAAAAAAATTATTATAAATTAAAATATCTATTTAAAACTCAATTTTCTCATATTATAGATACTGAAATAATATTTTAAAACAGTTAAATCAAGAACCGGAAGCTGATTTTTTTCCTTGAATATAAAAATTTCTCTTTCTTTTGAAAAAAAATATATTTTTGTTCAACTTGAACGAAAAGTATTTTTTGAAAAAAAAAACATTTTTCTTTTTTTCAAACTAGAAAATTTTTCTTTTTGTCAAAAGTAATTTTATACTCTTTTTAACCATGACTTTTCATAAACTAAAAACATTTTTTTCCTAAATCACAAATTATTTTTTTCAATTTTTCTTTCATTATACTCATTTAAAACATACATAAACATTATTTATAAACGAGAAAAAATTAATTCAAAATAAGATAAAAAACAATAACAGTTTTTCTTTTTGATTTATTTTTTTAATTTACTAACTTTTCAAATGTTTTTTTGCCTAAAACTATAGGTAATTTTATTTTTATCTTCATAATAATAAACATTTTTATAAATTTATTTAATAGACTATTTATGATAATTGAATTTATTTTTTCAAAGTTTTAAGAATTATTTTATTCAAAATTTATATTAACTCATAAACTTTAATTTAATTAGAATTTAAAATCTTTAAAAATAAAATATTTCGTAAAATCTTAATTTTGTTAAAGTAAGTTCAATAAGTGCTAGAGTTAAAAAAAAATTTCTTAAAAGTTTGTAACTTAAATTTTGAAATTTGGTTTTATAAAATAAAAAAATTCAAATCAAAAAAATACTGAATAAATTCAAGAAAAATAATAAAGAAAAAGAATTTAGTAACTAAAAGAATAAAAAAAGAAATATGGAAAAAAAACATACCTGTTTGTCCTTTTCCTAAAGTTTTCTCTAAACGATAAGGACCAACATATTGATGATAATGGTATTCTTCTTTTTGTCCATTACAGGACACGTTTTCTCTATTGGACATGTTGACCAATCAATAATGACCAAATATTTATATAATGGCCAAAATATTATTTTTAATTTTTTTTGACTGTTTCATGGAAAAAAAAGAAAATTAAAAGTCCGTTTAATCCAGATTAAAAGTTAAGATAAAAAAAAGATTAGTTTAAATAATTAATCAAACTAAATGGTTGTTTCAAAACTAAAAATATATTTCTTTTAATGAATCTACGAAACCTAATATAAATAATTTCACAAGACATTAAATTCTATAAATGATTTCTTTAGATACATAATGAATAAAATTATTAAAGATCAAGCTAGTTCAAATTAAAGAATTAAATCTAATAAAAATTGAATGAAAATTAAATGTAAAAAATAATTTATAAAGAACATTATTGAGCACCATAATTAACACAGTTTATAAAACATATTTGAATGAAGATATTTTTGAGCATTTTAATGAGAATATCATTCAAGAAATTTCTATGTAAAGTTAAAAAATAATCTTCTAAAAAAATGAAAAAAAATCATAAAAAATTCAAAAATTATAAAGATTTCAAAAAGATATTTTTAGGGAAATTTAAGAAAAAAATTTTTTTTTGAAAAATAAATTTATAAAAATTTTCAATCAAAATATTTTGATATTTTTCAAATATTCTAAAATTTCACGATAAGAATACTAGATTTTTAAATTAAAATATTTTAATGATAATATTTTGAGACATTTTATGAAGAGATATTTTATTAAAAATATTTTATAGAGATGTTTGTAAAGATTACTAAAAGATAATTATAATTTAAGTCTAACATAAAAATAAAAAGAATATTCCTAAGAAATTATTGAAAGATAATCAGAAAAATAGATTTAATAATGAAGCTATAAAAAAACTGATTAAACATGAAAATAAATTAAAATCTTTTATAACTAAGTGAAATTAATAAAAATCATTAATAGTAATTTGAAATCAAGTTAATAAAAGACATTTCGTTATAAATTATTTTTAAAGAAAATTTTATAAACAAGAAAACTTTTGAAAATGTAAATGTGTGAATAATTAATTGAAATGTCTGTATATTTCAAACAAAAAATATGTTTTGAATTTTCATTTTAATAAAACTTCAATAAAAAGGTATCAATAAATTTTAATCACTTGTTATTCAATTTAATTAAGAAATATTTTCCTAAAAAATTGTAAAATTTAATCAAAGAATTTTTTTTTTTTTAAAAAATATGGGAGATTTTATATGGAAGATATTAAAAATTTTATAGTGAAGATTTCTTTTACTTTAAAGATTTTAAAATAAATTTTAGTTTTAAAAGTGCTGAAGAATTTTATTTCAAATAAACTTATTAATATTCTTAAAAAAATAAATGCATTCTTATTTCAAAGGTATCAAACATTTTTAAAAATATCAAAGATTTTCATTAAAAAAAATATTCGAAAATTCACATAAAAAGATGAAGTTTTAAAAAGATTATAACAAGATTTTAATTACCAAATTTTAAATATTATGAACCATTTAAATATTTGCTAAAGTTTAATTGATTTTTTTGCTCAGAAAATTTTTAAATTTGTTAACTAAACTTAAAAAAGTATTCAGTTTTTTTTCTTTTTGAAAGATTTTTAAATTTCTTCATAAGTTTTTAAAATTTTCTTTAAATTTTTTTTATAAATTATACGTTGTTTAGTTTATCAAAAGTTTAATTCAAAAAAATTGAAATAAAAATAAAAAAAATTCGAAACTGAATCACATAACACATTAAATAACATAAATTTTAAAATAAATAAATTTAATTTAGTAAAAATAAAATTTTCTTTTTCACTGAAGGGTGTGGGACTTTGAAGATGAAAAATTAAGAAAGCACAAATGTATTAAAAAAAATTACATCTTCGTTTTAATAATTTTTAAAAATACATGTTATTCCAAATGTCATTTAGATGGTAAAATTATTTCACAATCAAAAACTTTGAATAAACGTACTTCTTTATTCTTGTTTTAGTAAAAAAAAATTTAGGAATGTTTTGTTGTAAATGATGATCAAAAATAGTCGAAGATGGTGCTCTGTTACTTTTAACACTGCGGATTTTTCTTAAATAGAATCAGACACAACCCAAAAAAAAAAAATAAATAAAATTAAAAAAAAAAAAATATAAGATAGCAGCGCCAATTTCTAAATAACTTTACATAGAAAATTTCATGTATCACATACGATCTAGAACTTCACAATTTGAAACACGCGCAGGCCCATGTGTAAATATCAAAAAAAAAAAACAAAAATTAAAATGATTCTAGAGTTTGCGCAAATTTTTGATTAAAAAAAAAATATATAAAAAAGCCACTTCTTTCTAAATATATACAAAACTATATTTACATTGGTTAGTTTGTTAGCTAACTTAAAAACTAAGCACCATTACTATCGTAACGAAAGTTAATATTATTTACATTGAAGTAAAATTTAAAAATAATAGTTTCAAAACTTGACAATTTAATTAAGAAAAGTTTAATTAACATACCTAAATGTTTTTTAGCTATAAAATCTATTTTATTAGTCAAATTAAGTATTATAAATTAAACTTATTTTTAATAAAATATTTATTATAATTAATTACTTAAGTTAATTATAATCAACTATTTTCATTAAAAGAACTTCAATTTTCATTTGATCTTTTAATAATTTAAATCAAATTGATTTTCTTATAATAAATTTAAACCTTTTTATGAAAGACTTACTTAATTTTTTTGAATACAATTCAGTTATTTAAACTAAACTTATTTCTTTTCACTTAGTCAAACTAAAATAATTAAGAACATTGATAGAACAAACACAAAATGATTAAAACTAAAATATCGTTTTATAATAATCTTTTGATACCAACTTAGTCAATTAAGAAGAAAATTCATTTAAAATAATTGATTTTAACTATCACAATTTTTAAAAAATGAAAACTTAAAATCTTTTTTGAAACTTAAAATTTTTCAACTTATTTAGCTGAACTAAAAAGCGTTTATAAAGTTTTTAATCTGAAATTATCTTTCAAGAAACATTTACTTTTATTTATTTTAACTTCTTTAATAAATTTTTATTAGATCTATCTTTGACTAAACTTTTATTGATCAATTTTTTATTCATAAAACTTCTAATACGTAAAATATTTATAATTTAGGTTTTTATTTGTTTAAACTTTAAGTATATAATACGTAAACACTTATATTAGCTAAGTTATTATATCTAAATTTTGTTATTTTTTAATTTCTCTTCCATTAAACTTTTAAACATTTAACTTATTTTATTAAACTTTAATACATCAAACATAAATTCATTATATTTTAATACATCAAACTTAATTATACTTTTATACATCAAATTTACGTCTACTTAGTTTTTATACATCAAATTTATATTCATTATACTTTTGTACGTATAACTTAAATACATTATACTTATTCCCATATAACTTATATTCGTAATACTTTTATGCATCAAACTTAAATTCGTAAAAACATTTTAAAACATCAAACTTAAATTTGTAATACATTTTAAAACATCATACTTAAATTTGCTTAGTCGTGAAATTTACATACTCAAAATTTTATCTTTTAACCTTTCAGTTATAGTTTTTTAAAAGTTTTTTATTGATTTTGTATTTTTGTTGAAAATTTTAAGAAAATTAAAACTTTAATTATCATTAATGAATGTAGAAGAAAATTAATTTTTTTTTTAGTTAAATGAATAGAGAACTTTTTAAAGATTATTTTTAAGAATTTATAGCTTTAGTTTTATAATCTTAATAAAAAATAATTTAAAGTAAAAAAGCATTAAAATTACTTGAATGACCAAAGCCGACAATTAATAAAATTTTTCTTTTAAAATAAAATTTTTATGAATATTCATTGAACAAACAACATCAATAAATTAAAAATTCATCTGTTGATTAAACTTTTTATGAAAAGAATTTAGCTTTATTTTTTTTGAAAAAAAAATTTACATTTTTGTGGTCAAAATGAGATTTGTGAATGAAAAAATTACCTGTGAAAAAAGCTTCAAATACATAGAAAAATAAATTAAAATTTTTCCTTTCAAAATAAACAGATTTAAGTATTTAAATTTTAAAAACTAATTTCATTTTTTTGTTTTTGAATCTGTTTATCTAAAATAAATTTATTTTAATGGTTTGTTTAAAAGTTTATTTTTAAAAGTTTTTTTCAAAAAATTTAATTAAACTTTAAAGATTAATTTTGGAAAATTTTATTTATTTGTTCAAAGATTTCAATAAAAATTCTAATACTTTTTTTCAAATAATTTATTCAAATATAAACTAAATTCATTTTAATATATAAGAAAAATATTTAAATTAATTAAAATTATTCATCAAATATTATTTGATAAGCATTTATAAAGTCAACACATAACTAAAAAAAAATCTGTAGACTTTATTTTTTAGGTATAAATAGAATAATATTCAAAAAAAGAACTTAATAAAATCATTAAAATAGAGGTTTTTTTAGAAGTTTAAACTTAATAGATTATAAAAAGTTTCTAAATAAAAAAGTTTATTAAAATTTTATTTTTTCTAAAAACGAGTAAAGTGATTGACAAATAAAATCACTAAAGAATTTAAAAAGTATTCTTTTGATTTGTAAGTTGACCAACAGCGTCTCTAATTTTTTAACTCTTTTTTTCTAACTGAAAAACAATTAAATCATAGTTGTTTAAAGTTATTTAAAAAAAAATTAAAAATAGATGTGACTAAAATCAAAAGACTAAGATCAATATAAAATAAAATTTAAAGATAGATTAAAATAAAAATGAAGCTGTATATTTTGAAATTATCGTTTCTTAAAATCTAAAAAAAGGATTCAATCAATAACTTAAATTCAAAAACAAAAATTAAATCAAAAGTATTAATCATAAAAAATAAAAAACTTCAAGTTTTACTCAAAACAATATCAAACTGCTAGTTGTTTTTATAAATTTAAAAGAAAATTAATTTTTAAAAATATGACAAAAAAAATGACTAAGATTGAAATAAAAAAAATCATAAAATTAAGAACAGAAAGATTTAAAAAAATAAAAAACAAGTAAATCATAAGTGTAAATGTCTTATCAATTTTATAAATTAGTCTTAAATAAACTTAATTTTAAACTTAAATCAAAACTTATGTAAAAGTGATTTCATTTTATAAAAGTTGAATTTTTGAAATTGTTTTTTTAAAATAATCTTGTGATTTAAGATATTGAGTCGCCTTTGTCTTTTTTTTATAATCAAGAATAACACCAGGGATGTATTTCCTCTTAATTTACTTGATGTTTTAATAAAGATTGATTAAAGTTTCTGATGGCATTCTTGTTAAAAATTACTAGATACTATTTCCTGTGTCGCTAATACCAAAAAAAAATCTTTTCAGTTTGTTTTTCGAAATAAGATTAGTTGTGATTTTTACTTTTAAGGGACAACATATTTTTTTACGTGTTAAAAAACTAAAAAACTTAAGACGAAAATGTAAGTCTTTAATAAAAATTTTTTTTTTCTTAATTAAAGTGAATTAAATTATGCTAATTAATTTTATTTGTAATAATTGCTTTTTGTTTTAAGTTTAAATTCTTTTACTCAAAATTAGATAATCATTCGAAATAAAATTTTATTTTTCCTTATAAAACAAATTAGACTTTAAGTTAAAGGTTAATACTTGTAGCTGTATTTTATTTTTATAAAATGAGTTCTCTAATAGCTAAAAAAGAAATTTTAGACAAAACTATAACAAATTTCTAGAAAATCAAAAAAAAATTAAAAGTATAAGCTAGTAATTAAGAGTTTTAAAGATTAACTTAATTAAAAACCTCAATGTGTTTTAATTTCAATAAAAATTTCCAATGATAAAACACAATAAGGCGTTAGATTTTTTAACTTAAAACATGGAAGCATCACTAATTGCTTATTCCAAAGTTTTTTGGAAAAAGATTGATTTTATCTTTTGAATTCAATTAAAAAGGTCATTAAAAATTTCAGTTCCGATCTCGAGTCAATTTTTTACTATTTTAAAGTGGTGATACTTTTAAATAAAATTTTTGAAACTTCAAAAGCGTAAAGCTTTTTGTAGTTTGAAGTTAATGGTTTAAAAACGGTAATGATTTTAACTCCAGGCTTCAGAATCTCGAGGAAAAGTCAAAACTACAATTTTAAAATGGTGATATTTTAATAATCAAACAGTTTTGGAATCTTAGCTACTTTTGTTAAATTCGAAGTTTTGTCTTCAAAATCTTACGGAACATTTTTTTTGAAAAGTCGTACTTGAATTTAAAGTGGTGATACTTTAAAACTAAAGTTGGAATATTTAAGAACGTAAAGTTTTTAAGTGTTCGAAGTTAGTAGCATGGGAGCGGTGATGCTTTCATAATGGCGGTGATGCTGTTTGGCAAAAGCTTTAAAATCTTTTCAAAAAAACAAAATTGATTAAATTCAAGGTGGTGATACTTTGGATTGAAATTTTTTGAAAATTCCAAAGGCGTAAAGTTTTTCGGAGTTTTATGAAATTTTTTATGAATTTTTCGATTTTTTTTTGTTTTTGTCTTTTTTTAGCTAAAACTTGACGTTTACTGCATTATGATTTTCATTTGTGGCTTTGGACTTTTTAAATACTTTGGTATTGGACTACTTCATACCTAAACCTTTCGTTGATGATTATTTGGATTTGACTGGTTTTTAAGATTTAAATTAATTTTTTATAATTTAAAATGAATTCGTTTTTTTTGCTTAGCTAATTCTTATACAAAAAAAAAATACTTATATTCCTAAATCATTTTATTTGGTTCGAATTTTGCTTAAAATTTTACGTTACCTAAAGATTGATATCTACATCTTTGATATCAAGCTAGTATACTTTAAGACTAAAGTTTTCAAGTTTCTTTATAAGTAATTTATGGTTTAAGTTAAATTTCTTTACTTTATTTTTACCACAGTTCTAAATTGTTTGCTAGCAAGTTTTAAGTTTATTTAATTTTTTTGAGCGATTTTTAAACGCCACTCTTAAATAATTTCTCTTAATACACTTTCAATTCATTAAAAAGTCGATTCTGGGGTGTAAGGTAATTTTTTTTTGTTTTAGTTTTTAATTATTTTTTTAGCAGTGTTAATAATTTGAAATGAAATTGTTTTTGGTACTAGAAAAATTATAAATAAAAGAAGATGTAAAGTTAAACAATAAACAATTCATAAGTGAGGGTTATAAAAATTTGGGTTTTGATAAAATTAAAAAATTCACATAATAATTTAAGATCAAATTAAAATTTAATATCAAGTGAAATAAATTATTTTTAAGCATTTATAAGATTTTCAAGAAACATCTATAATTAAACAAGGAAGAACTTATGTTTATCAATTAAATAAAGGGGTTTGTCTTTATTTTACAGATTAATTTAATTAAATTTTTTTTTCCATTTTTTAATAGCTCTTTTTATTATTTTTTAAAAGAATTAATGATTTATACTTTGTATAAGTTTTTATTAACATAATTTTTTATCAAAAATAATTCTTCAACATAAATCATACTTTACTTGGTGGTTCTATTCTTAAGTTCTATTCTTCAAAAAGTATAATTTTTTATTGGACATAATTTTTCAATGGGCATCATCAAATTGTTTTAAAATGATTTTCAAATAAAAAAACCGTATTAAAATGTTTTGAAGCTAACTAGAGGTTATTTTAACATGGTAAATTATTAATCAACAAGTTGAAAAATAAAAAATCGTAGACATTTTTTATAATTTTATTAAATTGAAATCAATACACTTTTATAATCTTTAAAAAATAAATTTGACTAAGATTAACATAGGTATTTAGTTTATACAAAGCTTATACATTTGAACAATTTGTAATAAAACACACATGTTGTACTTTGGCTTATTTTCATCTCTTTTTTTAAATATTAAGTTTTATAAAATGGCAAATATTATCAATTTTTTTTTAAAAATTCATTTTTTGGTTTACTATACTTGTTATGCTAAATTACTTTTCAAAGTTTTAGTTAAATTGTAAAATTTAGTTTTTTCATTTGTTAGATATTCATACATATTCACTTTTATTTGAGATTTTGTTAATTTATTTTTTCACAAACATAATTTTAACTCTGTTTAACTTTTTATAAAATGTTCAAATTAAATTTGACTTTAAAAACTATTTTTGGCTCTTTTTATTAACTTTTATATTGAGCTATTTCAAAATTTTGATCCAAATTTTTTTTATTGACTTCATCGTCTTTTTCATCAAAAGAATTACTTATATATTTAATTTTTTTAAAAATTTACCATTTTTACTAAATTTATTTTTTTTTTATAAATAATTATCTCTAATTGAAACTATGATCAAACCTTGTTACTTACTTTCATTTTGAATTCTCTTAAGATTTTTTTTATTATACAGATACTTTATAAGTTAGGACAATATAACAAAAATTTGTTAAATCAAAAAAAAATATTGAAAAAGTAATAATTGATTTTATTATAAACTGGTTCTTAGATAAAATTTATTAATAAGTACAAATTAATCAAATTTCAACCTTTTTTTAAAAAGAAAGTTTGAATATTTATCAAGTTTTTTTGATTTTTCAGACTAAAATATTCAAAGAATATATTAGATCAAATAATTTTAAACTTAATATAGCAAGAATTACGCAAGTAGAAAATTTTGAGAATATATAAAGTTAATTTTTTTTTTACGTATATTAAGAATTCAAAATACCTATTTCATTTAATTTTTCATCACAATAATTAATCAAGGACTCAATTTGAAAAAATTCAGCTTCACTTTTTAGTGCTTCATAAATATGTTTTGGTTGAATATGTTTATTAAAACCAAATTTAGTTCCAAACTTTAAAAATTGTAAAACGTGACCAAAATAAAATGCACTTCTATTTATAAATATATAACCATTAAAGTCCTATTGAAAAAAAATAGTTAAAATAATTATCTTTAAATTAAAAAATTAATACTTGAAAATCTTTAATTTTATCCATATTCATATCAAAAAAACTTTCAAAGTAAGATGAATTTTCAACTAAAATTTTTATCGGTGTTTCTATTTTATTGCCTCCTACATCTAATTTTATATATTTGTTTTCTCTTGTTAATTTAATTTTCTCATCACAGAGTTCAATTAATCTTGGCAAAGAAAAAAAATCAGCTTCTTCTCTAATACCTAAGAATAATTTTTTTTTAAAATTTTGAACTTAAGTATAATAATTACATTTGATCAACTCATAGTCTGTTATTAAAAGTTTATTGTGTCTCAAATAATCCAAAATATATCCAAAATATTTTCCATTTCTATCAATAAAAACTGCATCATTTTCATCCTAGAAAAAATAATAATTTCAATTCAAAACATCAATTTTTTTATGAATTTACCTTTGATATTTTGAAACCACTTTTTTCTGTTTGAAAAAGTTTAGATAAAAATGAATCTGGATGACTAGTCAAAGTCAATTTACTCGTTGTGAATAATTGACCACCAACATTTAATTTAATTAAATCACAAGACATTTTCTTTAATTAAAAAAAAATGAATTGCACTTGCACACTGCAACAAAAACAAAATCATATATATTTCAAAAACAATTTAATAGATAAATAATGTTTTTGATATGCATATGTATTTTACTAAATTTTTCAATAAACATAAGTTATTCTTTATCAAGCATGATATATAAATTAAATACTATTCAGTACTACAAATAAATAAACACTTTATTTTTTGTTTAATATATTAAAACAATGAAATTTTATTTTGATCAGCTTCTAAATTAATATTTTTGTTTGCATAAAACTTTTTTTTCAAGTTAGTCAAAGAATATATTAGATCAAATAATTTTATATTTAATACAACAAGCAAGTAGATAACTTTGAAAATACTTAAAGTTATTTTCATTTTCACTATTTTTTCCCCGTATATTAAGAATTGAAAATACCTACTTCATTCAATTTTTCATCACAATAATTAATCAAGGAATCAATTTGATAAAATTCAGCTTCCATTTTTAGTTCTTCATAAAAATGTTTTGGTTGAATATGTTTATTAAAATCAAATTCAGTTCCAAACTTTAAAAATTGTAAAACGTGACCAAAATAAAATGCACTTCTAGAAATACGAATATAGCCATTAGAATCCTATTAAAAAAATATTAATGAACTATTCTAAAATTAAAAAAAAAATACCTGTTTATTTTTTTTCAATATACTTTTTGTAAAATAACCTGATTTTTCAAGTAAAATATTATTTGTAGTTTCAAATTTTTCACCTCCTACATTTAATTTAACTACTTTGAAATAATTTAATGCATTAATTTTTTCCAAACAATAAATTTTCAAAGAATTAACTTTAAATTTATTTGCTAAACTTTTAACATGAGTAAACCAAGAACTAGGTTGATGATCATAGAGATGAGAAAATTCAGTTTTTGAATTTAAGAAAGTTAAAATTATTTCAAAATCAGAACTTTCTTTACTAACTGATAAATATCCATGATAATTCTATTAAGAAAATTTATTAAAATAATTAATTTCAAATTTAAAAGTTATTACTTCAAGACGTTTAATTTTATCCATATCCATATCAAAAAACATGACAAAAAAAGAAGGATTTTCAACAATAACATCCATTGTAGTATTGAATTGTTTATTTCCAACGTTCAGTTTAACTATTCTATTGTTTTTTAGTAACATGATATTTTCTTCACAATGACTTATTAAAGACTCAATTTGATAAAATTCAGCTTCATTTTTAAGATTCGAATACCAAGAACATGTTTCATGTCGGTGAAGATGAGAAAATTGAGTTTTTGATTTTAAAAAATCTAAAATTAATTCAAAATATTGACTACTTCTATTTATTGATATATGGCCTAGAGAATCCTATAAAAAAATTAGTTAAAATATTTATTTTTAAGCTTAAAAGTTATTACTTCAAGATCCTTTATTTTATCCATATTCATATCTAAAAGATTTTCAAAGTAAGATGAATTTTCAGCTAAAACATCCATTGTGGTTTCAAATTTTTTATCTCCTACATTTAAAATTATATTTTTATTCATTCTTAATAATTTGATTTTTTTATCACAAATTTCTATTAATTTCGGCAACATAAAAAAATCAGCTTCTTCTTTTATATCTAAAGATAAGTATTTTAGAAAAATTTTGATTTTAAGTATAAAAATTACATTTAATTAAGGTGTAGTTTGTTTCAATAAGTTTGGTATTCCTTAAATAATCTAAAATATACCCAAAGTATTTTCCATTTCTGTCAATAAAAACTGCACCATTTTCATCCTGGAACGAAAATAATATTTTAGTGGTTCAAACCCGTTTTTTTTATAGATTTACCTTTGTAAGTTTAAAACCATTATGTTCTGATTGGAAGAGCTTAGATAAAAAAGAGTCCGGATAACTAGTTATAGTTAATTTGGTCGTGGAATATAACTGACCACCAACATTTAATTTAACTATATCACAAGACATTTTTTTTTAATTTTTGAAAAAATTAGTTTCTTAAATAGACAGTAGTAAAAAAAAATTTATTTATTTTAACAATATAAAAAACTTATTGTATTTTAACTTTGGTTAATCAATTAACACTTACAAAATTTATTTTTTTTATTAATGCAAAGACTAAACGAGTCTACAGATCTACATGGTCAAAAAACCAGTAAAAATTGTTTTTTTTCAAAATATTTTCACTGGTCTTTGTTTATTTTTTTACACAAAGCTTGAATAAAAATAAGCTGACTGTAAGTTTTCTTAAAGTTTGAATATTTATCAAGTTTTTTTGATTTTTCAGACTAAAATATTCAAAGAATATATTAGATCAAATAATTTTAAACTTAATATAGCAAGAATTACGCAAGTAGAAAATTTTGAGAATATATAAAGTTAATTTTTTTTTACGTATATTAAGAATTCAAAATACCTATTTCATTTAATTTTTCATCACAATAATTAATCAAGGACTCAATTTGATAAAATTCAGCTTCACTTTTTAGTGCTTCATAAAAATGTTTTGGTTGAATATGTTTATTAAAACCAAATTTAGTTCCAAACTTCAAAAAGTCTAAAACGTCTTCAAAATAAAATCCACTTCTATCGATACAAATAAATCCACCCTTTTAAGATAAATATTAATAAAATAATTTGAAAATTAAAAAAAAAATACCTTTTTTTCTTTTTTAAATTTAATATTTCTAAAAAAAACTGATTTTTTAACTAAAATATCCATTGTTGTTTCAAATTTTTTACCCCCTACTTTTAATTTAACTATTTTATGTTCATTTGGTAACCTAATTTTCTCATCACAATAACTTATTAAAGAAGGAACTGTATGCTTCTTTGCTATTTCTTTAATAACGCAAAACCAAGAACTAGGCTGATGATCATAGAGATAAGCAAATGCAGTTTTTGAATTTAAGAAAGTTAAAATTATTTCAAAATCAGAACTTTCTTTATTTATTGATATATAACCTTGAGATTCCTATTAAAAAATTCTATTAGAATAATTATTTTTAAATTTAAAAGTTATTACTTCAAGATGTTTAATTTTATCCATATCCATATTAAAAAAATTAACAAAAAAAGAAGAATTTTCAGCTAAAATATACATTGTAGTTTCGAATCGCATTAATCCAACATATAATTTAACTATTCTATGTCTTTTTAACAACTTGATTTTTTCTTCACAATGACTTATTAAAGATTCAATTTGATAAAATTCAGCTTCATTTTTAAGATTTGAATACCAAGAACATGGTTTATGTCGGTGAAGATGAGAAAATTGAGTTTTTGATTTTAAAAAATCTAAAATTAATTCAAAATATTGACTCTTTCTATTTATTGATATATGACCTGAAGAATTCTATGAAAAAATTAGTTAAAATATTTATTTTTAAGTTTAAAAGTTATTACTTCAAAATATTTAATTTTATCCATATCCATATAAAAAAGTTTTTCTAAGTAAGATGAATTTTCAACTAAAACACCCAATGTAGTATTGAATTGTTTATTTCCAACGTTCAGTTTAACTATTCTATTGTTTTTTAGTAACATGATTTTTTCTTCACAATGACTTATTAAAGACTCGATTTGATAAAATTCAGCTTCATTTTTAAGATTTGAATACCAAGAACATGATTTATGTCGGTGAAGATGAGAAAATTGAGTTTTTGATTTTAAAAAATCTAAAATTAATTCAAAATAGTGACTACTTCTATTTATTGATATATAGCCTAGAGAATCCTATAAAAAAATTAGTTAAAATATTTATTTTTAAGTTTAAAAGTTATTACTTCAAAATATTTAATTTTATCCATATCCATATTAAAAAAATTAACAAAAAAAGAAGATTTTTCAACAATAACATCCATTGTAGTATTGAATTGTTTATTTCCAACGTTCAGTTTAACTATTCTATTGTTTTTTAGTAACATGATTTTTTCTTCACAATGACTTATTAAAGACTCAATTTGATAAAATTCAGCTTCATTTTTAAGATTTGAATACCAAGAACATGGTTTATGTCGGTGAAGATGAGAAAATTGAGTTTTTGATTTTAAAAAATCTAAAATTAATTCAAAATATTGACTACTTCTATTTATTGATATATAGCCTAGAGAATCCTATAAAAAAATTAGTTAAAATATTTATTTTTAAGTTTGAAAGTTATTACTTTAAAATTCTTTATTTTATCCATATTCATATAAAAAAGTTTTTCAAAGTAAGATGAATTTTCAACTAAAACATTTATTGGGATTTCAAATTTTTCACCATTTAAATTTAACTTTATATTTTTCACTCTTGATAATTTAATTTTTTCTTCACAAAGTTCTATTAATTTCGGCAACATAAAAAAATCAGCTTCTTCTTTAATACCTGAAAATATGTTTTTTTTAAAATTTTTAATTTTAAGTATAAAAATTACATTTAATTAAAGTGTAGTTTGTTTCAATAAGCTTAGTATGCCTTAAATAATCCAAAATATACCC
The DNA here is from genome assembly GCA_034509755.1 of Anisodus tanguticus. Lineage (NCBI taxonomy): Eukaryota > Viridiplantae > Streptophyta > Magnoliopsida > Solanales > Solanaceae > Anisodus > Anisodus tanguticus. Next base: position 166,480 of record JAVYJV010000092.1, read on the forward strand.
AAAGTATTTTCCATTTCTATTGATAAAAACTGCACCATTTTCATCCTGGAACGAAAATAATAATTTTAGTGGTTTAAACCAGATTTTTTTATAGATTTACCTTTGTAAGTTTAAAACCATTATGTTCTGATTGGAAGAGCTTAGATAAAAAAGAGTCCGGATAACTAGTTAAAGTAAATTCACTCGTTGTAAATAAATGACCACCAACATTTAGTTTAACTATATTACAAGACATCTTTTTTTAATTTTTGAAAAAATTAGTTTCTTAAATAGACAGTAGTAAAAAAAAATTTATTTATTTTAACAATATAAAAAACTTATTGTATTTTAACTTTGGTTAATCAATTAACACTTACAAAATTTATTTTTTTTATTAATGCAAAGACTAAACGAGTTTACAGATCTACATGGTCAAAAAACCAGTAAAAATTGTTTTTTTTCAAAATATTTTCACTGGTCTTTGTTTATTTTTTTACACAAAGCTTGAATAAAAATAAGCTGACTGTAAGTTTTCTTAAAGTTTGAATATTTATCAAGTTTTTTTGATTCTTCAGTAATAACAAATTTAAATTTATTTAATTAAACTTAAGTTTCAAATTTCGCGTTTCTAACAGAAAATTTATTAATTTTTACTCCATGTTCAATAAATTTTTTTGAAAGTTGTACATCAGAAATAAATAATTATTGTTTTTTTTTAATTTTGTTTTTTCAAATTCTTATTTTGAAAATTGAAGAACTTTCGAACAAAAAAATTTTTAACTTTTTTAACTTAGAAAATTTCAAAACTTAATAGTGGAATGTAAATAGTTCTTAGGTCTATAGTCTTGTTTCAGTCTTTAAAAACAAAATTGTATTTAAGTTAATTAAATTTAACTTATAAATTAGTTTACAATATAAAAAATCCCATTGTATTCCCATTGTATCCCATTGTATTTTTATTTTGTTTTATCAATTAAGGCTGTTAAATATTACAAAGATAGTTTACACTTAAAAAACTTTGACAATACATAAGTTATTTTTATTTGTACTCACTTATTTTAAGAATTAAAAATACCTATTTAATTTAATTTTTCATTACAATAATTAATCAAGGACTCAATTTGATAAAACTCAGCTTCACTTTTTTAATTCTTCATAAAAATGTTTTGGTTGAGTATGTTTATTAAAATCAAATTCAGTTCCAAACTTTAAAAATTCTAAAATCTGACCAAAATAAAATCCACTTTTAGTAATACGATAATAGTGATTATAATCCTATTAAAAAAATATTAATGAACTATTCTAAAATTAAAAAAAAAATACCTGTTTATTATTTTTCAAAATATTTTTTGTAAAACAACCTGATTTTTCAAGTAAAATATCCTTTGTAGTTTCAAATTTTTCAACTCCTACATTTTATTTAATTATTTTATGTTTATTTAATGCATTAATTTTTTGCAAACAATAAATTTTCAAAGAATTAACTTTAAATTTATTTGCTAAACTTTTAACATGAGTAAACCAAGAACTAGGTTGATGATCATAGAGATGAGAAAATTCAGTTTTTGAATTTAAGAAAGTTAAAATTATTTCAAAATCAGAACTTTCTTTATTAACTGATAAATATCCATGATAATTCTATTAAGAAAATTTATTAAAATAATTAATTTCAAATTAAAATTGATTTTCAGCTAAAACATCCATTGTGGTTTTAAATTATCTACCTTCTAGTATCTATCTTCTAAGTATTTTAGAAAAATTTTGATTTTAAGTATAAAAATTACATTTAATTAAAGTGTAGTTTGTTTCAATAAGCTTAGTATTCCTTAAATAATCCAAAATATACCCAAAATATTTTCCATTTCTGTCGATAAAAACTGCACCATTTTTATCCTGGAACGAAAATAATATTTTAGTGGATTAAATCAGTTTTTTTATAGATTTACCTTTGTAAGTTCAAGACCATTTCGTTCTGTTTGAAAGAGGTTGGAAAAAAATGAATCTGGATAATTAGTTAAAGTAAATTTACTCGTTGTAAATAAATGACCACCAACATTTAGTTTAACTATATTACAAGACATCTTTTTTTAATTTCTGAATAAATAAGTTTCTTAAATAAATAGTAGTAAAAAGAAATTTGTTTATGAGTTAAACACAATTTAATTGGTAAATAATTTTTACAATAGACAATATAAAAAACTTATTGTATTTTAAATTTTTTATCAATTAAAGCTTTTTAATATTATAAAGATAAATTGAGCTTGAATTTCTTAAAATTAAAAGCTTCAAAATTTTCAATCAAGTATGTCAAAGTTTTGAAATATCCTATACGCTTAGTTTTTCTTCACAATAATTAATTAAAGATTTAATTTGATAAAATTCAGCTTCACTTCTTAATTGCTTATAACAATAATTTGGTCTTGTTTTTTTATTATAAGCAAAATGGATTCCAAATTTCAAAAAATCTAAAATGTGTTCAAAATAATCCCCACTTCTATCAATGTGAATGAAGCCGTTACTATCCTGTAAAGATAATTATTAATAAACTATTTTTTATTTAAAAAAAATAATTACATGAAATTGTTCAGTGTTATTTATACTCATATCAAATAATTTATCAAAATAAACTGAATTTTCAATTAAAATGTTCATCGTAGTTTCAAAAAGTTTATCCCCTACACTTAATTTAACTATTCTGTGTTTTCTTAATAAAATTAATTTTTCATCACAAAGCTCAACTAGTTTTGGCAACTGAAAAAAAATGGCTTCTTCTTTGATACCTAAAAATAATTTATTTTTTCAAAAATTTCCAATTTGAATTTAAAATTTTACATTTAATTAAAGTATAATTAGTTTCAATAAGTTTTTCATGTCTTATATAGTCCAAGATATATCCAAAATATTTTTCATTTCTATCAATGAAAAATGCATCATTTTCATCCTGAAACAAAAAAAAAAATTAATTTAACTATATACTCAAATACTTTTACTTTTCTAGCCAAAAGAGAATCTTTTTGACAAAGTTTTCCTAAAAAAGAATCAGGTTGTTTTTTCAAATTTTGTTTTGATGTAGTGAATAAATGACCACCAACATTTAGTTTTATAATTTCCCAATTCATAGTTTTTCAAAATTTTTTACTTTTTAATAACTTAATAAAAATAAGTTTTTAGGCATCAAAACATGCTTTAGTTTAATAAAGCTTTAGTTTAATAAAGCTTGAGAACTCTATTTTCATTAATTAAGCTATTATCAATAGATAAATTTCATTGCTTATCAAAATTATTTTCGTAGCTTGAAAAATGTAAGCAATAGTTAGTTTTTACCTTTTCTCATTTTTTTACTCTAAAATAATTGAAAAGATATTTAACTAGTTGAATGAATGTTTTTTAAAAAAAATAAAACTTTAATTTTAGAAAACAAGTTTATTAATTATGAAAACTTGAACATAAATTGAAATTAAAAAATGATAATTTAGAAAATGAAACAATGTAACAAACTATTAAACTTATTTTGTACAAATTTTAATTCAAATTAAGTAAAAAAAATGGGTAACTAAATTTAAAATTTCAAAATAAATTTCAAAAATTATTAAAAAGCATTTAAAAAAATTTAATTGATAATCAATCTTAAAATTCAAGATGGACGTTTAAATTATTCTTAAAAATTGAGCATTTCATCATAAACTAACAACATATAAAAAATCAAAATAAATTTTTAACTCTTTAAAATAATCAATGAACAACATTTGTGTGAAAAAAAAATCAACTTGTATCTTATATAAATTTAATTAAAATTTGAAATATATAAAAACTAAATAAAAAATTTATTATTTATTCACTATCACTACTATCACTGCTAGAACTAGATGAAGAATCACTACTAGAAGAACTATCTGAATCTGAAGAAGAATCTGATTCTGATCCAGAATCTTGATCATTATTTTCTTGATCCCAGTCACCTAATTTAATAGGTGTCCAATCATTATTTTTTTTACTTAACTTAATCACTAACCTTTTTTTACTATTTTGTTTAATTTCAATTTGTTCTTGATTATTTAAATTGTCTATAAAATTTGGATTTGAATTTATATCATTCAATAAATTATTAGAATTATTTGAAACACAAGTAGAATTTAATGTTAAAGATTGATTTTCTTTAATTAAACTTTTCTTTAATTTGCTTTTACGTTCATAATTAAAATTCAATTTATTATCAAAATTTTTATTTAGTTTTTCAGACTTTTTTGATAACTTTTTATTTTTCTTAATTTTTTTAGTTTTTTTAGTTTCTTTTACGTTAAGATAAAGTAATTGATGATGATGTGGATGATTGGCACATTTAGCTTGTCCATTATGAGGTTGTTTAAACATTTCTTTATTAAAAACAGTTCTATAATTAGGTTGATCATTTGGAAAATTTGTTAACCAATTATGTTCTACAGGAGAATTATCAACTTTAACTGCTTTTTCAGGTAAAATAACATTTAATCCTTTCTCATAAATTTGTTTATTCCATTCATTTAAAGATTTGAAAATTAAATTCTGATCATCATTTGAATAGAAACCATCTTTATAATTATATTTATCTAAATAATTTAATATTTCTTCACTTAAAATTGTAGAATTTGTTTTATCATATTCAAATGGATAATTAACAGATAAAAATCCATTTTTAATCTCACTATCTGATAAAGGAGAAAAACAAAATTTTTGGAAAGTATTTTCAATAGAATCTTGAGTAGCATTATATAATAATTCTAAGGCATTATATTTATTTGACTTTTTTTGTTTTTTTCTTTTATGACGTTTACCTAAATTAGAATTATTTTTCTTATTAAATCTTGGTGGAAATAAAAATGCATCTTTATCTTCAAGACTTAAATCATGATTTAAATATTTTTTAGTCAATTTTCTAAATAATCTCCAAACAGCATAAGCATTAGTTGTATAACCATTATATTGTCCATTATATGTTTCACAATTATTTACCATTAATTTAAAATCACATTCCAATTGATAAAAATTTGTATAAGATTTTTTATCAATTTTTTGTATAATTATTGATAAATCAATTGGATTGTTAATAATTTCATAATAATTTGGAGCTTCAATTTCTTTAACTGCTTCTTTAAAAGGCCAACTATCTCTATTTGATATAACAGAAGAAACAACTAAAAAAAGAAAAAAATCATAAACAAAACTTTATTTAATTTTCGAAAACTTACTTTTTTTTACAAGAAAATAAAATTCTTCATTATCAATAGATTGATTATTATTCCTTAAAAAAAAATTCAAAATTAGTATTTAAGCCAAGTAAAAAAGTCACGTACACCAAAAAAATAAAAAAATTTTTTTTTTGGACTTAAGTAAATTTAAAAATAACTTACTCATTTAATTGATGAAATGTATTCAACATAGAAGTTGATCCATTTAAATTAAATGATTCCATTTGGATTTAATCAAAATATACATTTAAAAATCTAAAACTAATTAAATTTTATTTTTTGAGTATTAAAAGAAATTTACTTTTAAAAATGAAGATAGTTCTAATTTATCTCTAACATAAACTTGAAATTAAATTTAGACAAAAACTTGAATTTTAAAAAGCAAACATATTTAAAAAAAAAAAAATAAACTAACAATAGGCCATTTCTCTTTTATAACATGTATAATAAACATTCTTATTTAAAAAAAAAAAATCAACTTTGCGAACTTTGCAGTATACAAAAAAAAAGTTATACTTTTTGTTTGATACAATTTTGGGCCACTGAAGCTAGCGACCTCAAACAGAAAAAAAAAAATTTATAAAGAACCATTTTAAGCATACTCATTATTAAAATATTAATCACAAAATGCTTAAATAAATTCAAGTTTTAAATAAAAAATTTTGAAAAACTTTAATTTTGTTTTTTATTTTTTTTTAAAATAGAGTTTAATTTTTTTTTTTAATGTTTAAAAGTTTTTAACTTTATGGATTTAAATTTTAAACACCACCTAAATTTAAAATTATCAACTAAAATTATAAATATTTTTTTGCAATGAATTGATAAGTAGAATATATATATTCAGAAAATTACTTTTTTTAGTGGCCAAGAACTAAATATAATGCTATCTGGTTTTAAATAATCAAACATAAAAAAATATTGTAGCGCATTATTTTAAAAAACTTTAATTAAAAATACATTAAAGTTTATTATTTGATTATTTGATTTTAATTAAAAAGTTTTGGTAAATAAAAATATTTCTCTTTTAATTAAAACTTTATACGAAATTAGATTGATATTACGTATTAGAAGTTGTAACTGGACTAAAATTATTCAATGCTGGTACACTAGTTTGATTAGTAGGTCCACTCTTTCTTAATATGTTAAATAATTCACAATACTGTTGAGTTGTATCCATAGGTGTAAAAACATCATTCATTTTATTTTGTAAATATAAATTTGGTTCTTTAGGGCATGTCATGAATGTACTCATAAATTCTGTCATTAAATCCCAACATAATTTAGGTATAATACAAGGCCCATATTCAATTTCTATCAATATCCCTATTAAAAAAAATTTTAAAAAACAAAAATTCAAACATTTTTAACAAACCTTTAAAAAAAGGACCAACAGATACACTTCCAATTTTAACTGTAAAATCTCCAGAAACATATTTAGGTCCTTTACATTCTATTTTACTTGATTTTTTTGATTGATAAAAATTTGACATACTAAGCATTAATACATCAAAATTATTATCAACAGAAATTGATGTCCCTGTATCTAAAAGTGCATAACATGTTGCTGGTTGATCAAAATTATGAATAATGTTTAATACTCTTGATGGCTGAATAGATGGAGCAGAATAATAAGTTTCACAATCAACAAGAAAATTACCATTTTTTTTAGCACCTAAATGTTCTAAAACTTTAACTAAATTATCTACAGCTTGCTGACCAGATAAACCTTCTGGGATTGGGTATTGATAAACATTTACAACACCCATTTAAAACAAAAATATAAGTAATCAATTTAAAAATTAAAAGAACTTAAAAAGTTTTTCTAATTCAGATTGACAGAAAAAAAACATAAATTTAAAAAAAATTGCATATGTTTTTCTGAAATTTAAGGCGCATTATTCAAAAAATCTTAAGCTGAATTACTTTCAAAAAGTTTTTTTTCTTTGTGATAAGGCAATATGATCCAATTGAAGAATCTTGGAATTAATTTTGTTGAACTGTATTTTTAATGAAAATTATTTAAGAACAAAAATAGATAAAAGATTTCTAAGAAACTCACAAAAATCTTTTTGATATTTTTAAATTAAGTTCAAATTAATATAAATTAAGTTTTGATAAAATTAATAACTGAATTAATATTTTTTCAATTTAATTGAACAAACTCTGATAAAGTTTTGATGATGTAAATCAGTTAATTAAAAAAGAAAATTATCGATTAAGTTTAATAAAATTACTTTTAGTTTTAAAAATTTTATTTTGATTGATTAGTTTTTAAATAATTTTAATTAAATTTGATTTACGTTTATTTTATACAAAAACAAAAAAAAGGTTATTTTATTTAAAAATTTCCATTTTAAAATGATGAATAATAAACAGCAAATTTAATTTTAAAATTAAAATTTTCAGCTTAAGAAATAAATGAAAATGTATGATTTATAGTAAAGCTTAAAATAGAATTTCAATAAACAAAAACAAATATTTTTATTAGAAAATTTTTAATTTAAATTTTTAAAAAAGTAAACTTTTATTTAATATCTTTAAACTAATTCTAAACTTAATGCTTAAACACAATAGTTTTTACCAATAACTTGTTCAATTAATTGAGTATAGTATGAAAGACGAGTAAATGCAGCATGACTTACACAATATAATAATTTGCCTTCATGTTGTTGAGATGTTACAAAACTAACTAAACCAACAACTGCGGTTCTTCCATCTTTAGTATATTGAAGAGGACTACCAGAATCACCTTGACATGCACTGTCATTTATGTCTAAAGCTTCTGTACAAATATCATGTTCAGCACAACCTTCAGTTAATTGTCTACTGAAATAATATTTAAGAATTGGTGAAACATTACTTGTTGGTACAATACTTCCAGTTTGAGGATCAGCATATGGTCTTGAAGTATAACCCCAACCAGCAGTTAATAAAGCATCTGGGAAAGTTGTATCAACTAAATTCAAACAACCAGGTTCAATTTCATTTTCGACAAAATTAATTGGTCCATGAACTTCAAGCATTGCAAAATCACCAACTTGACCAGGTGCAGTAATACCAAATTGATGAATAGCTTTAACACGATAAGTTTTTGATGCCATATTGATATCATTTAATACATGTAAACCAACACGAATAAGAACATCTTCAGCATTTTTACCTTGAGTACAATGAGCTGCTGTTAAAATCCAATTTTCGTTTAAAATTGAACCCCCACAAAAATGATTTCCATCTAATTGAGCTAAACTAACAATCCATGGAACTAAGTTTGTTGGTGCATATTGTCCGTTAATAACACGATTGACAACACCTAAACGACAATTACAAGGAAGTTCTGCATAAATAGCAGATACAAGAGCTAAACAAAAAAAAATTGCTAATTTCATTTTATTTTCTTTTAATTAAAGTCTACCAGAATGATGAATAATTCCAAATATTTGTAAAACCTGAGTCTTTAAATAAAAATTTTTACAAATTTAAATCATGTTATATGAAATAATATTTTTATGATTGTAGAGAAAAAATAAATTTTGATTCAATTAAAATTTTTTAATTCAATTTAATTTACATCATTTTTGAAACTTTTTTAAATTAAAAAAAAACTTTTAGCTTTTGAATATTTTTTTTTCATTAAAAACATTTAATTACGTTAGTAAATCTAATAAAAATTATGTAAATTTAATTTTTTTCTCAAAAATCTTTTATGAAAACTTTTGAAAAACATTCAAAAACATTGATTTTGAAAATGAAGATACATTTACTTCAATTATTTCAAATACGACTCAGTTTTTTTAATTAAGTTTCTTGCTAGATATTTGAAGAAAACATCTTTACATTTTTATAAGAATTATTGTTTAAAGAGAAATTGTATTTATTACTAAGATATGAATCTATGAAATAAAATTTGAACATTTTTGAAAAAAGACATGAAAATTTTTGAAAAAAAGAGTAAAATAAATGTTTAAATTTTTAACGAAATTTATATGCAAGATGACAGCACTTTCTATTTAAAATTTTTAAAAAACTCAATTTTTTGAAATTCAAATAAATTAGTTTGGTTTTTAAAAATGTTATCATTGTTTTTTTTAGAAAAAAATTTTTTTTTATCTTTTTCATAAATTACAAAATAACAAATATTATGTTATATATGACAATTTAAACTTCAAATATAATTTTATGCTGTTTTTAAAGTATATATTAGTTTACCTTATTTGTTTTATAAGCAAAGTTTCAAAAAACTATTATTTCCAATTTTATCAAAATTAATAAGTTTTGGTACTTATAAAAAAGTTTATGTTTATTCAATAGTTTATTTAATTGAATAAGTTGATGAATTTTTGACAAAAAGTATCAAACTTTCAAATAAACAAACTCAAAATTTATTAAACTTTGAATAGAAGTTATAAAAATGGATTTTAAAAGCTTAAGTATTAAGTAAAATTAAAGTATAAAATTAAAAGCTAAAGTATTAAAATGAGTGTTTAAACTTAAGCTTAAAATTATGATAAAAAACTAAAAATATTAAATTATGATATAAGCTTAATTCATTGAATTATAATTAAATTGATAATTTACAGAAATTTAAATAATCTTCAATTGTATTTTGATAAACAATTTTAATGAAACATTTCCGGATAAATTTAAATAAAAAAACAAGAAAAGCATTTAAAACTAATCAAGATGAAAAAAATTAAACATTCAAGTTAAACTTCTCATGAATAATTTTCTTGATTTTAGTAGAAAAATGTTTATTGGTCTATTTATGTTATAAGTTGAATTTTTTTTTCTTTAAAAACTTGTCTTTTTCAAATTATTTCATCTTTTTTTATGAGAAACTTTTAATAGAAAATTTTTTTTAAATTACTTTATTAATGTGATTGATTAAAACTATCAATTTATGCTTATAAGTTGAGCTAATTTTAATTAAAATTTCTTTTTTAAGTTCTTTTTATTTCTTGTTTTTAAAAGTTTCATTTTTTCTAATAACAATTAAATTTCTTAATCCTTTTTAATGTTTTTTGTTTAACTGGTTCAATCATCAAAATTATTTTTTTAACTTCCAATTATTTTTCTTATTAATTTAACAGCTTTTATTATTTTTTTCTACATTTTTAGCTAATTAAAGTTTGATTAATTTATGAATAGTAAAATTAAAATTCTTTTAAATTTCTTCCCAATTTCTTTTAAATTTTTTTTTGAGCTTCTTTTCAACTTTTTTTTAAAGTTTCTTTTAACTTTTTTTAAAGTTTCTTTTAACTTTTTTTAAAATTTTAAAATTGTTTATAATTCAACCAAATCATAATTTAGAAAAAATTTTAATTTATTTTTAAACTTTTCAATTAGTTAATCTTTTATTGAATTTCACTTTATTAGTCTTTTTTCAATTCTATTGGATTTAATTTTGTTCTCTTTTTTTATGTTCAATTTAATTATTTTTAAGTCTTTAAAATTATGAAATTTAGATTAGCTAATTAAGAAAAATTAAATTTACATTTTCCTAGTATATTAGAATATGATTATAAAGATTACTAAGCTATTTGGTTTTAACAGGTAAAAATCAATTATCCAATTAAATTAAATTTTAATTAATTAAGTTTAATAATTTAAAAAATTATAATTGTGTATTCAAATTGTGAATTTGAAAAATTCTCAATGATTAAAAATGTTTAATAATAAAGTAACAAAATTAAAGTGATAAAAAGAATGTTTAAATTAAAGACAATTAAATTAAAGATTTAAATTGCAAATTCAAGTAATTTTATCAAATTTTTATTAAAAATAATTAAGAGTTAATTAATTGTTTTCAATAACTTTATGCTGATCTTTAATGTTGAAACAATTATAAAGAAAAGGTTTATGACAAAAAAGTTCAATTAAACAAAAATTTAAAAAATATTTTGAATTAGTTTAAATGGACTTTGTAAAAGGAAGTTTTTTCTTTTAATTGTTTAAAAATAATTTTAGTCAGTAGTTAAGTTTTAATGTTTTTTTTAAGAAAAAACAAAGTATTGACAATTTAAATTTTTACATCATTCAAACATTTACAATTTAAGACTAAATTTTTAATTAAACATTACATTTTTTAGCTAAACATTACATTTTTAAGACATTACAAAGCTGAACTTTATAATTTGAAACTAAACATTAAAATTTGAATCTTTAAAAGTTAGAATTCCCAAAAAACATTTTCATTAAAAATTTTTTTTGTTTTAAAACTTAAATTCTAATTTAAAGCTAAACATACTTATTCAAATCTAAACATTTTGATTTATTGTTAAACATTCAAAATTTTCCTTAATATTTTGTTTCTTTATTAAAAATTTTGTTTTCAAAGATTTTACTTAAACTTATCAATTTAAACTTATCTTATCATTTTAAAACTTACCTTAACTTTTTTTTACACACATTAACTATTATTTTACTCCCTTTAAAGTCTTAACTGTTTTTTTTAGTCACTTTAATTATTTTTTCACCTTTTTTTCTATTTCTTAATTATTTTATTTGTCTTAATTATTTACTTTTTTAACTTTCTTTCATTCTTTTAGAACTTTTTTTCATTTTTTTCATTTTTTCATTAGACTCTTATTATTTAGAAATCTATTTTTTTTAAAAAAACTTACCTAATTTTATTAATTAATGTCAATTTCACTAGTAAAAACTCAACCATTTTTTTTGATAACTTGCTTAATTTGTTAATATGGCTCCTTTTTTGAATTTTCAATAGTTTATTTATTTGGCAAAAAAGTTTTTTTTTTGATTTAAATACTAATTACTAGCTTAAACATATTAATTTATTTTTAATTAAATTATTTTTTCAATTCATGAGAACTTTATTTAAATTTCCTCATAGTATTTTGTGCTAAAAGTTTGTAAACCAAATTTTTTAATTTAATTTTATTTTTTGATGGCGTGCTTTATTAAAAGATAATTATTTAAGGTAAATGAACTTTTTCATTTTTTTTTGTAAATTAATTTTGAGATCATTTTATTAAAATAAAATTTTTAATTGTCATACTGTTTTTAATGAAACTTAGTATTAACTAGATAGAAAGTTTAAATAATTGCGAAACTTTAATGTTTATAAAGGCAGTTTGATTTTAAAAAACCTTTTTTTTTAAGGCTTTGGCTCCTACATACTTTGGAAATTGTTGTTAATAGTTGAAAAACAACACATGTTTACCATCTGCCTCAAATCAACCAAAAAAAAAAAAGAAAAAAGTATAACCAGATTATACTGGACAAGGTACTGAAAGTAAAATAGAAAGCTTTCCGTAAAAAAAAAATTTTGTTTTTATAAAAGAGGAGAAAAGCTACATTTTAAAGAAGCATATAAACCCAATATTTTTGTAATTTATTTTCAATATATTCAATATATTTGTAGACAGCTTTTTTAGCAGCATTCTCATCTTTAAAAATAAACAAAACAAAAAACAGGGTTTTTATATAGAATTGTTTTAATAGTTTAAATTGCGTAGGTAAACTATTGGCTAGACATACTGACCACTAAATTTTAACTAAAATTTTATTTTTAAAAATGTAACAGACGTTAAAGGTAAAAATCTTCAGTAAAACATTAATCAAAAATTTTTAATTTTAGAATTTTTGAATAAGCGTAGGTCTTTAATTTTTTAAAATTTTTTTTTTAGGTTTATTTATTTTAAGTAATAAACTAAAACATTAATACTTTTTGAAAAACTTAATTTTATAGATAATTTATTGATATTTAAAAAGCTCTTAAATTGATTAAGTAAATTCTATTTAATTTCTGTAAAATTTCTTGATACAGTTTTCTAATGTTTATGAAAATAGTCTTTAAAAACTCATTAAAAATTGAAAACTTGTTAAAATAGCTTCAAAAACTTAAAAAACTAATTAAAAAGTTTAATGAATTTAAAAAGCTTACTAAACCAATTTTTAAAGTTATTAAAATAGTGAAACTTTTTTTTTGAAGAAAACTTATTAAAAAATTTAATTTTCAACTCTTTAAATTTCCTTAAACTTAATGCATTTTAAACTGTTACATTTTTTTAAAAAAAACCAAAACATTTTTAAAAGATATAAACGGAACTTTTTTTAAATTTTTACAAGAAATTTAAGACTTTTTTCTTGTTTTTTTTAACAGAATTTTTTTCTCACCTGTTATTGACCAGTTGATTTTTTAACTTCAAAATTGGCTAAAATACAGAAAATTTATTCTTAAAAATTTTGACCTAAACATTTTAGTATTCTCACTAAACTCAATGAACTAAATATTTTTTTTTTTGAATTTTTAAGCTTTTGTTTCTATGACCTCTAAGGAAAATAAAATTAAAACAAGTTCAGTTTAAAATTTTTTTTGAAAGGTGTTTTATGGTAAAATGTAAATCGAAAAAAAAAACTTCAAAATAAGGTTTAACAGAAAAGAAAAAAATAATTTTCTTTCAAATACCCTTTTACTTTGTTTAAATTTTATTTTTCAAAATCTTTATACATTTTATTTACTTAGTTTATCTTGGTTCTCACAAATAATTTTTGTATTTGGCATTTATAATAAAACACAACTTCTATGTCCTTTTCCCAATAACCTTGTCTCTTTTTTTATGTTCAATATTAAGCTCAATCGTTTTTGAATTCAAGTAATATATTTACCTTAAAATCGACCCCCTATTTCAAAATTGTTTTTACTTAAATTTAATATTACTTGAATTAAATAGCAAGAGAGGAAAAAAGTAATCTTCTTCCGTTTCCTTTGTGAACCAATTTACCTGGTCTATTTAATAGTTTTTGTATAGTTCAAAAGTTTTCAATAAAAATGTTAAACTAATTTTCACGATTTTAAAGTTTGAAAGTTTTTTAAATCAATGAAACTATGTAAATTCATTCAAACTTTCTAGTTTTCATAAGCTTTCTGAAATTATAATTAAAAAAAAAAAAGAACATCTGATAAAATTTAATTAAAGTTAATTTTAAAAAAAAATTAAAAAAATATAATCATTTTGCACGTTTACAAACTAGAACCTTTTTTTAGACAACGCCATATTATTTTGATAAATATAATTTTCAGAAAAATTTTATGTTTTTAGCATTGAAATATTGATATTTTTATTTTTTAGATTTGTTTTTTTGAAATTTTTATTTTTAGAGAATAACGTGCTAAAATTAATAGAAATTTACGTGCTCATAAACATTCTAATAGCCTTCATTATAAACCACGTTTTTTTTTAAGCAAAATTGTATTTTTAAATAACTGATCAATTTATAATGAAATTTATATGATGAAATTTGGAATATTCCATATGTTTAAATAAAAAAATACAAATTTTAATTATTTTTGGTTTAAGTTTTTGAATAGTTCAACTTATTAATCAAAAAGTTTCCTCAAAACTTTTTCCTATTTTTTTATTCATAAAACACCTATTTTTTTTTTTTTTTTGTTAACTTTTGTTAATAAAATAAAAACTTTTATTTCGAAGATTCAGCACTTATTAACAAAAATAGAACTTTCATTAATAAAGTATTAGCTTTTGTGAATAACTAGCTTTTTATTGATTTTTTTTATATTTAAATACAAAATTTTTTATTGAAATGCCAAATTTTATGAATAAGATACTTAATTTTATCAACAAAAAATCATTATTTCAGTTCTTAAAATACTTTTTTTCATTAAAAAGATACTTATTTTAATCATGAAAGTAATTTTATTTGTCAATAAAATAAGAATTCATTTTTTCTTAAAAAAATATCAACTTTTATGAATAAAAATTTGAGTTAAAAGAAAGAAGTTTTCTCAAAAACAAACCAAGTTTTAAATAAAATTAAGATAAGGAATTTGAAAAAAAAAAATTTTCGAAATTATTTAGAATTGAAAAGAATTTTAAAAAGCATTTAAAAAAAAACAATAGAAAATGTAATAACTTAAAGAAAAAAGATGTGAATGATCTGTATACAAATTGTTAAAGCTTATATATTAGCGGAAGTACATTTTTATTGTTAATGAACTCTTTTTCTTTAAAGAACTCACGCGATGAAATCTTTTAAGTTTTTTGTTCTTTTTTTTTTTGTTTTTAAAATTAGAGGAAAATTTGATTTTAATATAATTTTTATCAAAATAAAAACTTGTTTTAGATAGAAATTAATTTTGAAAAAAAATTTCAAATAAAAATATCAAATTGAAATTTTAAAACATCAAAATAAAAAGTTAAAAAAAGGAATACAAAAATAAAAAGTTAAAAAAAGAATTTTGAAAAGATAAAAAATAAAAAAAAAGATAAAAATTTAAAAAAAAAATTGAAAAAACATAATGAAGAAGTTAAAATACAGAGTAAAAAACACAAAAAATAGTGTTAAAACAAGGTGTGTAAATCAAGTAAATTCAATATATTCAAAGCATTATCTAAAAAAGAAACAGAATATCTATGACTTAAAAGTGAGAAATAAAAATATGAAATTAAAAAAAAATTTGACTTTAGATTTATTTAAAATCTAGCAATTAAAAAAATACAAATTTAAATGAAAATGTGCAGTTAATTCATTTAATAAACTTGAAAAGCAATTAAAACAAAATGTGTAGATAAAAGTATAAAACTATTAGATTTTAAGAAACCAGAATGAAGATCTTTTGAAAAAAAAACTTACAACTTTCTAAAAGAAATTGTTTAAACAGCGTTTTTTTTTTTTTTAAATCAACAGATGATTGTAAACTAAGTCAATCATGAGTAATTATGTGGTTCCTTTTGATACAACTTTTAAGCATCTGGTTTTTTAAACCATCACTAGATAATTTGAAAAAATAAAGGAAATGAATTTTTTAAAGAAAGTTTTTAAACTTTTTTGACTTTTTATCTATTTTTTAAAAATTTTTTCATTTTTGATTTTTAAGCTTTGTACCTTAAAAGTTTTTTTGACAAATTTTAATCTTTTAAATTGAAACAAAAAAATCATAATTACTTTTTGTCAAAAAAGTTTCTGCTTTTTTAAATTTTGATTGAAAATTTAAATTAGTACATGTAATTTAGTATAAATTAATGTTTCATAAAAATTTTATAAATGTTTTATGAAAGAGTTTTATAAAAAAGTTTTAAAAATCTCATTATATTATACAAAGTGTTTTGTTTATGTTAATTAAAAATAATTAAGTTAAAATGTTTTAAAATTTGAAGCCTTTTAAAATTACCTTAATTGTGTTATTAATAAAAAGCTTTAATTAACTTTTTGAGAAAACATTATTTTTAGTTTTGATACATTGATTAAATTTTTTTATTGAATTTTTTTTAATGAAAATGCTTGATAAGTAAATTATCAATAAGACTTCAATGTAAAAAAAGAAAAATTCTGAAAACTTTTTAGCAATTAGAATGTTTAAAATTAGCAAAAAATTAATTATAAAAAGGTAAGTTATATTTTATTACAAAAGTTTTATATGATTTCTTGATAAGTCTGTTACTCTTAACAAAAATTAATTAGCATTTTTGTCTACAAAAAATTAATTATTATTATTAATAAAAATTTAAAATAAAAATAACCAATAAATTTAAAAGAGAAATAAACTTTTCATTAGCAATGTACGTGCAAAAATAAAAACAAAAAAGTTGCTATGAGTTACCAGGTACACGCGACACTGATTGTTTATAAAATTGATGTTTAGGTGTCTTTGCCATTTTTAAAACATCTAGGCACATAACAACAGAAAAAATTTTATTGAATAATTATTCTTATTCTCTATTATAATATTTTAAATAGTTTGTATCTATTGAATTAATAAATTTAGGCTTTTTTTTTTCATTATAATTCAAGTAGTGGTCGTGCGACTTGTTGCATCAATGATTATTAAACAGAAAAAAAAATTCAAGTTATTTTAACAGTTGGCAAACATTAAAAAATCGCCTTCTGTTTTTATTTTGGTGAAAAGAACGTGTCAAGCTGCGTTTGTTCACAATGTTTAAAATAAATTTATTGATTGTTGACCTTTAAAAGGTCAGATGCTACATTTGTGGTCAAAAAGAAAATTTTCTTATTTTCTTAATTGGCGAAAAAAATATATTTCTTAGTCCAATTAAAGTTGATAATTTAAAAAAACTGATAATCTAAATCTGATTTGACAACTACATTTATTGATAAAATTTATATTGATAAAATGTGAAGAATAAAAAATTAGAAAAAGTTTAAATCTCCTAAAATACATATGTGAAATAAGACTAGAATTATAAGTATGTAATCATAGTTTTTATTTTTAAAAAATATTGGTAAAGGGCTAGCCTTTTAATATTTTTCTTGTAAACATTTTATAAAACTTTTTAACAACTAGTTAATAAATTTTTTGAAGTTTTTTATCTACTTTTAAATAATTGAAACTCTATTTCTAGAAAAAGTTTGATTGAATATAATTAATTCTAGTTTTATGCTTTTTTCAATTTTCAAACTTTTATGTTTAAACTTTTGGTATAAAGTTGATTAAGTTTATTGAATAAAATATTAAACTAATTTTTCTCACAAACTTAAAACTTGAACTAATTTGTTTAAAAGTTGAAATTTTATTTAAAGAAAATTTTGAATTAAATTGGTTCTAGATTGAAAAAAGAAACAGATTTTAGTAAAGATTTAAGTTCAATTTTTAATGTAGGAAACTATGGTAAAGATTCAAAATAAAATGAATGTTGGTGCAGACTTTGAAAAAAAATAAATTTTATTAAAGATTCGAACTAAAATTTATATTCTATCCAAGGTTTAAAATGTAGCTTATTTTAGTGAAGATTTAAAGGGAAACTTTTTTATGAAAAATTCAAAGTGAAATTTATATTCTACTAAGGATTTAAAATGAATACTAATGAAGTTTTAAAATTATTTAAAATTGAATTTGCTTGTTATTCAAAATTAAGATTAAAATAGAATTCAAAAATCTAATTCAGAAAAAAATTCATATAAAAGTTAATGTTTGACCATTTTAATGACAGATTATTTTAAAAAATTACAAAGATCAATTTTGAACAAGTAAACTTATTTTACAGATATTCATAGCTAGAAAATTTTACCTGAAATTACTTAATAAAATTAAACAAAAAATTGTCTTAATTCAAACAGCTAATCAAGCTTTTGTAGAAAAAAAAAGTATATTTAAAGTTAAAAGTTCTTAACAGCAGGTCAAAATTATGAACAGAAAAACGGCAGATTGCAAAAATAAGTTAACATCACCATCGTCACCAGCTTCTGTTTAAAGCTTACAGCATTTCACATAGGTAAAAACTATTTAATGGTTTATGTAAAAATGTTTATACCAATTTGTATACAAGTTTTAAAATAGTTCTATTAAAGTAATGTTAAAATAGTAAATACACATCCTAAAGTACAATATTTCGATTTTATTACAATAGAACCTTTTTGAAAATAAAAAACTTAAGTCTAAGCACATTAAAAGTAGAGAAAAAAAAAGTTCATGCCCTAAGCTCATAATTTTGGTACTTTTGAAGTTCTGAAAAGCCGATTGAATTCTAAGGAGGATAGGCCAAAATATTTTTTTTTTAATAGGGGTTTTTTTTTATTAAGTTTTTCTATTCATAAAAATGGCACATATGTGTGGGCCGTTGCTAAAAATTTAACTTTTTTTTTAACTCGTGTAAGTCTAGTAAAAATTTAACATGGCCAGTTTACATTCAGGTAGTCATTAAACTACATTAAAATTTAATTTTGTTTATTTTCTATTTTTGCAATTAATTTATTTATTTATTTGATACTCTTAGTCTTAAAAATAGTGATACTCATTTAAAGTCAACTTATTTAAAATAGTTTAGTTTATTAAATTTTTAGTTATCAATTATTTTAATTCTTAGTTAATCATTAGTTTTTTAATTTTTATTTAATTATTTTCTAGTTTTTCTTCAATTTTTTATAAACACTCTTGAAGTTTTTTTTGAATCTTTTTAAGTTCTATTTAAAGTATTTTTAGTCAAAATTTTTAATCATTAGTCAAATTATCAATTTTATTTATTAAAAGATAATTTAAGAATTTTCAATTGAATGCTACTAAAAAAAAATTTTTCTTTCAAAACTTGTTCAAACAATTATAATTTGAAATTTTCTTTAATTTGACTTTTTTAATTTATTTTTAATTATTCAACTTTTATTTAAAACATTTGTGAATTTTTGTGCCATTTAAAAACAATATTTTTCTAAAGAATGTTCAAAAATTAAATTTAGAAAGAATATTTTTTTAAGGAATAATTTTTTTGTGAATAACATTTGCTCAATCAATTAGTTGTGAATAAAAAGTTTTTCAATTTTCTAGTTATTTTTTTTGAAGTTCTGTTTTATAAATCTACAAAGAATTTTTTTTCTTTTTTGTTTAAATATTGTTCAAAGAATAGGAAATAGCCTTGAAAAGAACGTTAACCTTCAAAGTTCGAATATCATCGAACTTTTCTATGGAAGTACGCTTTATGCTTATGTTTGTGTTTATTGAACTTTTGGATATAAATTTTTTTTTTTTTTTTTGGCTTCAAAGGTGTAGAATATTATAGTCTTGATTGTTATTAAAGAACATTCACTTCAAAAATATATATTTTTTACATCGTTTTCATCTTTCAGAAAGAAAATAATATAGAAAAATTTTAATTCAATTCCTGCGCAAATAACTCAATTTTATCTATTTACAGAAGTTCATTTCGAACTTGAACCTTAAATTTTTCTCTCAAAAAAAAATAATATTCACGCATGTGTTTTCAACATAGAAAATATTAAAAACATTCAAGGTAGTTATTGCTTTTGCGCATACTATTTAAAATATATATAAAGTTTAATTGATATTTAATTCAAGTTCAATCATCTTTTGAACTACTAAATGAAAATAAAAACAAAAAATAAATTTCATCATTTTTAGAGATCCATTTTAAATCGAATTTCGTATAAAATTTTAAAAAACTTTTTTTTGAAAGCCACTAACTTTTTTTTTGAAAGCCAACTAACTTTTTTTTTAAAACCAAAGAAGCTTTTTTTAAATTACATAGTATTTATGAGATTGTTATTGAACTTTAAATCACTTTATAGACAAATGTTTTTGTTATTTTTTATATAAAAATTAACGATACGAATTTGAAAATATTTTTGCAAGAAACTAAAAATAAATTTTGGATGTTTAAACAAAAAATTAAAGAAAATTAATTGAAATCACAAATAAAATTATAAATCTAATCAATGCAAAGTTTAAAAAGAAACAAATAAAATAGTTTTTCAAAATTAAAATCATAAATTGATTTTATAATAAAAAGGCAATTAATCAACATTTAGGTTTATAGTAATCATCAATTCACGTCATTCAAATGTACTCAAGGTAAGTGAACTAAAAAAAAAAAATAATAAAACTTTTCTTTACTAAATATTGCTTAACATGTATCAAATACTAATTTAAAAATAGATAACTAAATACAATTCATAAACTCAATCAATTTATTCAACTCAATACTTTTTCATTTTTCTATTTTTAAAAACTTTTTTTTTCTTCATGTTTTTTTCATGAACTTTATTTATTCAAATATGTTTATTTATTTTCAATTTTTTTAAATTTTTATCTCAAATTTTTTATTAATTTTCATTCTCCATATAAAAATCTTATGAATAATTAAAAGAGAAAACGAACTTTAAAATTTTATATTTAAAACATTGTTTAGTCTTAACAAAATATTCTAGAACTTTAAAATATATAAAAACTAGACTGTTTATTTTTTTACAGACGTGCCAATGGCCGAAGTTAAAGGCTAATGTACTTTTTTTTTTATTTTAGGGACAATGCCTTTTTTCTATATTCTAAATAAAAAAATACTATAGTAATTCACCTAATTGACTTCCTTGAAAATTTTCAATAACATGCTTTTTATTTTCAACGTATTATTGAGATAAATTTTATTATTTAAGTTTAATTAAAATTTTTATCATTTTAACTAAAATTTTAAATAATAAAAGCTTTATAAAACTTTTTAATGAAAGCTAATTTTTTAACAAGTTATGAAGATGAAAGTTAAAAACATTTTTGTTAGAATCCTATTTAAGTTAAAGAAGTTTTTTCTCTTATAAAAATGGCATATTATTTTAGAATCTTTAATGACAATTGAAAATAAACTTAAGAAAGAAAAATTTAACAAAAACAATATTATAAAATAGAAAAACTCATTTTTAGAAAAAAAGAAAAACTCATTTTTAGAAAAAAAGAAAAACTCATTTTTAGAAAAAAAGAAAAACTCATTTTTAGAAAAAAAGAAAAACTTAATTTTAGTAAAAAAGAAAAACTCAAATAAGAAAAAAACGAAAAGAAAAATTTAAATTAAAATGATAAAAAAAGAAAAACAAAAATTAGAAAAAAATAAAAATTAGAAAAACACAAATTAGAAAAACAGAAAAATTTAGTATCATTGAGAATCTTTTTATGAAAACACCAAATATTATTGAGAACCTTACATAAAAATTCAATTACTAATAACATTCAATTAAAAACTATTTTGAAGATTTCATACTAATTAGAATTTATTTAAGAGAAGTCAAATTTATATTAGAATTGTGAATATTTGAGATATTAATTAAAATCAATTTAAAAGATATAACTATTATTGTGAAGAATCAGATTATTTTAATAGATTTTATTTTTGAAAATTTGATACTTCAATTTATTTGAAAATTAAAAGAATCTTTATTTTTATAAAAAAAAGCCAAGTTATTTAAAAGAATCTATTTGAAAGTTTCAGATTTCAAAAAAGGTTTAAAAAAGTTGAAAACTAAAATATTATTTAATGTTTTGATATTTTCAATAAACAATTTTCAATGTCAATGTTTTTAAATTAGAAAGTTTTGAAAAATAAACATTAAAAAAATTTTATTTCAATTTGAGAATTTTAATTTACATTGAGATTAAGATTAAATGAGAAGAAAATGAATAAAAGATTGAAATTAACTTTTAGATTGAAACTAATAGATTATGATAAGATTTTCTAATTAATATAATTTTTTAATTACTTTGAATTTGTTTCTTAGTTTAAATAAGCTAAAAATTAATAACAAGTAAAAATAATCTATTAAGTTTTTATTAAAAATAAGTTTGTTGAATACTTAAAAGTAAATAGCACAAATAACTGATGAATAGATTAATAGTTTAATTAGTTATTGAATAATTTAAAATAAAAATTTCATAATAAATTTCATAACAATTAAATAGATTTATCGATAAAATGCCCTATTAAAACTTAGTTTTGTAATTTTTTTTAATCATCAAGTGACATATATTTGTCTACCTTCATACTGAAGAATGATGAAATATAATTATAAAATTAATTACTAGATAATATGTTTGATCAAGAAAGTTTATGTTTGATTGAAAAAAAAAAATTTTAATATACTGTAAACTTTGCCCTTTAGCCGATTTTTCGGCTAAGTTTTTTTCTTCCATAAACCAAACGGCTCTTTTCGATAGAAAAAGAAAAAAAACAGAACATTTTCACAAGTTATTCTTTTGTTGATGAAAAAGAAAATCTTTTTTCATTATTTTCTTTTTTTATGATAATTTTTATGTATAGTGATATTTTAGATTGCTGGTGTTTAATTCATTTTTTTAATCTTAATTTTAAAAGAGCACAAAGATAATCAGTTGATTTAATTTAAATGTTCAATTTACTTCCTGTATTTCTTTTAAGATTGATAAATTTGAAACTTGTTAAACCACAAAATGATGGTTGAGACATTTAAAAATCGAGTATTTTATAATTGATAGACCTTCTAGAATGTAAACAAATTTTAATTTAAAAAAAATAATTGATTTATTAAAATGGAAAAAGTTTTTTCAAAGATTTTCTTTTCTTTGAATTTTTCTAATTATTTTAAATAATTTTCTAATTTAACTTTTATCTGTGAAAAGATTTCTAAAAAGAAAAATAACTTATTAACAAGTTAATGTATGATCTATTTCAATGATCTTTATTTTGTTCAGACTTATTAGTTTATCAATTGTTTGCTCTTGTATTTTTTAAGTGAGTCTTTAAATTTGTGTTCATGGCAAAGGATTTAAAAATTTGGTTCAGATATCTTTTTCTTAATTGGTTATAAACGTAAGTTATTTATTTGAAAAAAAATTTGATTTTTATTTACTAAAATAAACTTAGGTTATTAAATACTTTTTACAACCTTTTTAATTAATTTTAATTTAACTGTTTAATTATATATTAGAATTGATAAATAATTTTATTTAATTAAATTTTAAACTAAATTTCCTTTTTTTACCTAATTTATCATAATTAGTTTAAAATTTTTTGAAAATTTGAATAAATAAAGGTTGATAGATTCAGGTTGACTGTTTTTTTTAAATTTTAAGTAATTTGTTTATTGAATGTTTAAAGCATTAAAATTAACAAAGAAATTCTATTTAAAGTTTAACATTTAATATTTATAATTTTGAAGTTCATTGTATTTTATAAGTCGTTTACAATTTTTTATGTTAATCACCCTAAAATAGATAATTGAAGATCAATTATTTGAAGTCTAGTTTTTTTTTCTAAAAAAACTGTAAATTGCTGAACGAACCCTTTATTCGAACAACCAAAAAAAAAAAAATAAAAAAGCCCAGACATTATGAATGAATGTGCATTCCCTTTTTAGAGTAGTTCAATAAACTAGAAAGAGCTCTTTCAGTGAACTTTTATTTCGATACTACTGCCACCATCGCTTTTATCATTAAACAAGTTAAAGCAACTTTTATTTGAAGTTCAGATTTATAAGAACAGTTGCAATCTGTACAGTGTATTGGTGAGCAAAAAAAAAAATTTTTTCTTTTTTAGTTTATAAAGTTTCTTATGTTTTAAATTATATTTAATTTTATTCAAATTTGTTTTATACATAAAACTGCTTTATTCTCAAATTTATTTTAAAGTTTTTTATCAAAAAAATTATTTTATCAAGTTGATCATTTTAAGAATGAAGAATAATAAAAGTTTAATTAAATTTTATAAATTTCTAAACTTAAAGTTTCTCAAAATTGCTACCTAATTTAACTGTGAATTTTTGAGATTTTTTATCTAAAAATATTTTCAAATTAAATTTTTATTCAATAGTATTTTAAGATTTGTTTTTAATATATTTTAACAACAATTCCTAGTGATTAGCCTTGTAAGTAAAAATTATGGTGTTTATTTGAATGGTTTTAACAAATTTATCGCAATCTAAGAAGCTTTTTTGCTTAATTCTTAGTTTATAAAATTTATACAAAATTTTTGTAAAACTATTTTTTTTTTGAAACAAAAAAAAAATTGTTTTAAGGTATAATATGCTTTTTTTACAACGGATTGTTTTTGAATTTAGAATACACTAAGTTCATATTTTATCTAATTAAACTAATTTTATTGTTTTAAGGAATATTTATTTTGAGTATGTTTATTGAGAAATTATTTAGTAGAAAATTTGGTTAAGTTATTTTTAAGATTATTTGAAATAATTTTGAACTTATATAAACCTAATTTAAAATATAAGTCAATCTTGGATTAATGTTTTTGATTAAATAGCTTGTTTTTGAATTGTTTTATCAAAATAAACATTGGTGGCTATATTGATTTTAAAAACTTAAAATAAAACATTAAATCTTTATTGATCAAAAATCATGAATAGTATGTTTACTTAAAACAACTCATACGGTTATAAACTTTTTAAATCAGTTATTTACACAGTAACGACTTATTTTTACAATTAAGTTTCATGTTATGTTTTTTTATGAAAACATTATCAAGTTCGGTGTTTTTTATTTACCTTTTTTTTCAGTTTAGTTTATTTACTTGAAAATTTATTAATTTAGATTGATTTGATTAATATTTTATTATTCTTCAAAAAGAATATTAATTACTTTTTTTAATTTTTTTGTTTAAAAATCAAATTTTCATCAAATAATTTTAGTTTATTTTATTAAATGTAAATAAGAAAATTTGCTAATTACTTTGCTATCAAATAAATTAAACTTTTTTTTTGTTTAATTCATTAAAGACCTGTTTATTATTTATAAATTTCTTAATTTATAGTTATTAAATAGACAATAAGAAATTCGATGAAAGACAATTATGTTGTATTTTTGTGGTTTACACACTTTGTAATTATC
Source organism: Anisodus tanguticus (assembly GCA_034509755.1). NCBI lineage: Eukaryota > Viridiplantae > Streptophyta > Magnoliopsida > Solanales > Solanaceae > Anisodus > Anisodus tanguticus. Next base: position 191,770 of record JAVYJV010000092.1, read on the forward strand.
AACAATCTCTTGTTTTAATTATTATCACGTAGCGTTACAAGACACAGTAAAATGAACATTGTTTATTTTTTAATTATTTTTTAGCTAAATTTTTAAGCTTAAATTATTTTTATCATTGATTTGTGAATTTTAAATAACGTAGATTTTCTTGTTTATTTCAATTTTATTGATTTTCAATGAATTTTGTTTTGAATTTAATTTCTAAAAATTCAATTTTTAAAAAATTTATTTCTTATAAAATTTAATTCTTCAAAAATTTATTTCTCAAAAAATTTTTAAAATTAAAAGTTTCATTTTTTTAAAGTTCAATTAAATTTAATTAAAAATGATAAAAATGTTCAATTTTATAATTTGAAAATTAACTTAACATTAATACAAAGCATCAATATCTTAAAATTAAAAAAAAAATTTTGTTTTTGAACATAGTTTTGAATTTTAATCCTCTAAGCATTTATGATTAAACATTATTTAAGTTTTGTTTTTTCAGTTTATGCAAGTTTTATTTACAAAAATCTTATTGAACCAAAGTTATTCTTAATTAAGAAACTTTATGAGCTTTTATAATTCAATTAAATACACTTTAAACATTCATTATAAGCTTTCTTTAATTTAAAACCGTTTGAAATTCAATTTTGTTTGAATTTTCATAAATTTTTTTTTCAAAAATTCTTCAATACAAGAAAATTTTTTTCAAATTAAGGTAAAACATTTAATGGTTTATTTAATTTATTTTAAAAAAATGGTTTTAAAAAAATATTCAAATAAAAAAGAATCAAACTTATTTTTATCAAAATAAAATTTTTTTTTTGTGAATTTGTAGCTTAAAAAAAAAAGTTCGTTTTTATTTAAAGTCGTTATGTATTCCGTTAAATTTTCATTGTAAAGTTTTGTTTATTTTCAGTTTCATACTTTATTTCAAACATTTTTTTCTTGTTAACTTTTTTCTCATTTTACAAGAATGTTTTTTTCCAAATGATTATTTTTTTGAATTTTTTTTTTTGAATTTTTTGTGTTTTAAATATTTTGATTTATTTAGTTGATTTTATTTTGTTATGTTTGAAGTTTATTAAAAATTTTATTCAATTGTTTTAAAGGTAATTAAATTTATTTAAATTTGTTGATCAATTTTTTATAATTTTAAGAATAAGGTTAATGTATACATTTTTCTAATATTTGATTGAATTTGACAAAATTATTTTTTTTCTTCAAATTGTTGCTTTCTTTTACTAACTAATTTTAGATTTGCAACTACTTTTTGATTTACAACTACTTTTTGATTTGCAACTACTTTTTGATTTACTACTACTTTTTGATTATCAATTTGAAAATATTATTTTGATAAAGTTTTTATTTTTAAAATGTAGTTAAATATTTTAATTTCAGTTAAACATTAAAAAATTTCTAGATGTTTCCTGTTGAAAAATTTTAGGTTTATTTATAAAGAAAATTTGATGGATTTTGTCAAATTAAATTTTCTCAAAACAATTTGAAAGATCAAATTTTATTTTTAAATTTCATTATGTATGTTCAAAAGCATTAAAATTAATTTTTTTTTAATTTTTGATTTTTAAGCTTTTGAAGAAAAATTTTCAACGTTTATTTTTCTTTTTTTTCGCCCGCTTATCATGGACATTGCAATTAGTTTTCTCTTTGTTGCAATTAGATTTTGTTTTTACATACAATTAGAAAATTAATTAATTTCACATTTTTAAGAAAAATCTATTTTCATGAGTTTTTAGCTTTTTTAACAAAATTTTTTTCTCTTGGTCTAATTTGTTTCTAATCCTAAAATTTATTTCTTTTTTAATAAGAATTTTTTTGTGATTTAAGTGTTTATTAGATTTCAATGCCTTATTAGTATTCTTAACCTGGTTTTTTTTTTACCCAATTTTCTTTATTAATATTTGATTTTTTGATTTTTAATCGTTAGCTTTAAGATTTTATTAGTTAAAGTTGTTTCTCAGTTTTTTTTTCTACTTACTTATATTTTTGTAGTTGTTTCTCATTTTTTTTATTGCTGCTTCTAAGTCTTTTTAAAAATTAATTTTAAGTTTTTTTTTGTAAATTTTTTGTTCAAGTTTTATAAACATTTGTTAAAAATTCTTGAAGATTGAGTTTTCTTAATTTTATATAATTAAAAATCCATCTGTATTTATTCATCTGTTGCGCTTTTTAATTCACATGTTTTTTAAACTTCACAGATTTTTTTGTGATTTCTTTTTTAAAGATAAAAATATATTTTAAGCTCTAATTATTTTATATTTAAAAAAAGTTTAAATTTGATATTTTGATGATGCGTTGTTTTGAAGAAAAAAATTTTATTGATATTTTTTGTCTGAATTTATCTTAACAAGGTAAAAGTTTAACAGGTCAATATAAAATTTTTTTTTTTGAATCTTCTCAATATACTGATACTTTATCATGATGTTATTCTTAATTTTTGGTTTTATTTTCTAAATATAAAGCCTTTAATTTTTCTTAAAACTAGCTTTTATCTTTTTTTTTTTAAAAACTTTAACCTTTTTAAAACGTTTAATTCTTTTAATTTATAAGTTAAATTTTTAAAAGTTTTCTAGTTTTATTTTTTGTTTTTGATATAATACCACACGATATAGGTGGTAACGAGTTAAAATATTTATAAAAAGAATGATAAAAAAAAATTAAAGTCCCGTTTTTTTTTCTATTCACGATTTTATCCCGGTCTTAAAACAACCTGTCTTAACAAATTTATATAAACTTGTTCGTGAACTGGACTTACGAACCGGTTCATTTTATTATTATTTTTTTTTTTATAAAAATTTTTGCCCTATTCACTGGTGATGCTCCGTTATATTTTTTTTTCTTTAGAATAGATTCTGGTGTGTAGCCCGATTTTATCGAACTAATAATTTTTCTTCTTTTTTAATAATTTTTTTTTGTGATCATTAAATTTTATTTTTAGATTTAAGGTTGTGTTTTTAATTTAAGTGAAAATTTTTTTAAATTTAATTTATTGAATTCTAGTCATTTTTTGGTGTCTAAAAATTTTATAATTTTTGGTATGATGATAAATTATTTATTGAAAATTAACTTTTTTATAAAATTTTTACTTGTTAAATTCAACTTTTTAGTTTAATTGGTTTATTAGAAATTTAAGTTTAATTGATTTTTCATTAATAAAATTTTAAAAATAAAATTTAAAAAAAGCTTCATTGTTTTCATTATAATGAAACTTTTAAATGTCTATAGTTTTATTTTTAAAGAAAAAAATCATTAATTTTTTAAGAATAATTCAAATTTCTCAAAATTGCATATTAGGTTTTATTTTAAAAATAATTCACATATAAAACCTCATCACAAAATTAATAAATCAAATTTTTTTTTCTTAAAAATCTTTTGAATATACATTAATTTTTTTTCAAAAAGTTTGCTGGTTTTTTAAAATGATCATAAATGCATCTAAGTTTCATCTTTTTTTTTTTTTTTTTTTTTGTTGTTTTTGGAAGAAAGTTCATTCAAAATGAGGTTGATCTAGTTTTATTTTTCAAATCGAGTTTGTAAAGATTTTTAGCAGTCCACTTACTTCATTATTAAGCCTTTTTTTCTTAAAAACCGTTTTTAAGACGCTTCAAATAGCCATTGAACAAAGCAAATTGGAAACAGCAATTTTTTAAATTCCAGGTTAAACTTTTAAAATCTGGTATTAATGATTATTTTTATTTATTTTTTCTTTCTTGACATAATCCAAGTTCGGTCAAGGTGATTAAGGTAAACTGCTTTAATTATGACTCTTCTATTCAATAATTTTATTTTATTAAGTTATCTTTGTTTTAATGAATTTAGTTGGTTTAAATAAATTTGAAAACTGATAAATTTTGTTAAAATTTCAATTATGTTTTTTTAACAAAAATTAAACTGATATTAAATTCAAAGTTAATTTGAAATTACAATTAAGTTAAGATTCATAAAACATAAACAAAGTTTTACTTAAGCTATTTTTTGCTATTGTTAATATAGCTTATTTTTTATAAGGTTTGTTAACCTGTTTTTTACAGCCTGCTTCTCAATCCAGGAAGAGTTTTAAGTTTTTGTAGAACTGATGCACACCTGTCTGTGTCCAGCTTGTCTTTTTCAAGTTTTTGTTCAATATCGTTCTTTGTTGAACTTATTTTATCAAATTTAATTATTTTTTTCAAATAATTTAAATAATAAAATCTTTGTTTACTTTACTGTGGTAAATTTCAAAATTTTTATCTTCTTTTTTTTACAATCATTTTTTATAATCATTTGTAATTTTTTTGAAAAAATAGTAATAAAGTTCACGAAGCTGTTAAAATTATCTTTTAAAAGTTTTTTACTTTTAAAAAAGAAATCATGTCTTAAAATCATATTCTTTAAGTAGTTTAAAAGTTTAATTTAATTAGATATAAAATAATTATAAAGTTTTTTGAGCATGATTCACTAAAAATTTAAATTTAAAAAAAAGTTTTTTTCAAATTTTATCTAAAAAATAAGTTTCAAAAAATTAAAGAATAAATCAGCTGACCATCTTTACCTCTTTTTTATTAAAAATTAATTTAGGTCAAAAAAGTAAAATTAGTTATTTTTCACAAAAATTATTCTAAAAATAACCTTAGGTTTTTATTAAACCAAAAAAACTGTGTTGGTAGTGTAAAAAATTATCTTGTTTTTAAATCTTTTCAAGTTTTAACGGATTTTCAATTTCATTAAATTAGTTTAAAAGGGTTTAATTTTTAGTTCATTTTTTAATACATAAACAGTGTAAAAAAAATCCTTGACCATCTTTTTCAAATTTCGGTCAAGTTATTACTTCCTTGTCTGGTTTTTAAAATTTTACTTAAACTTAGATATTTGAATTATTTTGAAAAAAGTAAGAGCAAGTTATGTTTAACCAATTTAACTGATTTATACTTTTTTTTTAATACTAATTACTAGTATTCTGTTGAAAATTAAAAATTCTCATGACTTGATTAAACAAATAATTATATAGAATAAATCTTAAGTATATTTGTAATTTTAGTAAGAGTTATTTTTTAAAATTAAGTATTTTATAATAATACTGTCCATTCAATTGTGACTGAACTACCTGTTTTATTCTTATGTTTTTTTTTCAACCTCCATACCATCTCGTTTACCCATTTTCATCCGTCTACTAAAATTGGCTGACTGGTTGGTAGAGAGAGTTGATTGGTGTAACTGACTTGGTTGGCTGGTTGTGAAAAGTAAAAAAAAAATATAAAAAATAAAAAAAACAATTAGGCACAAACAAGGAAAAGACATCATTGACCTTTAAATTTATTTTCTCTTTTAGTTCTTCATCCTCCTCTTTTTACAGACACAGACAAAACTATTCTTGTCTATATTCTGCCTACCTGTCTGTACTCCACCACCATTTTCACCTACATCTTCATTTAACTCATCTTCTTTTTTATTTTATTTTAAACATTAATCTGTTTCAGTTGTTTTCTGATTTACATATGTTTTTTTTCATTTTAAAAAAAAATAGTTTTGATTTTTTTTTCTAAAAACTTAATAATTTTTTTAAAATAGAAAAGTTTTGTGTATATTATATTTCTTATTTAAATGAAAAAATTAATCTTTAAAAAAATGCTAAATATATTTTTTTTATGTTCATAGGCACAAGTTAGATTCGCCAAGTGCCAAGCACCATCATCGTTTTACAACTTCTCATCATCATTCATCTGAAAGTAATAACGAACCAACAGGCAATCAAGTTTCTTCGATTTTAATACAAACCAGTAATACCTGCCCTTCAAAAATAACTGTTATTGAAGAAAATAAAGGTGAAAAGTCAGATAAATTGTCTTCCACATCTGAGCTTAAACCAGAAAATTCAAGCTCATTAAGTTTATTAGAAAATAATTATTTGAAAGATAATAAAGTTGTTGATCGTGATTTATTAATAAGCCCAGCGAATTCTAGATTTTCTAATTCTAGCTTGTATTCAAACCGTTCAAAAAATTGTTTATTAAAAGATTGTAATCTTGTTCAAATCAACTTATACAAATCTAATTTGCAAAGGCGTAAAAAATTGAATCGTCAAAACTTACCTTATACAAAATATCATCAAAATCATCAACATAATTTTGCTATAAAAAGTAGTAGTCACACTATTTCTAATACTAGAGATAATCAATTAAATGAAAATAATTTAGTTTTAAATAATTGTCATACTAATAACAGTTATCATTCATTTCATTCAAGTAACCAATCTACTCATTCAATTAATTCACAGACTTATAACAACCACCGATCTTATAATCATAGAAGTCATAATCATTTGAATACACAATTTAGTGAATTGAATGATAAATTTTGCGTAACTGAAAATAAAAATAATAGTTTTTTGCAGTTAGATCAAAATATTAGTCAAAATACACCTAAATCATTGGTTTGTACGATAAACGAATCTGATAACGAAAAGAATTTGATCTCTACAACTTCTTCAATTAACCATTTAGACATAGATAATTCTTCTTCTTTGATTAACATTCCATTAAGTGCATCATCATTCAAAAAAAACTATTCAAATAAAAAAAAACAAATCTCAATTACTTCTAAACGTTGTTCTGTTGTTTCTCCAATTAATATACCAACAACAACTGTTTTGATTGAGTCTGACACTGACCAAAAACCAAACGATTTAATTATACCAACTTCTTTAAGTTACTACGAACAAGAAAATAATAGTTCTCTTGCAAATTCTTTTGGCTCTTACTTAGTATACAAACAAATACCCGGTAGTGTTATTTATTGTGGTTATCATTGGCTAATGGGTCAAAAAAGTACTTCTGTGCTTAAAAGCGCAAACTTGGCCAATGGAAACGGTGGTTCATTAGGTTCTACTGGTCAACACAATTTGAACATTTCAAATTCATCTCTTTTGAATAATACTTCTTCTAACGGAGGAGTTATTAGTTTAAATACTTCTCATCACCACAACTCAATTTTAACAAATAATAGTTCATCAGGCAATTCTAACATATCAGGATCCATACTGCATCCGTCCAATTCGCCGACAAACGGCAACATTTTGAGCAATTCCACGATTAATTCAAGTGCATCTAGTGCTGGTGCTAGTTCTAATCAAACAAATGGTGGCTCAAATGTTCTTTGGCGAGCTAATCAAAATAAAAGTAATATTTCAAATTTAAATAACAATAATAATAATAATAGTAAAAGTACAACTTACAATGAATACAATGAATTGATTGGGCAAAGGCCAAGACGTTTAGACACAATTTTAGACATGCCTCCAGTGCCATATGATGTTATGGTTAAACATAGTTGGAATCCAGAAGATAGATCTCTAAATATATTTGTTAAAGTAAGTTTTTGAAACCATTAAAATTTAATAACTAATTTTTTTAATTTATTTTAAAGGACGAAGATCCATTTACTCTACATCGACATCCAGTTGCACAATCTACTGACTGTATCCGTGGAAGAATGGGTTATACTAGAGGATTACATGTTTTCCAAATAAATTGGAATGTTAGACAACGAGGTACTCATGCAGTTATTGGTGTTTGTACAATAGATGCAGCTTTACATGCTCAAGGCTATCAAGCTTTAATTGGTTGTGATGAAAAAAGCTGGGGTTGGGATATGGGCAGAAATAAATTGTATCATGATATGAAAAATTGTGAAGTAACTACTTATCCTACAGGTTTAGGAACAGATGAAACTTTAATTGTTCCTGATGAATTTCTAGTTGTACTAGATATGGATGAAGGTACACTTGCATTTGTAGTTGATGGACAATACTTAGGAGTAGCATTTACTGGATTAAAAGGAAAGAAAATTTACCCAGTTGTTAGTGCAGTATGGGGTCATTGTGAAATAACAATGAAATACTATGGTGGATTAGATCGTAAGTTTTATTTTAAAATGTTTATTTTAAATTTTTTATTTTTAAAGTTTTTGATAGATATTAATATTAGGTTACTGATTGAAAATTATTTTGAAACTTTAATAATATTTTAGTTGTAGCTATTAAAAGAATAAAATCAACAGGTACCAGCATTATTAATCTAAGTTAAAATTCATTTAAAATAGCAACAATTTTATGTTTAGGTTTTTGTTTTAATCATTTTTACATTTTAATTTAAGGTTAATGAATTTGTTTACAAAAGAATTTAATTTAAAATAACTTTTATCAACAGTTTATTACGTTTCATGAAAAAAATTTCAAGATCTAATTTATTAATAAAAGTTTTTAAATTGTAAAAATACTAATAATTTTTTTTTAATCAATAGCTGAACCATTCCCATTAAAAGAAATTTGTCGAAGAGCTATAAGATTGCGAGTAGGAAAGAATCGTTTACATAGAATACAAAAAGAATTAATGCTACCAAATGCATTAAAATCTTATTTACTTTATCAAGATATGAAAAGATAAATAATTTTTTAAATTCATCAAAAATTCATGTAAAGAAAATAATGAAGATATTAATTTTTAAAAAAATTTTTTGAACTATAAATTAGTTGTGTTTAAATTTTTTTAACTGAAGACATTCATTTTTAAAAAGCAATTTTTAATATTCTTTTTAGATACTTTTGTAATTAATTTACATTTATATTAACTTATTTATTATAATCCACACATTTATAAAAAAAAAATTTACACGGATTCACGCTATAAGAAAATGCAATTTGTTTTATAAATTTGAAAGTATTTTGACTGTTATCTACAGTTTTAAAAAATTTTTTTGTTAACCATAAAGTTCTTTCTTGAAAATTATAAAAAAAAAAAAAATTTATTTAGGGTTTTTTTCTTTTAATTCAAATGTATTATTGTTTTTTTTTTAAATTTTACACAAAAAAAAGTGTTAACAAATTTTAAAATTAAGAACTTTCTAAGAAATTTCTAGACAAAAAAAAATTTACCTAATTTCATAAAAAACAGTTTGAAACTTATTTTTAAGAAAAATTTCTTTTTGTTTAAAATATTAATACAAATTAAATTTATTTCAAGATTTAGAATTTTTGTTAATTTTTTAGAATTGTGAGAACATAAATTTTATGAAGATAAAAAAAAAGTTTTTAAAAAGTTTTGACTTAATATTTTTGTTAATTCACTATGTCAATCATTTACTTGAAAATAAATTTATGTAAAAAAAAAAGAAAAAAAACCATTCTTAGCATTACCACAATTTGTATTAAATTTCATAATTTTTTTTTCATTTAAATTATAGCAAAAGGTTTGCTACCTTAAAGATTCAATAAAAAAAAATTTTTTTCTCAAATTTTATTTAAATTTATTTATAATATGAAATTTACTAAACAAAATTTAGTTGATTTAACTTAATCAACTAAAACCCCTTAATGAAGCTCACATATTTAATGAATTCAAATTGAGTTAGCTCAGTTTTTGATAATAAGTAAAATGTCAAGAAAGAGCCAAGTATTAAGTTAAGAGTTTAATCATAAATTTAAAAATAATTAAAAAAGTTGTTAACTCAGCATGAAGAAATTAGTTTAATTTAAAATTACCAAAAATTACAATGAAGTTTTTATTTGTTTTATTAAAAATTTAATGTGTTTATTACGTTTAATTATTATAAGTAATTGTAAAAACAAATTAAACTTCCTTAAATTGTATCTTATTTGACTCAAGGTTTATTCTATTCAAGGTTTGAATCAAATGAATTTTTTTTTTGGGAGAAAACTTTTAAGATAAAAATTGACAAATTTGAAAAGAATTTAAGCAAAACTTTAAAGTATTTCAAGCAAAAAAGCTTTATCATTACCCTTCAATGAGTTACTTAATGAACATTTAAATTTTTCTTAAACAGATATTAAACTTGTTTTTTTTTTTATATTTTTCATCATCAAAAATAAGAGTTTTAGTAAGTTTTTTAATTAATTTAAAGAATTATTAATTAAATGACATTTTGGTTATTTTTTAGTCTAACTAATATTTATTCTTAGAATCATACTATTGAAAACAACTTTTCAGTAAAATAAAACTAATAATACTTTATTTGCATTTAAAAAAAATGATACTACAAAACACTTGTTGCTTATATGAAAAATTAATTAATTGAACCTAAACCTCTGTAAAATCTATGTTATCAATTGATATTAAACAATAATCATTTTTCATCTCTTTTTTTGATTCTAAAACATTTTTTAAGTTTTCTAAACTTTTATTTAAATCATCATTGAATAATTTTAAATCTCTTTCTTTTTTAATTTCATCATGAAAAACTTTTTCTTTGCTATCAATTGCATTCATTTTTTCAAAATTTTCTATCATTTTTTTTTCATTTAAACTATTGATAATTTCATGGATATTCCCACCCAATAAAATTTCTATATTCAAGTTTGAATTTGAATAAAAATGAAGCAGTTTTTTTGCTAACTCAATTGGATTTTTGAATAATTTTTTGTTTTCTAAAACTATTATTTCTAAATCAATGACCATAGATTTTAAAATTATTTTGATTTTAGCCAAATTTTCTAAATTTTCATCATTTTTAGTATCACTTTTTTCATTTTTTGAATGAATTATTTTTTCAATTAAATCTTCTAATTTAGTTAGTTGAATCTTTATAAATTTAAGAGATTTAATTATAAGTAGTTTTGTATAAAAAACTTTTTTTAACTCCGAAAGTAAGGATAAATAACCATCTTTGAAAATCCTTTCTAAAAAACTAATGTTTTTGTTCAATGATTTTTCAAGCCTTTCAGCATAATCAAAGTATTTTTTTCTTTTATAAATAATGTAGTTATGAATAAATGACTTGATATAGTTTATGCTCAAATTTTGTTTGAATTCATTCAAAAAGTCTTCAGTGAATTGAATTTGAAAGTTTTCAAGATTAAAACTAAAATAATCATGATTGCAATCTTCATTAAAACTAGTATTATTAATTTTAGGTGGTCTAGGAAACGAAAAACTAAAATAAGTTATAAAATAATGAAGATCTGCGGCTATCGTTGATTCTGGGTAATAATCGAAATCAAAATTTTCATTTATAAAATCAAGTTGTTGGCTATAATCTCTTTTTGGATCTGATTTTGAATAAAAAGGAAAAACACTCCAAAATTTTATTGATTCTTCTTTACCAGAACAAGCTAAAACTGATCTCTTATAATTATATGCTACTGAAAATGTTTTTGAACTATTTTTCAAAACGTATTTTGCAGAACTTATTGTTTTTATAACACTTTTTTTTTCATCATCTTCATCTAATTTTTTAGGAATTTGCCAAATATAAACATTATTGTCATCTGAAGGTGTTACTACAAGTTTTTCATTAGGACCTGCGAAACAACAGTTTTTATAAAAATGAAATAATAAAGGTGAATAATTGCAATAACTTATTTCATCAAAATTATATATTGGATAAGATTGATCTACATGATATAAGAGTGGACTTGAAAAAGTTCTAATTAAAAATATATTGTCTCCTTTTTCATTATACCTAGCATATGTTTCATTACATTCATTATTGAACAATGTTTTATATTTAAAAATACGTTTGCGATTTCTTATGTCAAAAATATATACACCATTTTTACTGTCCGTAGAAACAAGCAAATTATGTTCTTTAAATGGATGATGCTGTACATAAGTTCTACCCATAGTTTCTTTTTCTAATTTTTCAAACTTTTTTTCTCTTAGATCTTTCAATAATAATCCATTCATAATACAGCTTAAAACAAATAAATTAGAGTTGATACAACTACTCGATATATCATAAGACATAAGACGGTCTTCACTTAAGTTTGATTTAACTTTTTTTTCTAAATCATAGATTAAAATTTTGAAATCCACATGATATTTATTAACAGAACCACCGACTAATACTTTAGAAGAATCTTTGTTAAAAACTATTGCATGGACATTATAAAAGTTTTCTATATTCATTACTTTTGATGAATTATCAAACAAGTAGTCATCATTTAACTTCCAAATTGAACTATCTGTAAAAATATGATAATAAAACAACTAAAAAAAATTTTCAAAATTACCTTCAGCAACAAAATTTCCATCTTTGGAAAAGCATAGTTTTGAACTTTGGTTTTTAGAATCTCTTACTAAACTAAACATAGATTCAGAAGAGTCAAAATAGGATTGTATAATTTTTGATTCATAACTAAAATTTTGAAAGTTCCTAAATTTATATTGACGATCCCATAGAACTTTGCTAAATTCTAAACTTAAATTCATTTTATTCTTCATTTTGGTCTTCAAAATACAAAACCTATTCAAAAAAAAAATATGGCCATTAGGGACAATTATTTTTTTGTTCTTGAACTTTTTTTACAAATGAAAAATAGCTTCTGTCATCTGTTGTTCAGGTGTATAGTTACTACTTAAAGAAGAGTCTTTTTTTTCGAGTACGAATTGTAGATGTCACTAGTGAGCTTATTTTTTTTTTAATTGTATAAGCTTAGACAAGCGTGAAATTTTTACATGTGATATAATTTTATAGTGTTGGCGTTTATTTTGAGTTTTTGTTTTATACTTAAATAATTTTAATTTAATTTAATTTTGTTTTTCTATCATCAATTTTCAAAAATCTATAAAAATGGCAGATACTGAAGTTAAAATTTCTAAAAATGAATTAAAAAGAAGATTAAAAGCAGAGAAAGCAGCTGCTGAAAAATTAGAAAAAGAAAAAGCTAAATTAGAAAAGAAAGCTCAAGAAAATATAAAAGAAAATTCTGAAGAAGATTGTACAGACCCAGGTGAATATTTTGAAAATAGAAAAAACTACATAAATACTCAAAAAGAACAAGGATTAAATCCTTATCCTCATAAATTTGAAGTTTCAATCGGTTTAATTGAATATATAAAAAAATATGCTGATTTAAACCCAGGTGATATTAAAAAAGAAGTAATTGAATGTATTTCAGGGCGTGTTCATGCAAAAAGAGAATCTGGATCAAAATTAATTTTTTATGACTTAAGAGCTGAAGGTACAAAAATTCAAGTTATGGCTAACTTGAATAATTATGGAAGTGAAGAAAGCTTCTTTAAAGATACTAATAAACTAAAAAGAGGAGATATTGTCGGTTGCAAAGGTTATCCTAGTAAAACCAAAAAAGGTGAATTAAGTTTAGTACCAACTGAAATGATAGTTTTAACTCCTTGTTTGAGAATGTTACCTCATTTACATTACGGTCTAAAAGATAAAGAAACAAGATATAGAATGCGTTTCTTAGATTTAATTATGAATGAAAATGTTAGAGACAAATTTGTTGTTAGAGCAAAAATAATAAAGTTTTTGCGTGACTTCTTTGATAAAATTGGATTTCTTGAAGTTGAAACTCCTATGATGAACATGATAGCTGGAGGAGCAACAGCTAAACCTTTTATAACTCATCATAATGATCTGAATATGGATTTATTCATGCGTATAGCCCCTGAATTGTATCTTAAAATGTTAGTTGTTGGAGGATTTGATAGAGTTTATGAAATAGGAAGACAATTTAGAAATGAAGGTATAGATATGACACATAATCCTGAATTTACTTGTTGTGAGTTTTATATGGCTTATGCAGATTATAATGATCAAATGAAATTAGTTGAACAAATACTTAGTCAAATGGTTTTATCTATTCATGGAAAATATGAAATAGATTATCATCCTGATGGTCCTGACGGAGAAGTTATGAAACTTAATTTTGCACCTCCATTTAAAGTTGTTGACATGATCCCATTTTTAGAAAAAGAATTAAATGTTAAGTTTCCTGAAGATTTAAATTCAGAAGAAACAAGAGAGCTTTTATCAAAATTGTGTTTAGAAAAACAAGTAGAATGTCCTGCACCAAGAACAACTGCTCGTTTATTAGATAAACTTGTTGGTGAATTTATAGAAGTAAACTGTATTTCACCAACATTTATAATTCACCATCCTCAAATAATGAGTCCTTTAGCAAAATGGCATAGAGAAAAACCAGGTTTAACAGAACGTTTTGAATTGTTTGTTGCAAAAAAAGAAATTGTTAATGGTTACACTGAGTTAAATGATCCTCAGGTACAAAGAGAGCGATTTGAACAACAATCAAAAGTAAGTACTTTTATAAATATTGAATGTAAAAAAAAATCTAATTATTAAACTTGTTAAACAGGATAAAGCTGCAGGAGATGAAGAAGCTCAAGAAGTTGATGAAACTTTTTGTTTAGCTTTAGAATACGGACTTCCTCCAACTGGAGGTGTTGGAATAGGAATCGATAGATTAACTATGTTCTTAACAGATTCTAATAATATAAAAGAAGTTTTGTTGTTCCCAGCAATGAAACCAGATGATGTGAAAAATGTAAATGAAAATTTATTTAAAGAACAACCATCACAATAATTTTTTAGACCTAAAAGTTATTTATTTTCCTTGAAAAATATATTTTTTTGAAAAAAAATATTTAAAAATAGAAAAATAAGAATTAAAAATATTTGAAGTAATTATAGTAATATAATTAAGATGAACCAAGTAAATTATTAAGATTCTAATAAAAAATTTATTTTTTGAAATACATGAGTAAATTTAGTTTCACAGATTTTGATATAATTGAAAAATAAGTTTAAACTAAAAAAGTGTAAATTACAAAAAATTAAAAACTAAAATTCATTTGTTCAAACTTTTGAAATTAAAATAAATAGGTTTTTCGAAACCGTAAATTACTAATAAAAAAGAGGATAATTATTTTTTAGAGTGTTTAAAAATTGCACTAAGAATAAATTTATAAAGTTTTTTCTAATTGAAACAGTTATGACAAATATATGAATCATAGTTTTGATCATAAAGCTTGATTGAACAAAATGGGCAAAAATTTTCCATACAAGTTTTACATTGTTGTGAACAGTTTAAACATATGAATTTATCACAAAAGTTACATTTAATACCAGTTTTCTTGTTTTCACTTTTGTTTAATTTGAATTGCTGACAATTAGTACAGAAAGATTTTTCTAATGATGAGTTTTTTTCATTTACCAAATTAGAATTATTAAATGCCTTTTCACGGTTTTCTGTAGAAAATAAAAAAATAAAAAAAATTGTAAAGAGTTTTATGAAATTTACCTTTTCTAAATAAAACTGATGAAATAGATTGAAAAAGACAATTTTTCTTTGTTATAATGTTATCATTACTAAGTTCTTCAATTTTACGTTTCATGATTGATCAAAGTTTATAAATTAGAGTAACTGAAATATTTACTAAAAATTTACCGCCAAAATTACAAAAGCTTTTTATTAAAAAAGTTTGATACTTTTTTTTTCAAAAGTTTCAATTATTAAAGGAAATCTTTTTTTCTTATGTTGATCAAATTTAAAAAATTTTAAAAAAAAAAATTGGTTAACAAATTAAAAAAACTTTAAATTAACAAGGTTTTAAGCTTAACAGTTTTTTGTTTACTTATATCGATACAAGATACTATTGATAATCGACCATATAATTTTTTACTGAAAAATATATTAAACACTAAACTTATTAAACTTTGCTAATTTTTTTTTCGTTTTAACTAAGATTTTTGTATTTTTTTTATGACTAAACTTCGAAAATTCAGAGATAATTTTAAAGAAGTCAGATTTTTTAAATACAATTGTTTAGAAGATTTTAAAGATTTAATTTTACATTTTAAAATGTATAAAGTAATAGCAAATTAGCAAGAGTTAACAAAAAATTAAATTGTAATTAATCATTTTACAAATAAATCAATTTGCTTAAAGTTTTAAAGTGATGAATTTCATTAAAATTATTTATCATAGTTTTAAAAACTATAAATTGTCAATATAAAGTAGTGGGTTTAATAAAAGTTCGAAACAGTTCATCACTTTAAAAATTGCTATTTTCTTAGACATCGTCTTTAGAAATGCTCTTTTTTAAAACTTATCTTTCTAAACTTCTTTGATTTTTGATTAACATTAATTCAATTGTATAAAAGAGTTTTATTCTAAATCATAAATTTTTTAATCTGAATAATATCTAAGAAATTTCAATTCCCATTACTTTTGAAAAATTATTAGACAAATAGCTATCATTTAATTTTTAAATTGAATTATCTGTAAAAAAATTATTAAAAACAAAAATGAGAAAAAAGTTTGAAAGTTCCTATCTGCAATAAAGTTTCAATCTTTGAAGAAGAAGAATTTGAAGCTTGGTTTTTTGGAATCTTTTATTTAACTTTGCGTAATGCTAGAAAAGTAAAAATCAAATTTAATCTAAAAAAATGATTTGGTCTACATTAAAAATTTTTTTGTGTTTACTGAATTTCAAACTTTTAGTACAAAATTGCATCGTTATCAATTTAACTTTTATGTGTATGCCTTAAGTTTTTAGCTTATAAGTGTTTGAATTGAAAATCGAGTTTAAGAAACTAAATTGTAAGAATCATTTTTTAGACGAATGATAATGAATTTCAAAATCAAATAAATAGAGAATTTTTATCAGTTAATGAAATAACTCTGAGCATTAAACTTTTTATAATAGTTAGATTAATCTTTTATTTCGTATAATAAAATTTAGCTAGTTTTTTTTGCCTAGCGGTTGTTTAATTAACTAATTCCTACTGAAAATTAATGATAAGTTTAAATTAAATTGAATTGGAAAAATAAATATTTTGGGTCTGAAAAATATAAAGAATTATATAAAGAAATAAAATTTCTTTGTTTTTTAGAAAACTGTGTGAAATGAATAAGTCAAACTTATTATTCAAACAAGTATTTATAAGAAATTTTTTTGTTTATTTTGTTGAACTAATATTTTTTATGTTTAGTTATTTGACCGTGTATCTTGTACATATACATATTTAATTGGTGATTCTTTAACAAAACAATGTATTTTAATTGATCCAGTTATTGAACATGTAAATCGAGATATTAATTTAATAAAACAACTTAACTTAAATGTAAGTTTTATTTTTTTGTTTATTTTTTTAAATTAATTTTTATTTTAAGCTCAATTATGTTGCTAATACTCACGTACATGCAGATCATATAACAGGATCAGGTGAAATCAAAAAAATATTAGGCTCTAAAATTAAAAGCATTATTAGTAAAAATAGTTCAGCAAAAGCTGATATCCTTGTTATGGAAAATGATAATATAAAAATTGGTTCAGTTAATTTAAAAGTTTTATACACTCCTGGTAAATTAATGAAAAAAAATTTATTATCTTTTTAATTATTTTTTTTTTAAGGACATACAAATGGATGTGTTACGTATGTAGATTATGATAATAATTATGCATTAACAGGAGATGCTTTGTTAATAAGAGGTTGTGGAAGAACTGATTTTCAAGAAGGTAAAAATTTGATGGTATAAAGAATAAACTTTTAATATTCTCAAATCTAGGCTCTTCTTCCTTGTTATACGATTCAGTGTGGAATAAAATTTTAAGTTTGCCAAAATATTTTTTGTTGTTTCCAGCTCATGATTATAATGGTTTTACTGTTAGTTCTGTTGAAGAAGAGATTAAATATAATCCAAGATTCACAAAAAATAAAAATGAATTCATTGATTTAATGAAAAATCTTAAATTAGATAAACCAAAAATGATAAGTAATTTATTTTTTTCCTAATAACTTTTCCATATAAATCAATGAAAATTTTTTTTCTCAGATATTGCTGTACCAAAAAATCTTGCTTGTGGTATTTAAATTTATCAAATAAAAAGTCTAAATGGTAACATAGCTTTTTTTATTAACATTATTCAATAAGAGTTTAATTTTCTATTAAACAGTTTGATTTTTAACACTTTATCATTTGATTACTGCCAACAGTAAAAATAATTTAAAGTCTTTTTTGTTGGTTTTTGATAATCTTTGTTTAGCTCATCACAAATATCTATTTTATTAAAATCATCTTCCCTACTTGTTGATTCTTTAGATTTTGTGTTCAAACAACCAAATAATTGATTATAATTAAATTTAAGAGAGTAATTGAAGAAAATAAAGCTACTTGAAACTTAATAATATGCAACACATTCAAATAAATAATGTAAATGAAAATAAGTTTCTATTAAGCTCATAATTTTTAGTTCAAAATTCAATTCTTAGTCTAAATCTAAAAATTCAATGTAATCAAAAATAATTTTTAAGTTTAAGTTCATAAAATTATATTTTAAACTTTTAAATGGTAACTAAGTTTTGAAATTTAAAAAAAAATCTTAAAAAGATCACTTAAAACTACTAATAACTTTATATTAGCTGTGATAAATTAGTATTTAATTTAAATTATAGGTGCCGTTTTCATTTTACCATTTTTTTTTTATTTTAAAATTTGCGCTTAAACATAACTGACATCTATAAATAAATTTTCAAATTAAGATTAAATAAACGACGCCATCTCAAAAATTAAGTATTTAATGTGCATTAAGCTTTTTCATTTTGTGTTCTGCTTTCAGTACAAGTGTAGCTGTTTAATTTTTTTTTTTTTTGGTGATCACTTTTTCTCCTCAAATTCTCTTATTCAACCTAAAGTCTTTTTGGAAACGATTCAATTTTAAAAAATTTGTATGTGCAAGTTTTTTTTTTCTTTTTTTTTAAAAAAAAAAATTGATTTTCTTTTTATCGTAAGTTTTTTAGTTCTTATTAATTAGTTTTTCTATAAAGTTGCCTGATTCAGCTTTTTACGTTTTGGATTTTTTCTGTGCTTTCTATCTGGTTTTTTTTTTAAGTTTTCATTTTATTCTGTTTTTCAAATACATTTTAGTACATCATATTGAAAAAAATTTTTTTTTTGTGTTTTGAAATACTTTTTTATAAAAAAAAAATTGTCTTGCTTTTTATATAAAAATAATAGTTTATTATAAATATTAAGTTGGTATTTGATTTGTTTTTAATAAAAATTGAAATATGTTTTAAGATAGTGACTATTGAATTGAATAAAATTATGAAAAAATGATTTAAATTGTGGATGTTTTCTAGTTAATTAATTTTTTTATAATTATTTATTGATTTAAATACTATTCATTTCCAATTTTAATCAAATTTAAAATTTCAATTTAATCATTATTTAAAAGTAAAAAACATAACTGAATTGCATTCTTATTCCATAAAAATTTTTTTTTTTCAATTTTTTTTTTTTGTTTAATAAATTGAAATCTAAAAAAATGAAGTGTTGGTTGATTATATTTAATTAAAATTATCATTTTCTGTTTAGACTTTATGGTTTTAGATAGCAATTTCTACTTAATTTTTATATATTGAAATTTCAAGCAAATTCATTCAACTAATGAATTATTCATTGATTAATTAAAATAATCAAAGTTTAAAATATTTGTTTTTTTTTTTGAAATTATTTCAAATAGTTTAAAACAAAAAAAAATCTTAATTTTGTTGTTAAATTAATTACTTTTTTTCACATATTTTTTTAATTTCATTTTTTCTAATTAGCTTACGTATTTAAAAAAACTTATCATTAAATTACTTGATTTAGAAAAAAATAGATTTTCAAATTAAATGAAATATTTTAATCATAATTTATAGTTTTAATAAAGTTTCGATTTAAAAAATGATTAAGAAAGTAATCTAATCATTGAAATGAGAAAAAAAATCAACATTAAATTAAAAAAATTAAAAGGTCAGATGATAAAAGGTCTAAAACATGTTTTAAAAAACAAAATATATTTCAATGAATTTTCCCAAAAAATTCTTTTATTTAAAATGATCTTTTTGTTTTAATAGACCTATCGTAAAATTAGTTTTCTAGATAATTTTAATAATTAATTAATTCAAATAAAAAAGAAATTTCAGTTTATACTTTGTTCAACAAGATATAGAATTTTAATCTTTTCGTACTTAAAAGTTGTTTATTTTAAGCATGCAGAATATAAAGGATAAAAATCAGCTCGCAGTCATGTTGTTATATTTGATTAATAATTGTTATTTTATTCAACTAAATAAAATTTTTTTAACGTTATTTAAATTATTTTTTCTCATAAAAATGGTGGTAGCTAATAACTGAAAAAGTATAGAATAATTAATTGAATTTTTTAATTTTTGTTTGAGAGTATTTAAGTTACAAAGCATTTGAAAATCGTTTTAAAACTTTTAATCATTTAAAAAAATATTTCAAAGTTTGTAGTAAGTTTTAATGACGAAATTCTTTTAAATATTAATTTGAGTCAAGTTTTTTTTTTTTAAATTTCGGTTCAAAATTGAAAAATTTTTATTAAAATGATTTATCATTAAATTGTTTAAGTAAAAACATTATATAAACTTTGATACAGTTTATGTCAATTCATTATTTAGTTAATTAAATTTTTTAGTTCAAAAGTATTTAAATATAAATTATGATAATTGATTAGTTTCCCAATGTTTTTAACCAGTTCCTTTTTTTTCAAAATTTTGTTCAATTTGTTTCTTATAATTTAACAATTACTATCATCTTTTTAATATTCTTTTAATAAACTAAAGGTGAAGATTCAACCTTGTGATAAGTTTGTTAAATTTTTTTTTTTGTAATTTGGTTAACTTATAAACTAGTTTTAAAATGAGTCATTCTTAAAATTTATTTTAAAAAAATATCTATTTTTTTTAATGTAATTGATCAAATTAAATTAATTGATTTTCAATGAAAAATTAAAAATTGATAGCAGTTTTGATATTTATTGATTTAATCATAAAATATTTTTTACATAAAAATTGTTTTTTGAATATAAGTGTTTTATGATTATATAGTTAAATGTTATGTTTATTTTCGAAAAAAATTATTTAAAAAATATATATTTGAGGTAGATTATTTAAAAGTCGAGTAGGTTCTTGAAACTAATTTTCTTTTCTTGATAAATTTAATTATAAAAAATGATTTAAGTTCATTTTCATTGAAAGTCAATTTGTTTTTTTAATTTAAAAGAAAAACTCAAGTAAAATATATATTTTTAAACTAGAAAACATTTTTTTCAGATATATAAGTATTTTAAATATATACCAATTTGATTTAAATTATAGGAATTCTTCTTAATATATATCAACCTTATGTTCAACCTTTTTTTAAAATTTAAACTTTGTTTTGAAATCAAAAAAAAAAATAAACACCCATTTGATTTTTTTATTTCTTTAAGATAATAATTTTTAATTCCTTTTTAATTTGATTCTCATTCTTCCTACCAGTCGGCTGTTATAAGCTACTGTTTTTAATTAAACTTTTTTTTTTGCTTAGTATTTTAAAATTCAACCTAATCCTGTATTGTTTTAATTGATTTTAAAATGCGTATTGATTAAATTTTTTCAATTAGAGGTTCGGAATTTATTTTCAAGTCTATGCAAATGGTACATATTTCTGTAAGCACTTTATTATTTAAGTATATTTTGACCAAACTTAGTTTTTCATCAATATGTTTTTACATGTTGAATGCTTATTTCAATGTTTGTTTTAATTTTTGTTTAACTAAAAAATTGTTCTATTTATTGATTCAAAGTTTTTATGTTTGTTAATCTACTTAATTTGTTTCATCTAAGTTTAGGTAAAATCTTTTTTTATTTATTTCTAATGAATCAGTTTGTTTTCGTTAATACAAATATTTATAAAATTTTTCTTTTTTATTCATTTGAATTATGGTTGAATTTATCTTTTCTGAAAACAATTTTTTCAAATTAATATTTATCAATTTAAATAATCTCAATCAATTTATTAATCTAAAACTATTATTTTACTCAATAAGTCAATTTATAAACTTGTTTTTTATTAAACTTGTGATTTTCAGTTTATTTTAATTTTATTAAATCAAAATTTAGAGACAAAGAGTGATTTGCTAAAAAAAAAACTATTTCAAAAAAAAAAAAAATTTTCTTAGTAATGTTGTAATCATTAGACGTTAATTGCGTTGTGTATGTATGCTGCTTATGTGTTTCTGTAAAAGACCACTACTACATATTTATATAAAAAATACAAAAACACAATTTTTTGCAATAATTGGCTTTATATATACCTAAAAACATAACAGCAGTATATTGGCTTTGAGAAAAAAAAAATAAAGCTAAACACAGAAATACATCAAATTTATTAAACACAATTTTTATCTTTTATATTAAAATAAAAAATGATTGAAAGAATAATTAATATAAACCTAAATTTAAGTTAAATCACAATTTAATCTTATATTTCAATTATTATTTTATTTAATCTTTTGTTGTTTTTAATTTTTAAATAGTTTAGGCTAATAAATTAATTTTTTTGATCATTCAAGTTTAATTTGGTTTGAAAAGAAAATTTTTTCTTAATTTTAAATTAGAAAAATCTTGGCTCTTGTTTAAATTGTAGAGAAACATTTTTTTTGTATTTGTATTTGTATTTTTTCTTTTTTTTTCTGATTTAGGCTTATTAATGCTTTTCATTTATGTTCTTAGTTTTCAAATTTTTTTCTGTTTGTTTCTCACTCATAAATCTAATTCAGGTGTATAAAAACTAAAAATAGAAAAAAATTTTTTAGCAGTTGAATTCAGGTAGTTAAGCCTACAATTTTAAGTTTTCTTTTTTATTGATTAAGTTAAACATTTTTTTTAAAACAAAAGTGAACTTTTTGAATTAGTTTAAAATTATAATTTTTCCTTTTTTTTAGTTCAAATTTTTTTTTATTGAAAATTTTAATTATTGAAATTAGTTTAATTTTATTCAATTTTTAAGTAAGAATTATTTTATATCTAATTTTTTAATCAGTTTATGAATCAAATTTATCCTTAGTTTGTTATTTTATTATAAAACATCTGAAAAAAATTTATCTGAAAATTCCAATGAACTTAAAAAATAAATTATTTATAAAAATTTAATTATATATTTTCAAGTTTTTACTAAATTTTAGTTGAAAATGACGATTTTAACAGTTGGCTTGAAAAACATGTGATAATTTTATTATTTTTTTTTTTTTGAGATTTTATTTTGAAAATAGCGATCATGAGTATACAAAACTAGGAAATTAATTTAACTTATTTTCAAATCATTTAGTTTATGTTTAAATTTTAGTTAATTGTGTTTTAGAAAAAAAAACAATCAAAGTTTAATTTTTAAATAAGATAAAAGTGTTTTGTTTATTTGAATATATTTTTCTAATTGCTTTTTCTAAAAGTATTTTTAAGTAAAGCAAAATATTTTTAAATTTTTGTTTATTTAGATTATTAAAAATGGTTTTTATTTTTAAAAAATTTATATCAATTTATTTACTAATCAATTTAATTAATATTTTTCTCTTTTATTTGTAGACGTCCTAAATGAATATACAATTTTAACATACACAAATTCTTCATGTTTATATATTTGAAAAATTTAGAAACTAAATTACGCCATTTTGATGAATCTAAATTTAATATAGCTACGAATTGAATAATTAATTGAATTAGTTACAAAAAATTATTTGTGTTTTTTAGTGTTTTTTATATTTTAAAGAAATTTATTTATTTTAAAGTGATTTAGTGATTACAAACAAAAGTTTTGGCAATCAAAAAAATTATTTTAAAAATCAATCAATTTAAGCATCATTTTCAATTCACAATACATCAAACATTAATAATCTTTCATACCATAATTTTAGGATAAAATTTAATTAAACAGCTTAAAATTTTTCAGAATCAAAAAATCTTCAATAAAATCACTGCTTAAATTGTGTTATAAGAGAAAAAGAGGAACAAAGTGTGAATCGCAATTTATGAAAAGTTGTTATACTTGAACTTAATTAAAGAAAATTTGATTCACTTTGTGTATATAGAAAAAGAATAAAAAAGAACTCATTTTAACGCAAGAAATTATATGTTTCAAATCGTTTCCATTAATTAGCATAATTACATTTTAAAATTCATTCATTTTATCGTTTTTCATTACAATTTCTTATAAACTATAAGAATCAATAATAAAATCTTTTTATCAAAATTATTTTATTTTTATTCTTTGGATACATCAAAAATTGACTTATCAAAAAATTATTAAAAATGGAGCGAGATATGTCCCAAGCATTATGCCGCTGTGGATGTGGCTTTTATGGAAATCCAGTTACTGATGGTATGTGTTCGAAATGTTACAAAGATGCAATGAAAAGAAAGCAAGCACCCCCAGCTACATCTACTAATACAAACAATATTAGTAACCAAATTAGTAATGCTTTAAGTAATTCACTAAATGAATCAAATGCTTCAAATGTGGTTGCATCTTTAGCAGCTGCATTGAATGTTTTACCTGAAGTAAGTTTTATTTTTTTCTCAAATAATCTTGATTTTTTTCTTCATTAATATATAAAAAAGTAATTTGTTTTTGATTTTAAATTAGTTTTAAGTCTAGAAATTTCAAAAAAAATAAAAAATTTAAAACTAATAGTCACGTAAGGATGAGTAGTTAAATATATAAAATCAAAAATTCTTTGTATTTATTTGATTTTAAATAAGCAATTTTTATTTAACTTAGTAAAAGAATTTTCCTTTTTAGACAAGCTAGTTTGAAGTCTTAATTTTTATAATATTTCTTATTGATTACCTTTATCATAAGTTTTTATTTAACTTTTTATAGTAGACTATTATGAGAAAAGACAAAAATAGTTTTTTCCTTTTTAAAAATATTTTTTAATTTCATCAATTACTTTGAATATTTACAAACAAAAAACTAATATTTTGATTTTTTAATATTTGATGGTGAAATTTTACAGACTTAAGATTATTTATAAATAGTCTAGTAAAATTTTCAATGATAATTAAAGTGTAAATAAAAGAATAAATTTTAGGTTCTAATCACAACAATTAGTTTTTGTTTGATAGCTAATAAAATTAGAAGAAAGTTTATTTACACGTTTGATGCTTATCTATTAAGAATTGCGATGTAAATAAATAAAAGCTATTACTGATCAACAATTATTAATTAATTTATTTTGCTTTTATACCTAAAATAAATAAACTCAGTTTTAGAAAAGTTTTTTTTTCAATTTTTAATAAAATTATCAATGATTATAATTTAATGATTTTTAATTTTATATTTTAACCTTTAATTTTGAATATGAAACGCAATAGCAAGGTAAAAACTTATCTTTGTTCAATTGAGATTTATTTTTTTATATTTTATTGAGAAAAAATTTATGATAAAATCATTGATTTTAAAGTTTATAATTAATTTTGAATTAATACTAATTCATTTTTAGAAAAATTTGGCTTCGCAAATCGAAAACGAAAACTTTAAAAAGGATCTTGATAATACTAAAATAGTAAATTTGGAAAATGGTGCAACTAAAACAATTGAAAATGTTTTAGAAACAAACACTGACTTAAATTCTGATGAAAAAGAGAAAGTTGTAGAACAAAAAGTACAAAAGAAAAAAAAAACAAGATGCACCAGGTGTAAAATTAATGTTGGATGTATTGGTAAGTTTAAAATATTTTTATATAAAATTAATTTTATTGTTGTTTTAAATTTTTAAGATTAGCTCTTTTAATTAGATTTTTTAAATTAATTTATTTTTTTTATAAGCTTTTCAGCTAAAAATAGTTTCAATTAAGATTATTACATCTAGATCAATTTTTTTATCAAAAAATTCAGATATAAAAATTTTTTTTAAATATTTTAACTTTTTAAACAAAGCTTATTTTTAACACTATTAAGTTATAATTTGTTGCTTAAATAAATAGTTTTTATTTATTTTGTTTATTTTTGTTTGTTTTAAATATTTTTGATTTGATTTAATATTTATTGAATTATTAGAACATTGTTGACAATTTAAAAGCATAAGTTATAAATATTTTTGAATTTTTTTTATCTATTTTTTTTTTAGAACAAAAATTTTTATTTGTCAAACTAATTAAATTTATCTTCTTTTTTTTTTTAGGTTTCCCATGTCGATGTGGTGGTATTTTTTGCGCATCTCATCGTTATGCAAATGAACACAGTTGTACATTTGATTATAAGGAACATGGAGCGGAAGAAATAAGAAAAAACAATCCGCAAATAGTTGGCGAAAAAATACAGAAAATTTAATGTAATGAAAATGTTACAAAAAAAAAAAAAAAAAAATTATTTTGTGAAAAATTAAAAAAAAAAAAGTAAAAAATCTAAAAATAAGTTTTGAAATAAATCAATAAGTTTTAATTTGACGCCTAATATAATGGAAATAAAAATTTCTCTCCACTCACCTTTTTTTTTTCTTTAATTATTTGTTTTAAAACGAAAAAACATCATTTTATAACTTGATTATTGTTTTAATAATTTCTACATTAACTTGGTCTTTTTTTTTTTTAAACTATCAGTGCATCAAACAATTAAACTTAAGTAAATTGGTATAAACAAATGAACCGAACATACATTCAATAAACAATTATACAAAGTTTTAAACTCAATTTAACTTTTTTGCATTAACCACTAGTAAAGGATTTTTAAATATAAGTCACTGATACATTAAAAAAAAAAAAGTTTTTTCTTTTTGTTTAAATAAATATATAAATAAACATAGAAATTAGATTTCATTTAGATAAATTAGTTTTAAAAACATTGTACTCGAAAAAGCATCAAGATTTTTTAATTTCACAAAAAAATCCTCAATTTTAAAAAATATTCAGCTAAACACTTACAAAGAAGATAAAAAGTTTTAAATGAAAAGATAATTCAAAAAAAAAAAAAATAAAATTCATAAATATTATATTTTTTTCTATTTTGTTTAGAAAAAAGTTTCTTAAATTTAAAAGACTAATTGAGTTTTCATTTTTGAGTGAAAAATTTAATTTAGTTTTTTTATTATTATTTTTTAGAGAATGTAATCTTTTTATTCAATAGATTGAGATTTAAGTTCTTTTCAGGTCAAAAAGAATTCTTGATTTTTTTTTTTAAATTTTTTTGATAAATTGAATAGATGTTTTTTTTTTTTAAAATTAGGATAAAAAAAGAATTTTTTTCAAATCTTTGTGTAAATTTTTGTGTGAGTTGAAATTATTTTTTTTCCAAATAATTTTTTTTAAATATATAAATGAATTAAATTTTTTTAGACTTTAAATTTCAAGATTTTATAATCAGAAATGGTTAAATCTATTGTTTAAGTCTAAGTTTATTAAAAAAATATTTATGAAGATTAAAATAGTTATAAGCAGATTCCTTTTTTTAAATTGTTATAATAAAATCAAGAAATTAAGATAAAATTTAGAATAGGTAAATTATATTAGAATAGAATAATTTAATTAATTTATTGCTAAAAAAAATTTACCTTTAAAAGTTTTCTTCTCTTATTTTTTTTTTCTCAGTTACCACATTTACCTTAAAAACTATTAATAGCTATTAAAACTACAAAGGTTTTAAACAATAGTTTAGCTCAATTACATTTTTTTAATTATATCAGTTTGGTTTTTTTGGTTTTGAAACAATTTTTCACAAATTTTAACTTAAATGTTTTTTAGAAAGTTTTATGGCATTAGTTTTTATGAAAAAAAACTGTATAATTTAATGAATAAATTTAAGTAAATAGAAAAAATTGTATTTGCATTGGACTTTTGTAGCAAGTTGCTAAATATTTATAAATGACCTGGTTGTATTTATATTAAATTTATATAAAGATAAAATTTATAAACTTTATTTTAGTTTTCAAAACTTTGACATCAAAGATGAATTTGAAATATTTTTTTTTATAAAAAAAATAACATCCTAGTTCGATAACTTGTTAAAACTTAAATATAATTAACTTGATTTTATTTCTTTTTATTCAACTGAACATGAGTAAGGTAAATGATCAAAAAGATATTTTTTTACAAAGTTTATAAACTTATGAAAGTTACTTAAAATTTTCCTAATTATTAAATAGACAATTGAAAAAGTTAAAAATAACTCTAATCTAAATAATTAACTAAATTTTACCTTGTAAAATGAAATTTTTTCAAGTTTTTCTGCAAAAAATTTTTATTGAATTTATGTTTAATTATCTAAATAAAATAATCATAAATTAAATCAATTGTGTTAAAAAATTTTCAACAATTTAATTTTTGAAGTGTAAAAAATTAAATATTTGTAAGATTATTTGGAAAAAATTTTTTTAGTGAAATAAAATTTAAAAAAATATTTTTTGAAACTTAAATTTTGGAAAACTTTTCAAATAATTTAAGCATTAACTTTTTAAATATACTTTTAATGACGTTTTTTTTTCATGTTGTTAAAGAGTGTTTCAAAAAAACAAAAACATCATTGAAATTTTTGTTAACTGTAATTTAGGAAGTTGACTTTTTTGTCATCATTTCATTAAAATAATTTATTTTAAATTTTTCAAAATTTTAATCAAAAAATTTAAATTAAGTTTTTTTTTTTAAAAAACAATTCTTCTCAAAGGAAGTTTATCAGTTTTTGAATCTATTGCGTGACAATTATAATCTACACTGTTAATTAAATAGTGAATTGGCAATTTCATATGTTTTGAGAAAAAACTTAACAAGCACTCAAAATTTTTTAGATGATAAATTAAGAAATTTAAATTACAATTTGTTTGTTTTTTTGAAACTCTAATTGATTTAAATTTGTTTGAAAAAAATATTTTTTAAAAAAAACATTTTTTTTAATTAAAATATTTTTTTTCAATAAATACAGCTTTTTTTTAATAAATTGAATTTTATTCATTTGACGTCAATCTAAAATAAAAATTATATTTATTTCAAAATCTTAATCAAAGGTTATTACTATTATCAATTTTTTTGAACTAAAGTTTACTATTTTTTCTTTTTGAAAATTTTTTTTTTAAAGTTTTCTATCAAAGCCTCAAACATTTTTTTATTTTAATTAAAATTATTATTTAAGAATTTATTCATAAACAATGTGATATTAAAAATTTTATTAAAACTTATAGTTATAATTAATTTTTTTTTCAAAGTTATATTTAGTTTAACTCATGGTTTAAAGTTTATTGAAATTTACATGCTGAGTTTTAAAAATAAAATTAAAATTAGAAATTTTAAGAAGATAGATTTCATAAAACTATTTTAATGGAATATTTTAATAGTTTCCAAAAATTTATTTAAATAAACCGCTTTGAATATATTTTTTAAAAATTAATTTTTTCTTTTTACTGGTAGATTTTCTATTTGATAAATTCATAACAATAGTAATATCAGATTCTTATATCAAATAACAATCAACAAAAAAAATTTAAAAATATTGATAAACTCAGCTTAGAGTGTTTATAAATTTGAAATTTAAAAAAAAATTAACTATAATGTTGAATTAAATCATAATTTTTATTTTACATCCCAGAAGTGCATTTAGAAGATATTGAAGTTTACAAAAAATATGTTGAACAGTATTTTTAAATTAATCAAGAAGTTTATTTAGAAACCACTTTAAGAAGTCACCAGTTTTTGCATTATTCATAATTGATAAGAAATTTGGTTCATTAAATAACTTTTGAATTATTATACTCTTCTCAGAAACAGTATTAGAATCGTCAATTTATCTCAAACATTAGCAATTATATTAAGTTTAAAAAAGTAACTTATAAAAGAAAAATGTTATATTTTAAAAGATTTTGGTATAAAGTAAAAATAATATTAAATGTACCATGTTCTTGAAATTCATTGATCAAGATAGAGATAAAAATATAACAAGGATTAAATCAACGCTTATTTTTATCTTTTTGGTACTGTAAACAATGAAAACCATCATTTTTCAAAATTCAAAAATGAAGTTCACAAAGAATAAAAACTAGTCAAGCATTTAAATTCATCTGTAAAGATTTTTATAAAAGTTTCAAAATTTCTGAGCAGTATTTCAGGAATTAATTGAATAATTTTGAGTCATAAAAAAATTTAAAAAAAATAAAAAAATGGAATTTAATTACAAGAACAATAAATCAATTGAAACAAAAAACTTGATTAAAGGATCTAAAAATAATTTAAAAAGTAAAAAAATTTAAGTTTTCAATTTGTAAAGATATCAAACTACGAAGATATTAATACTATGTTCAATGAAAGTTGTATGAATTTAAGAATTAATAATTAAAAAAGAAAAAATAAAAAAAATCTAACTTTCAATTGTTTTTCATTTATTTGATTTTTAAAAAATTCAAGTTATTTATATTAAATTATTTGAAGTTATTATTAAAATAAGGAATCAAAAAGTTTTAAGACTAATTATTAGGACTTGCACTTTTTTTCTAGATAAAGTTTTTTAATGTGAAAATAGTTTTTTTTTTTTTTATTTATACAAAAAAAATAAATCTCGTTACTAAACCAAGCCGTAGTAGGAAAAAAAAATTTCTCTTAGAGTAAAAAATAAAAATCTAAAGGGAAACTTCAATGTAACTTTAATTTTTTGATTAAATTTTTAATTAGTTTAAGTTGAAACAAATTTCATTCATCAATTTATGTTTGACGAATTATATTTTTTTAAATTTGCTTAAAAATTTTTAATCTAGTCAAACAAGATTAAAAATATTTTTTAAAGAGTAAACTTAAAGAGAAAAAACTAGAAATTTAAAGAAAAGAATTAAAATTATTAATTTATTGATAATCATATTAATTTATAAAATTTAATTAAAATCACTGTTTTAAAATTATATTAAACTAATTTTTTAAGAGTTTTTAAATATTAAAAATTTTTTTTTTTCTTTGAAGTTTGATCTTTTAAATGATTAAATGAAAATTTAAAATTTTTTTTGTTTATAGATCTGTAGTTAAAAATATTTCACTTTTATTATATTAATCAAAGAAAAATATTGAAAATTAAAAACTTAGCATACTCATTTGTTTTACATGAAAAGAAAGATGAGCTTGGAAAAAAAAATTTTTTTAGAATAAAATTTTAAAAATTTAAATTTACCGCTTCAAAATATAACAACAATTTTTACGCAAAATCTGTGCGTGAAACATTTTTTATTTTGAATTACATTAGAGTAAATTTTCTAGTTTAAAATTAATTATAGTTTTTTTTTCATCAATTTGAAATGACTAATTTAAATAATGCTCCTATTATACCTCCACCAGATCTGAGAAACATCGTAGACAAGACTGCTTCTTTTGTTGCAAGAAATGGACCGGAATTTGAATCTAGAATTCAACAAAACGAGCAAAACAACCCAAAATTTAATTTCTTAAAACCGGGAGATCCGTATAATGCATATTATCAATTTAAAGTTAAAGAAATTAAAGAAGGTACAATATCATCTACTATTACTAATGGTAGTGTTTTAAAAACAACTAATGCTCAAGGAGTTATTAGCCAAGTTCCATCTAAAATAAAAAATTTCATTGAAAAATCTACTTTAATACCTCAAGAACCTCCACCAGAATTTGAATTTATTATTGAGCCCCCTACTATTTTGTCTCAAGATTTAGATATCATTAAATTGACTGCTCAGTTTGTAGCTATTCATGGTAGATCATTTTTAACAAATTTAATGAATAAGGAACAAAGAAATTATCAGTTTGATTTTTTAAAACCTCAACATGGTTTATTTAATTATTTTACTCAGTTAATAGAACAATATTCTAAAATTTTTAATCAAGCAAAAAATACATTAGAAGAATTAAAAAAAGAATTAGAACCTGATGTTATAATGAATAAAGTTAGATATAGATTAGAATGGACAAAAATTAAAGAAGCAGAAAAACGTCGTGAGCAAGAAGAAATTGAAAGAGAAAGAGTTCAATATGCACAAATTGATTGGCATGATTTTGTTGTTGTCGAAACTGTAGATTATCAATTAAATGAACAAGGAATTTTTCCTCCTCCAACTATACCAGAACAAGTCGGTTCAAGAATAATTATTCAACAAAGAATAGAAGAACAAAATGCAAACGAAATGGATGTTGAATCAGATGATGAAAAAGATAATAAAAAAGAAGAAGCAACTGAAAAAGATGAAGACAAAGATAGAGAAGTTATGCCTCCTCCAGCACCTTTACCTCCATTACCATTAAACTTTGAAAATGTGGTTATTCGTAAAGATTATGATCCAAAAAGTTCTAAAAAACCTTCAAGTGTTAGTTCTAGTAGTGCTAAAGATAATTGGGTAATTTCTCCTATTACAAAAGAAAAAATTCCAGCAGAAAAATTAGCTGAACATATGCGTTATGGTTTATTAGATCCTAGATGGCTTGAGCAAAGAGGAAAAGCCATTCAAGAAAAATTACAGCAAGAAGAAGTTTATGCTCCTGGTGTTGCTATAGAAAGTAGTTTGAAACAAATGGCTGAAAGACGTACAGATATTTTTGGTTCTGGAATTGATGAAACTGAAATTGGTAAAAAAATTGGAGAAGAAGAAGTTAAAAAATCTGATAAAGTTACTTGGGATGGTTTCTCTAGTAGTATGGAAGCCGCTACAAGAGCAGCAAGAGCTAATATAACTATTGAAGATCAAATTCAACAAATCCATAAAATAAAAGGTTTAGTTGAAGAAGATAATAAAGATAAAATTGGACCAGCTTTGGTTCCTTCAAATTCTCAAAGTTCAAATAATTTAAACAAACTAGGAATAAATACAGTTAATATAAATCAAGCTAATCATAACACTCAACGTTTATATATGCAGCAAAATATTAATTTACCTCCATCAGCTGTTCAACAATCACGTTTACATCAAAACTCACATTCCTTACAATCTAATTTAATAAGTCATTCTATCAACCCAATTAATTCACATCATAATATTAATAATCCTCATTTAAATCCAAATCAATTTTCTATGAATAACTCAATGGTGTTAGGTTTATATCCAATGCACCCAATGCATCCTAATTTAATTCAAACACCTCAAGTTAATCAAAATAACTTACCAAATCAATTAGGTAATTTACAATTTATGGCTGGTCATCAGCAATCAGGATTAATGATGGATGATTTATTAGAACCAGCATCTAAAAAATTACGAACTGAAGAAAATTTAATTTCTGAAGAAGAATTTTTAGCTTCTCATTCTGGAACATTGACATTAAATATAAATGTACCTAATATGCCTGAAAAACCAGAATTAAGAATGAATGGTCAAAATTTATCTATAACATTCAATTTAACAGATATGGTTTCTGTAATTAAATCTAAAATAAATGAAAAAATTGGTTTAGCTCCTGGTAAACAAAAATTACAATATGAAGGTATATTTATAAAAGATTCAAATACATTAGCGTATTATAACATGTTAGATGGGTCTGTTATTCAATTAGCTTTGAAAGAAAGAGGAGGTAGAAAAAAATAATTTTATGTACTATGAATTTGTAATTAAAATTTGTAATTATTTTATTTAAAAATTTTGAAAAAGTTTTTCTCAATTATTAACTTTGAAAAAGAAATCAAGTTATAGTTAATTTTGATATATCAAATATAGGTATTTTTTTATTTTTGAATTCAAAAAATTGGCGCTTTAAACAAACTTAGTTTTAACGTTTTATTTTGAAAAAAAAGTTTGTTTATTTTCTTATTTTTATAAAAACTTTTTTCCTTGAAAACTTTTTATTAAAATGGATTCAAAAAGTAATTTTGACAATTTTAAATCTCATAGAAAAATTGAATATGTAATTGAAGATTTTAAATTGCAAAGACAAAATTCTTTAAGAAATTTGGATGAAAAAAAAAATTATTATTCTCATTTAATAACTGCTTATTTTAATAGTATACCTAAAATTGTTTTACGTCGTTGTCTTTATATGACAATATCTAGTTTTGAAATACAAAATAATCAATTAACAATTGATTACAAAAAACATTTGGATCAAAAATTATCTGTTTTGAATGATGTTAAAAAAGATGTATTCAAGTATGGTGGTACACCAATTAAATATAAAATTGTTTATTCAGCTACAAAAAGAAGAAGTTTAGCTAAGCAAAGTGTACGTCATTTTGAATTAAAAAAAGTTTGTCCAAATGGTACTAAAACAGTTTTATCTACAGCAAAGAAATCAATTAAAAAATCAATTAAAAAAAAAGATACTTTTTTAAGTGATAATCAATCTGATTATGAAACAATGTCAAATGATACTATTCAATTAAAGAGAAAAATGAAAGAATATAAAATTACAAAAATTAAATCAGATAGAGAGATTATTCATAACAATGAAAATATTTATAAAAACCAAATTAATGACTTTTTTATTAATTTAATTAAAAAAATTCCAAAATCTCAATTAAATTCTTTAATAAGTTTAGAAGAACAAAAGAAAATTGTAAATGTTTTATTTAAATAAAATTCCTTTTCTAAAATTTTCTTTCTGGAAAATTAATTAAGAAAAATTCAAAATAGAAAAATTTTAGGCTGTGTAAAGTATTTCTAGTTTTATCAATTTATTTGTGTTTTAATTTCTAAATAAAATACTCGAAAATGTATTTAACCAAAGATTATCAAAAATAAATATTTTTTTTTATAAATTAAGTTAAAAAGTAATAAGTTAATGAATAGACTAATTTAAATTTGATTACTTGTTGCTTTTTTACAACAAAATGTTGAATGATTTTTATGATGATTTTCGTTTTATTTAAGGCTTCTTTGTTGTTTTACGATGATTATTATGTACAGTTTCTAATTCTAATTTTCTAGAAAAATTTCCATTGTTGAAACCAAGAAAATTTTGAGTACATTTTGAGAATTTTATTCTACATTGGTTACTTGTATGTTTAGTTCCATATTCATGTGCATTTAAATATGGGCTTAACCAAATTTTACTCAATGGTAAAATTAAATTATCTTGATTTTGTTCGTGGAATAATTGTGTTAATAAATCATCTAAAACATTTTT
Source organism: Anisodus tanguticus (assembly GCA_034509755.1). NCBI lineage: Eukaryota > Viridiplantae > Streptophyta > Magnoliopsida > Solanales > Solanaceae > Anisodus > Anisodus tanguticus. Next base: position 226,399 of record JAVYJV010000092.1, read on the forward strand.
CAAACCAGAGATATCGTATACTTTATCTTCATTTGTTTCATTTAAAGATCTTTTAGATCTATAACTATCTATTACTTTATATTTTACTTTTGATGAATCTGAATCTTTTGTTACAATATTTTGGAAGAAATTTAAATTATCAATAAAATCTTTTACTTTGTGATGTACTAATTTACTTTGATCTGCAATTGTTTTGAAAATTTTTTCTGATTTAAAAACTTGGCTTAATTGTTCATCATTAAAAATATTAGAAATAAAGTTAGAACGTTGAACTGATCTAATCATATGATCAAAAGTTGGTGCTAAGGAATTTATAAATTCTCTGTTTTCTGCTACAATTTTATCTAAATTAAAATTACGTAATAAATTTTTGTAACTACGTTGATTTAAGAAACTAAAATTACGTTTGTTTTTTTTTAATTGATTTTCTGAAGATTGATCTTTTACAGTAGACGACTTTGAACAATTAAGTTGTTGGCATTTATTATTCTCTTCAGTTATGACATTTTTATCATTTAATTGATTTGTTTGATTAAAATTGTCTGTACTAAGTGTTTGATTATTAGATGTAATACTTCGAGCTTGACGGTTCCTACTTTCACGTAGCATGTTTGTTGATAAAATTTGCTCTAACGCACTATTTGTTTCACTTGTTTGATTACCGGAACCAAGTTCACATAAAATTCTGTATTTACATTCTCGATCTATAACATTATATTTCTTGAAAGCTAATTCTAAATTTTTAGCAATTTCAACTAAATTCTTAAAGTGATATAACTCTTCTCCAGCTTTTTCCATTATATTCGAAAACCTTGATTTTTTATCTAACATTTTTAAATTCTTTTGACTCACATCACTTTTAGCAGTTTTTTCATCTTTGTCTTTTTTTTCTTCAGATTTACTTGTTTTTTGCTTATTTGTACCTGACTTACGATCTAATTTACGATTTAATTGATTTAAAGGACTTGCTAGGGATGAAAGACCAAATGAAATTAAACTTATTACTGGCACACCTACTAAAGTTACTAAAGCTACATCAGACACAACACCTAAAACTTCATTAATTTGACGATTCAAACTAGTTTTCGGATTAAGGATATCTGTTGACCATTGCTTTAATTTAGATATAATTTTATCGCCAGTTTCAATTAAAGAAGATTGTTGATTAGTTTGTGGTTGGCTAGTTTGTAAAACAGGAAAAGATGGTTGTAATGCTAAATATAATGGAGATGTTTGTTCATTATTTTGTTGCTGAGGCGATTGTAATAAAGTATATATAGGTTGATGAGCTAATTGTTGATTTTGATACAAATGATTGTAATTAGAATTTGATTGCATCAAGTTGCTATTAAAAACACGCTTTGTCAATTTAGGTTTTTCATTCTTTTCATTCATATTTTTTTCTAAGTTTATTTTTTGCAAATGAGCCAATTGAGCTAGTTGAGCTAATTTTTTCAAATAAGTTTGAATAGCCAAATTATTAGAATCATTATTAACATAATTGTTATTTGTTTCAGATGTGTAAACTGGTACAAATTGAATAGGAACATCTGATTTATACTTATTCAAAAAATTATTTGTTCTCTCTAAACCATTTAATTCTTGATTTGTATTTAATTTTTGAGCAGCTAATTGTAACAAAAGAGCATTATTTAAATCATTTAAGTTTTTATTTTTTTTAATTTGATTAGTTTGCTCAGAGTTTGAATCTTTTCTCTCAGTTATTCCTGCAGGTTTATATTGTTTATTATTTTGATATTTACGTTTACGAAGTTTATTTGAATTAGACTTACTTTGATTTGTTTGATTTTGAGACGGAGGATTAACTGTCATCACAGGAATCACTATTTCAGCAGCTTGTAAATTATCATTTTGTTTTTCTGAGACTTTAGAATCATTTTCTGGTGTAAATACAGGAGCAATTTCTTGAGTTGATAAACTGATGAAAAAGCTTATAAAAATAAATTGAAATAAAATACTCATTTTTTATTTTTAAAACTTTACTTAAAAAAAAGAACTTAAAATATTTTAAACTTTTTAGAACTTATTAGAAAAATATCATTTCCTTCTTTAAATTAAAGTTGAAAATTTTCTGGTATATTCTTTCACATAAATTAAAAAAAAGTCACCTAATTACTTCAATAATAGAAAATTCTTTAAATGTCAATTTTTTTGAATGTCATTACCAAAATATTAAAGTTTGAAAAAAAATTTAACTTTGAATGTTTCTTCTTTAACTTGTTTTTGGTAAATGATGGTACCTATTAAAAAGAAACTTCTTTTTCAAGGCAATAACAGTAAAACTACAAAATTTTTTTTTTGGTTCTAAAAAAATTTTTAAAGGTATTCTCAAGCTTAAGACTAGATTTTTAAAGAGAAAAAAAAGTTCTTTTTAAGTTCCGTTTTTTTTTTGGTGATTACCATTATATAACTTTTATATAGCTCATTAAATATATTTATAAGAAAACTTTACCTGTAAAGGTACAAGAGAAAAAGTTTTTCTTTTTTTTTTGAATATTGTTTTCAATGTTAAATAATCTTTATTTATATAGTTTCAAGAAAATTCTAAGTTATATTGTAAGCTTAAATTTATTGTTCTTTTGTTAAAAAGATAAAATTTTTTTTTTTGGTGTTTTTGATGCAAAAATTCTTAAAAAGTCTATTTTTGTCTTTGAATTTAGGTATTTTGTAAAGAAGAGAAAATTTCTCATAAAAATATTTTATCTAAAAAAAAAGAAGAAATTCAACTTCTTTGTAAAAAAAAATTCTAAAAAACTTAGAAATCTTTTTAAAATTCATTTTAGTATTTTACTTTTATTTTTTTTCTCTTTAATTAATCATTTTAATTAATCTAACTGAATAAAGTGTTTTGATAGAACTTTTCAAAATCAAGTTTGATGATGTTTTTAAACTTTTTTTTCAGCAAAAAATAAACTATTTTAATAAATTATAATCGTTAAAAGTTTTTTTAATTTAGACTTATCAAATAAAAAAATCAAATTTTTTTTTGCATTTATTATTTTGTTTCTCTTCATTAAACTTTATCTTATTTTAAAGGTTTTTTCACTCAAAACCATTCTTTTAAATGAGATTATTAAACTACTACATCCAAAATTTTTAATTTACCGATTCTTCTTTATTTAATTTTTCTTTTGAACTTTATTTAAAAAACTATTTAATTTTATGCCTATATTTAGCAACAGGTTGTATCCGACAAAAATTTTAATTGAAATAAAAAGTTTTTTTATTTTCTTAGCTTTATTTCAAATTCTTTTTTATTAACTTTAAACTTTATTATTTGCTAATTCTTATATTTCTTTATTAATTTTAAGTTTCAATTGATTTAGTTTTTAAATATTTTAATTCTCTAAACTTTAGTTTTTGAAAACTTCGATTCTCTTAACTTTATTTTGTAAAAAATTTTAATTTTCTTAATTTTAGTTGTTAAAAAATTTTCTTAATTTTTAAAAACATCAATTTTCTTATGTTTTGTTTTTAAAAAATCCAATTTTTTTAAGTTAAATATCTTTTAAATTAATTTCCAACTAAATTTCTTGTCAATTTTATCTAAATAGTGATTAGTCATTTTAAATTGCATTTTTTTTTTCTAATTAGTCGATTTAAATAATAACTTCATTTTAGTAATTTTCTAACTAAACTCTCTTTAATAAATATGTTTTAATTCTTTTTTTTCGTGAATATAAAATTTATTCTCATCAAACTCAAAACTCTTAGCTGTTTTTAATGAAAATTTTAATATTTCTGGTTGATAAAAAATTATAAATCTCATAATTAGTTTAATGTTGAATTTTATAAATAGGTTTAAATTTTTTAACTAAGCTAATTTTTTGTAAGAATCCCGTCAACAAACTGAGGTTCAAGTCTTAAACTAATAAACTAAATTTTGTTTCATGTAATATTTTATCAACTAAGTTAGTTTTATGTATTAATTTCATCAACTAAGTTCATGTCTTAACTTTATTTTTTTTTGGGGTTTTAACTCCTATTCGTATTTTTTGTTAGTCTTATTTTTAGTTGAGTTTAGCTTAAAAATTAATAGTTTAAGTCATGTTAAAAATTTAATTTTAAATTAAAACCTAATAATCTTAAAAAGATTAATTTTTCAAGTTTTTTTTGGTTTCTATATTACTTTTAAAAATTAATTTATATTTAAAAGCTTTGATTAAACTTTTCTATTTTATAACTCAATTTTATAAATCAATTTTAAAATTTAACAATAGATCAATTCAGAATCTTGATTGATTAATTTTTTGAATGTTTCTTAAAAGGTTATGTAACAATTTATAAGTAATAGACAAAAAGTATAAAAAAAAAAATTTTTTTAAAGAGCTATTTAGATAAACTTAAGAAAAGAATTAACCATTCAAAAATAATCATTAGGTTTGCAAAACTTTTTTTTTATTTAATTTAAGAAAATAACTTTTTTCCCAACAATTGGAAATTACAATATTGACAATTAGCCTTAACCTTAATAAATTTTATATAAAAGTAGGTAAATTTTGAATGTCATGTTTTTTTTATCAAAACCTTCAAAAATTTTTTTTTATTTTAAATTTGTCAGAATTTTTTTTTATCGAACCATACTGATGAATTTGTTTAAAATTCTTTTCAAAATGTATAAATTTTTTAAGAAAAATTGTTTAAAATTTCATTTGTTTTAAATTAATTTTAAAGAAAAACTTAACAAGTTTACTTTATTTTTGCGAAAAAATAGAAAATAAAAGCTAAAAAATTAATTATTCTAAATTTAGTGTGAAGCAGTTAAAGTTTTCACAAGATTTTTAAAAAATTTTTTTACTTTAAATTTACTTTTTAAGAGAATAAAGAACAAAAGACCGTAATTTTGATTCATTACTAATCCAGATTGTAGATGTGAACTTATTTTTTTTTTCAAGGAAGTTATTTTTTTTTTTTTTAAAACACAAGTCTGCAAATTAATGTGTTTACTTACTAAAACTTTTTTTTTGAAAAAAAAAAATTTACAAACAAACTGCATTTTAAAATAGAAAGCTCGTAAAATAAGATTGTTTTAAATTTAGATATTTTATTAAAAATATTTTTATAAATTAAATTGAACTTACTTGAACTTGAAATAGTTTGAATAAATTAGTTTTGTCACAAAATAAGATTTAAAAAAAAATTAATGAATCTTATTAAATGTTATTTTGTATTAATGCTGATTAGTTTTTCTTTTTATAAAAAAATTAATTTGAAGTTTTTTTATGAATAAATTAGTTTTATTATAAAATTTTTTTTTTTTTTTGATAAAATTCAAATCAATTTTTAAATTTGAATATTCACAACAAAAACATTTTTTTTTTAGAAAAACTTAGTTTAATAAAAATTTTGATTGATTTTTACTTTCTTATTTTAATAAAGAAAAAGTTTTCTTAAATTAATCAGTTAAGTAAAAAACAGAAAAGAAAATTAAATTTTTTTTCTATTTTTTTATGCATCAAAAATCTTTTTTTCTAATTTCAAATTCAAAATAATTTCTATTTTTTTTCTAATTTTCTTTTTTTTCCAAATTTAAGTATCCTTATATTTAAGAGAATTTTCTTTAATTTTAATTTAAAAAAAATTTATATTTTTTACGTGATAAACTAATTTAGTTCATGTAAAATTTTTTCATAATATCAAAATTTTGCATTAAAGTATTAGTAACTTTTGAAATTTTTTTTTATTATGAAACAAAAACCAGGTAGTTTAGATTTTTCTAATTATTACTTAGCTTTTAATTTTTTGTAAAAATTAATATTTTCATTAAATTAAATTATTAAAATCTTATTTTTATCTGAGTTTACATCTTTAATAAACAAAAAAAGTGATACCTAAACTTTTCAAAGTGTAAAGGAAAAAAAATGGAAAATAAAAAAAATAGTGGAAGATGAAATTTTTTTTTAAATGTAAAATTGATGAAAAAAAGAAAAATTAGATTAGTTCGAATTCAATAAGAATGAAAAATTTGGTAAATGAATAATTAATTGATTTTTCTTTATATGAAAAAGGTAATTAATGTTTTTTTGTTGAATTCATTTTTTTCATTTAATTTTAAGATGATTTTATACGCTTAAAATCTAATTATATTTTTTTGATATTCAAAATTTATTTGCTAAATTGATTTTATGAATTAGTTTACCTTTTGAAACAAAAGTCAAAAAACTTAAAATTAAAAATCAAGTTAAAAGTTATTTGTTTTTATAAAAGTTTCTTAAATGAAAAAGCCCAAAAATTGATAACGTTTGGGAAACAATTTTTTTTTTCAAATAGTAAATTAAAATTCAAAAACAAGTTTTTTTTTAAACTGTCAAAATAGTATATCGAATTTTATGTAATTAAAATTCATATTTTAACTAAAGTTCTTTAAAGACATTTTAACTTTAAAATTAATTTAAATTGTTTCAAATTACTGTTCAAAAGCATCAATAGATTTTCACAGTTAAAGTAAATATTTTTTTAAGTTCTATTTACTATAAACAAAAAATAATTGTTTTTAAGTTATTTAAAATACAATTAAAGTAAAATAGATCATTTTTAAAATAATTAATAAAATAACTTTATACTAACAGTTATCATCAGTTTATTAAAGTGATAAAAACTGTTAAAAGATTTAAAAAAAATGATAAAAATATCAGGAACGATGTTTTATTTTAAAAATTTAGCTTTTAAAAACTGAATGTTATAAACTTAATTGTATCAAAACTCATTTAGTTTTTAACTCACATAATTGTTTTCATAGTGAAAAAATAATTAAATTATGTTTTAAAAAACTAATTTAACATTTAAAGCTATTAAGTTTCTGAAGAAATTTTTATTTGAAAAAATACATCACTTTAAAGTAATTAAAAGTTTTCATCCTCAAAAGAAAAGATTAAACCTTTATAGCTATTTTTTCATAAAAAAAATCAAATTGTTTTTTGAAATACATTTAAGTTTACATTTTTTTTTGACGAAATATTACTGATACCAATCAGAAAAATTACAAAAGACTTATAATTTTATTGTCAAAATTGAAACTTATTAGAAAAATTGATGTTTTTAATAGAAAAAAGCATTTTTTTTTATTTATTTTATCTTTTTGAAATCAAAAAAAATAATTAAAATGTGTATTTGTTAAAATAATTGTCATTCAATTATGTATATATATGAGATTTAATATAAAATGATATAAAAATTGGAATTTATCTTTCTTAGATTATTTCAATTCTTTGTTATTACAGATGTAGTAGAAAAAAAAATAGATTCAAAAAAAATTGAAAAATTAAATTTTGAGATTTGAAACAAAGTCTAAAAGTTTCTAAAATCAAATAATTTCCAAAATATTAAATTAAAGAAAAATTAAATTTTGGTCAAATTCTTTTAATAAATAGTCAATTCTGGCATAAAAATTACAGAAATATTACAAAACTTATAGTTTAGTTTTCAAATTTATTTCATCTTTTTAAAATCAAAAAAGGAAAATTACAATTTATGGCTTTTAAAATATTTGTCATTCAATTATTTACATATATAAGATTTAATACTAATTGATATGAAAACTAGAATAAAATTTTTTCTTTTGAGGATTAATAATTTAAAACTACAAAAACTCAAAAAACTTATAACTCTTAATTTTTTATAAATAACCTAAAAAAATATTGTACACCAATATAATTATTTTAATAAAAAATTTTAAATTAAATTTTCATAAAGATATATTTTGTTCTTAGACTAAAATAGCTTTAATATCCTAAATTTATCATCTTCATCTCGTTGTAATATTTCTTCTTCATAATTACATTTTAAATCAGTATCCATTTTAGATGAATCTGTACTTGTTTCTTCTTCAACAAGAGTAAATACATCATTTTTTGTTTCTTTTAAAATTCCTTTATTTTGCCAAAACAATATTTTTCTTCTTAATGTTGTACTAGGAACAGATAATTTTTGACTTAGTTCACTTATAGTCCATGTGTTTTTTTCTTGGAAATTCCAAATTATAGATGCATGAATAGGTGTAACTGTACATGAAAATTTTTTATTCTCATTAAATTCTAAATCTAATTCAACTTGACCTAAAGAATAAATCCAAAACATTGTACGATTTACATTTATTGTTTCAAAACATTTTGTGTATGAATTAATAGCTTGTTGTACAACTTCTGGTAATTTCATTTTATTAGAATTATCTTTATCTGTTGAGGTATAACGATATTTATTCATTTCTTCAGCTGATAACATACTTAAATTTTCTGGCCAAAATTCTAAACTAACTGTTATACACTTGATTGGAAATTTATTAAAAAAATATCTACTTATCTCACCAAGATTAACTCTTGTATCTAATTTTTTTGATGAGTTCATATCTTTTAGCATAACTTCGCAAGCATCTAAATCTGATTCTCCAAACCTCAAAGTCAATAATTCTAAATAACGGCGTTCATTTTCTTCATTACAGTCGAATGTTGATAAAAATTTCTGAGCTAATAATCTTTGATATTCCTCAACAAATAAATCTTTACTTTCGTATATGTTAACTAAAATACTAACAATATCTGAAGTTCTTAAAGATCTTGATGAGTTTGCTAATTTATTTGCATCTAATGGATCAGGTTCCCATTCTTGCCAATGCTCACATATATATTCATCATCACTTAAATTACCATCATCAATAGGTTGTGTGTTTTTTGTTAATTCAGGAATGAGCTCAGAGTTTTCATCTGTTAATGCTGTTATTATACATCTAACAGTATCTTCTCGGCTTATCAAATATTTTTTAACTGAATCACAAACTAATTCTAAAATTACTCCAGAGTTATCTAAAATTCTTAAAGCTCTAATTGCTTGTATATAAGCAGTGAGTATATCATTTGTAGCTACACCTGGATGTAAAAGACGAATTTCAAAACTTTCTTTTAAACTTTCTATAACTTTTTCCCTGTAACCTGTACATTTTTCAATACAATATTTTAAATCTTTTAAAGATGCTTCTGAATCTGGATACTCTATAATAATATCAAACATTTGTTCTATTCTTATTTGACCATAAGTTTCATAAATAAAATGGGTTAATCTTTCTTTACTATTATTAACAATTGCTGAATGATCTGAGTCACCATAAATTATTTTTAACCAATCAAACACAATATCTTCAACCCATTTTTCTAAACGTCTTAACCATGATACTTCTAAATTATTTTTACAATTTTCTTTTATGTAGTTTTCAATATGACTATGAACAGTTGAAGAAATCGCATCATTAGCAATTACCTTTAATAAATTTAAATCTTTTAAATGATGATTCATCTGTACAAAATTTTCCATTGCTTTATGACAATTACATTTAACTTTATCTTTTAATTCAACTTCCATTAATTCTTCACTTGATGTATTTAAAACATCTTTACTTTGTGAAGAACATAATTCGCAAATACGTTCAGTTTTTGATTTATCTAAAAGCTCTTGGTTAGATTTATTTAAATTTTTTAATGTCATAGATAGTTTAAAACCATATGAATAAGCAATTAATAAACAATTATAAAATGGATTATGGATTTCTTTTAGAAATGCGGCTCTTATATATATTTTAAGTAGATTACGAAAATTTTCTAAAGCTTTAAAATCATTTTGAAAAATTAATTCGAATATTGGACAATTTATCCATTTAGACATTTTTGTATATAAATAATTTGATTTATGAAATACTTTTAAAGAAATATTTTTCAATTCACTATCATTTCTATTATCATATATTTTAGAACCATAGACCTCAAATTCTTTCCAAAAACTATTCATTCTTTCAAAAAGAACAATTCTTTTAAAATCTTGTTTACATTTTTCTAAATATTTATCTATTAAATTTGATTCTTTTATTGTTTCAAAAACTATTTTTAAAGTTCTTAAATCATACATATTAATTAGTTCTATAGGACTATGTTGCTTTACTAAATCCCAATCACGATTTTTTGAAGCCATTTTTAATTTATATGGTCATTTACAAACTTGTTAGTTCTAAAAAAATAGCTTATAAAAAAATTAACAGTTTTGTAAACTAAAAATTCAAATAATTTTTGTTTTTGTTTCATGCGCGCACATTTGATTAAATTTAGCTTACTGGCTATACCTACAGCAAAAATGTTTTTAATAAAAAAAAAATATTAGCTATCAATTTAAGATACTTTAATTAAAATTTAATAAATTAAAAAATTTAAAAAAATAATTTTGTTGCTTGATATTTAAGAATTTAAAAGTTTTTTTTTGTTTTTGAAACATTCAGAATACTAAAAAGTAATACTATAAGTAATAAGAATGAGAAAACTTAAAAACTTATTTCTTAAAATTAAATTTGAACTAAATTAAAATTAACAAAAAGGAATTAGATTTCAATAATTAAATTTATCTGTTAATTACGAAGAATCATTTTTTTAAATAATTTTTTTAGAAAAAAAAATTTTTTTCAAAATTTTTTACGAAATTAAAGACACAACAAAACTATTTATAAACTAATGCTTATGATTAATAATTAATAATTTGAGAAGTTTTTTGTTATTAACTTTCAAATTATTATATTAATGAGATTTAAAAATTTTGATTAAAATAACTTAAGTTTACAAAAAATATTTTTATAAAGTTAGATTCTAATTAAAGTTTTAAGAAATTTAAAGTTAATTGAAAAATTAAATAAAAAATTGAATATAATTTAAAAAAAGCGCAAAAATTAAACAATTATAATAAAATGAGTTATTATCATAGTTAATAGCTTGAAAATATTTAAAATTCGTATAAAAATAAACTCATAAAATGATTTAATTTTTTGCAATAAAAAAAATGAGTATAAGAAATCAAAAATTACGTTGTTTAATTGTAAGTTTAAATTAAAAAAAAATATTTTTCTAATTCGGCTTTAATATTTTTAGCCGAAGCATAATTAAATCTACTATCAAGAATTTTTTCAGGCTTATGATACTTGATATTAAAAGAAAAAACATTTTTTTTTAGTTTCAAAACAAAGTAAGTAATAGATGTTTGCTTGATTACCATATTCAGTTTTAAAAGATAACAATTGTGTGTTTTAAAAAAAAAAAAAATTTTTTTTCCTGCTTATTGATTTTTTTAAAATAAAATTTACCAAAATTAATAAAAATGTCTTCACAACTGTATCAGATGCCAACAAGTGAATGGTTATTAGATTTATTTAAAAGAGTAGATAGAAGTAATGATGGTCAAATTTCAGCTACAGAACTACAAAATGCTTTAAGTAATGGTATGTTAATTGAATAGTTTTTTTTTTGGAAAAAATAAAATTTTTTTTCTAATAAAAATAGGTAGCTGGCACCCGTTTAATTTCGATACAGTTAAATTAATGATAGGAATATTTGATAAAGATAAAACAGGATCTATAAATTATTCAGAATTTGAACAGTTATGGAAATTTGTTACTGAATGGTTAAATTGTTTTGCTAATTTTGATAGGTAAATTTATTTTTGAAATCAACTTTAAACGTAGTTAGAATTGAGTTAATCAGTTTTTATTTAATATTTGAATTTAGTTTTGAAAGTTTATTTAAATATAAAATTATTTTTAATAACTAATTTAGATCTATATGATTGCAGTTAAATTAAGTATTGAATTAGTTATTTAAATTTTAAAAAAATTTAGATTTAGTTCTTTAAAAATTCTAGTTTAATTTCTTTATAATTTTAATTTTTTTCCTTTAAACAGAGACAGATCAGGATCTATTGATAGAAATGAATTAAGACAGGCATTAACAACATTTGGTTATAGATTATCAGATCGTTTTTATCAAATGTGTATGAGAAAGTTTGATAGAGAAATGAAAGGTTCAATTAATTTTGATGACTTTTTACAATTGATGATAATGATACAAACTATAACAAGAGAATTTGGTAATTTAGATACTGATTTAGATGGAAAAATTACAATTGATTATGAAAGCTTCGTTATTTTATTGATGAATTTAGTTATATAATGATTAATAAAAATAAAATTTCAGTTAAAAATGTTTTAAAAATATTTCAGCTTCTTCTTTTTACATAATAAAAGTGATCATTTAATTTAATTTTCTTTTTTTTAACTTTTTAACCTCTTAAGAGGATTTTTAAGTTATATAGTCAAGACAATGTTAATATTTAATCAACCATACCAGATTGGGTTTCCATAATATAATTTTCATTATTCAAAATAACTACACCTGAATATTTTTTCAAGTTTTAAACTTTCAATTTAATTTATTTTCTAAATTTACTTATATATCTTAAGCTTTTTTTAAACAATTTGAAAATATCATTGCTTGATCCAATTATATAGCTATTGATATTGTTTTCGATTATATGCTTATAAATACATTAATCATGTAGAAACTCTACATTCTTTTTCTAATAATTATATTTGATCTTAAAGTTGATCCCAATTACTAAATTTTATTCTATTCAAAAGATTTGATTCTAAAAACTTTTTTTTTCTTTGGTTAAATATGTATTTTCATTCAGATCTTTCTGCTTATATTATTAAAAAAATTTTTGATCTTACATTTAGTTAATTTAATCTTTTGTGATGCCTGTTATGACTTGTTCCCCTGTTCGACTTAAATTAAAGTTTATAGATTTTAAATAATTTAATTCTTATGCTAAGTCTTCTTTTAATTTTCTTATATTTGTAAATTCAAAGGCACCTGTAGTTTTTCTGATGATTAAATGTTGAATTACTTGAATTTCTTTTATATGTTTTCTTTTTTCAAAACCTCATAAATATCAGGTTCTTTTTAAAAAATACGCTGATTCTGGAATATTTAAGGTAAGCAAACGTAAAAAGACCATATGAACTTTATAGAAAAAACATTAAAAATAAAAATGGTAAGTAAACTTTCATTCAATTTTACCTTGTGGACATATTAAAAACTTTCAACGAATTTTACATGGTTTAAAATATATAAGAATCTTTAGAAACAAAGGTTAAAGGATTTTTAGAAAAATACATTTTAATTAGTTTTTTTTTGCAAATATAGTATATTAATTAGATTTAGAATATCTCTTGTAGTTGTTATTTAGATCTGAAGAAGAGAAGATGATACACATGCAAGCTATACAAAACGAAAAACAGTATGCTGAGGATTTAACACAATGGTTTGCTATTAGAAAATTATCTATTTGTCAATTTTATAATGTAAGATACGAAAACATAACTCTTTCAATATATACACATGATCCTTTTACTTAAATTCTAGCTAAAGAGTAATTTGTAGCTGTACACTACAAAAGAGTTTGAACACAAATGTACGGAATTAAAATCAATTAAAACAACTTGACAGTATTGCGGATAGAACTTAAATAACTAGACAAAATTTAATCAAAAGTCTTATAAGCTTTTCTTTCATATATGCGCTATTGAATAATTTAAAAGCTAAAAACAAAATTATCAAATGTAGATAAATTATTTTATTATGCCAAAAAAAATAAAACCTCCTTTTATTCTTTAATTAAAATTTTTAACTTTTAAAAAAACTCTAAGTGTTTAAGACCAAACTGAAAAATTTTTTTGAAAAAGTTTTTTTGTGGTTTTTCTTTCTTGGGGACTTCAAATGATGATGAAAAGCTCACATTCATTAAATTGTCGTTAATGAGCTTAGTTATAAAAGAGAAAGTAAGAAATAAAATAAAAAAATTAATTAAAAATATTTTAATTTATACATTAAAAAACTTTATAAAATTATCTATGTGGACAAAAAAAATTTGTCTAAACTTAATATAAAAAACAAAAACAATTCATGTTTAAGGCCTACTATTCAAATGCTTTTATCAAAATATAAAATTTAAATTATTCTAACATTCTAAATCCTCTATACATAAATTTTAATTTAAACATTTTTTTATATCTATAAATTGCAATTTAAAATAATTTCATTTATTATGATTTTAAATCGAAAATTTATTATTGTTAGGTCTATTCAAATTTAAATGATTTGGAAAATTTTTTTCAATTCAATCATTAATTGCCAATCAGATTTAGCTAAATCATCACGGAAATATTCTTTACAAGCGTCAATTGATTCTCGAGTTATTTTAGAAACTAACATGTCTGCTGAATCAAAATGACGTCCATATAATTTAGGTGCATCACTACCAAAATGTTCTATTTTTATACAGACTTCCTGACCTTTTTTAGCATTTTCAACAACTTTATGATTGTATTCAATACTAGTTACCCGACCAATATCTAAATTTTCTGTAATTAATAAATAAAAAATTAATTTCAATTTTTATTTTAATGAATAAATAACTAACCTTTGCTTGGTACACAAATTGGTGTTCCTGGCACAATTATACCATCTTCTACAGAAACTCCTAAAACAATAGGATTTCTAGCATTAAAGATGCAATTCGGTAAAATTTTTAATTTACAAGGGAAAACAGCTATATTACGATATTGTTCCTTTCTTTTTGCTTTAAGTTCATCTTTATAAGCAGTAAACTTATCAAACAAATGATAAATTATATCAGCAGTAAAAATTCTAAGACCAACGCTATCGGCTAATTCTTGAGCATCACGTTCTACTTTTACATCAAACGCTAAGATAACAGCATGATCTGGTGAATTTTGAAGCATAATAGAAGCTTTCATTACATCACGTTTAACAACTGGTCCTATTCTAACTCCTGAAAAAGGAATCTTAGATTGTTTTAAAAATTCTAACAAAGCTTCTAAAGATCCTAAAGTACTAGCTTGAACATAAACACCTTTTTCAGAAGTTTTAATTGCTTTCATGGCTTTACCGAATTTTTCCCAACATTCTGATTTCAAACGTTCTACTTCAACTTCATTTTTTGCTACATATAATTCTAACCCTGCAACAGCTTTTTCTAAATCATGACCACAAATTTTGACACCTATTGATCCTTTTACAGTTTTTAATTCTTGATAAGGCGATTTGACACGTAATTCTCTTAAAGGTTGAGGTACAAGTAAAGATCTAATTTGAGTCACAACAGGACCATCATGACCTGCTAAAACAATCTTATCACCTTCTTTTAATTTGCCATTAACTAAAACAACGTCTATCGTAGTACCTAAACCTGGTAAAGCTTTTACTTCTAAAACAGTTGCTTCTAACTTATCAGGTAAAAATACTAGTTTTTTATGTAACATTGTTTGACAATAATCGGTCATTAAATTTATTAAATTTCCCATTCCATCACCCATTACTGCAGATGTTGGTACAAGCGATACATAATAACGAACATCTTGGTTTTCATAGTACAAAGCTGCATTTAATGATTGTTCATTTAATTGCAAAATTATATCTTTTGTTCTTTTTTCAAATTCTGATTTAGTATTTTGCTGTTGAGTTTTAATTAAATCTTCTACATCACGTTTGACACTACTTTGCCAATCGTATAAACGATCTATTTTATTCAATGCTACTATAAAAGGTGTTTTACGAGATTTTAATAAATTGATTGATTCAATTGTTTGTGGTTCTAAACCGTGCATAATATCAATAACTAAAATTGCTATATCACATAATGAACTTCCTCTAGAACGTAAATTTGTAAAAGACTCGTGGCCTGGAGTATCAATGATTAAAAATCCAGGGATTTCTAAATTTGTTGGTTTTTTACTTATTTTACATTGATCTTTTATTGCGTTAGGAGGTACAAAAGTTGCTCCAATTTGTTGAGTAATACCACCAGCTTCATTATCTTGTACATGAGTTTTACGTATATAATCTAAAAGCTTTGTTTTACCAGTATCTACATGACCTAAAACACAAACAATAGGAGATCTGAGTAAACAATCTTCATCTTGAACAAAAATTTTATTAGACTTAATATTATGTTTAGACTTAGATTGAGTTGGTTGAGAAACTTCAGAGGCAACAGTTTTTTTTATTTCTTTAGACTGTTCTTTAATTAAATTTTTAGTTTTATTTTCTTTATTTTCTAAATTATCTGCTTTAGGTTTTTTTGTTTCATCTAAAATATCTTCCCAATTATCAACTACAACTTCTTCCTCTTCTTCTTCGACTTCCTCATCTTCTTCTTCTTCTAAGTCTTCTTCTTCTTCTGGTTCTTTGCTTTCAGCTTCATTAATAGTCTCAATTTTTTTATGTTTTTCTTTACTTTTACTTTTAAGCTCATTATTATCTTGCACTGAATCATCAGTTTCATTACCTATTCTAATTAAACCTTGTTGTTTTAATATTTCTAAACTAGCTTGAGCTCTTTGCTTATCTGCTTTTTGTTTAGCTGTTAAATATTTTCCTTCTTTTTTAAGTTTTTCTTTACGAGCTTTTTCTTTTAATTTTTTTTTATTTTTAAGTTCTAATTTTTTTTTCTCTTGTTCTTCTCTAATTCGTTCTAACTCTAATTCTTTTTTAACTCTCTCTTCTTCTTCTCTTAATCTAGCTGCTTCCTCTTCTTTAACTTTAGCTAAGGCTTCTTGCATAGCAGCTAATATTTTCTTATTTGGACCTTTTCCTTTAGTTTTATCATCTTTTTTCTCTCCTGCTTTTTTTTTCTTTTTTTTACTAGCATCTGTTGTTGATTCTTTACCAGTTGCATCACTTGCATTTTCATTTACCTGTGGTTGTTGTTCTACATTTTCAGTTTTATTTTCTTCACTATTAGCTGCTGCTTTTTTTTTTTTTTTTTTTTTTTTCTCAGCAGCTAATGTTGGATTTACTGGTTCAGACATTTTTTTAAATTATAAATTATCTTAATTTTGTTAAATTTTGAAAGAATAAATAAAAAGAAACTTAATAAAAAAAAATAAAATAATTCCTGTACACGTTTGAAATTCACTTAAAATTTTTTGTTTTTAATGTATATCAAAGTTTAGTTCGACGGTAAGCATAAGCTGTTCTCAAAGCAAATCGTGCTTTTTATCTATATAATAAAATATTGAACACATCTGTTTACATCTATTTAGGGGTCGTTTAAAAATCACAACTAGTTTTAAGCAATCTAGAAAAAAATTTAATTTTTAAAAGACCTAGTTAATATATGAATCAGAGCATAGATCTACAAAAAGAAATTAAACTAATTAAGGCACACAACTTTTTTTTTTATTTTTAATCAACAAGTTTGAAACTTTTTTTTAGAAAATTCTTATTTAAAGCTAATAAATACAAAAAATCAGAATATTTATCTTATCAATTCATATTTAATTATAAAAACTAAGTCAACTGACTTGAAAAAGAAACAAGATTGATTTTCTAATTTTTCTTTTGAATAAAATCTCTTCAAGCACATTTGTCACTTTGAATTAAATTTTTAATAAAATTTTTTGAATTATTTGGATTAAAAAATGAATTCTAAACGTGTTTTGCGTGATGAAATGAAAAAAATCTTAAACTCGATGAGTACAGAAGAAAAACTAAGACAATCAACTATTATACAAGAAAAGGTTATTTTTTTAACTTGTTTTTTAATTATAATTTAATTTTATTCAAGTTTTTTATATAATATTTTAATCATCTAATTTAACTTTTACTTAATTTTTACCAGGTACTTAAACATGAAGCTTATATAAATGCTAAGCGAGTTTGTCTTTATTTAAGCTTGAAATCAGAAGTAGATACTTCTATTTTATTGAAACAAATATTTTTAGATTCAAAAAAATGTTTCATTCCAAAATACAAGTAAATATTATTAAATCAATAAAAAAACTTACTAATTTAACTTAAATAATTAGAAATGGAACAAATGAAATGGAAATGATTGAATTAGAATCATTAGATGAATATGACAAATTACCTGAAACAAATTGGGGTATTAAGCAATTCCCTCATGATTGTAATAAAAAGGACGCAAAGTTTACAGGTTAATTTTATAAAGTTTTTTTTATTTTATTTAAAATTTTAATTTTTTTTTAGGAGGATTAGATTTAATTTTATTACCTGGATTTGCATTTAATCATGATGGAAAAAGATTAGGTAAAGGTGGTGGATATTATGATAAATACTTATCAAATTTAAAAAAGTTTGACGAAAAAAAAATGCCTTATTTAATTGCTTTGTCATTTAAAGAACAAATAAAAGAAAATATACCTATAGGTGAAACTGATTATATAATTGATGAAGTGATAACAGCTTAATTTAATTAATAAAAATTTCACCGATTTTTTGTAAATTAGATTTATTTATGAAATTAATTAAAAATAGAATTTCTTATTGTTTTATAAACTAGATAACTGATTTTTAACTTTAACTTGCATCTGATTTGTAAAAGCTTAAAATTTAGTGTTTAGTTATACATTATTAAGGTTTTTAATTTTATAGCTTTAAAACCAAATGTTAATTAAAATACTTTTTTCAATTCAATTGGATAAGTAAAATCTATGATAAATAAAACAAAAAAATTAAACAAAAACTTTTTAATGCAAAAAAATCTTTTTATTTTTCAGAAAAAATTAATTTTTTTTAATTTCGTTTAATAGGGTTTCTATTTTTTTATCCAAAATAATATTTTTATTCAGCTCTTTAAGTTGAGCTAAGGCACTAGCATTTTTTTGCTCAGCTGCAATAATAACAGCTTCTTCTAACATACCAAATTTTATAAAATAATCAACTTTATTATCATCTTTTACTTTACTTAAATATTTTTGAGCTTCAGATTTATTCTTATAAAATAAACAAGCATCTACAAACGGTTCAAAACCAACAGGTGATGTTTTCTTTAATAAGGAAAATTCATAAAGTTCTTTCCATTGTTGATGACTAGATAAAACATCTATTTTTAAAAAATAAAACTTTTTTTCACTAAATTTAAATTCTTTTCTTATTTCATCAGCTTGTCTAGCAAATTGATGAGCTAATAATGTTTTGATTGTATCATATAAAGATAAACCAAATAATTTAACATCTTTTAATTTTTCTTCAAGTTTTTTTTGACGATTTAATAATTTTAAATGTTCTTCAGTGTTTGAAGTTAAAAATTCATTATTAGATAATTTAAATGAATCTAAAGCTAATTGAACTTTCTTTAAATAATTGGAACTACTTAGGTCTTCATCTAAAAAACATTCTTTTAAATAACATATTCCTTTATCTAAGGTTCTTTTATCTGCATGATAAAAATTAGTAAGCTCAAAAGTATCTGTAACTTTCAAATATTTTTCATATAACTTATAAGCTTGAGTATTAACTTTTAAAATATCATTGAAAGCTGTTGAAAAATAATCTTTAAAATTTTTTGATAAAATGACTTTATAAATTAAATTAGTATTGCAACTTTGTGTTGCTTTAAGTAAAGCTTCTTCATTATTACCTAATTTCAATAATAAATCAATTTGATCATTTGAATTAGTTTCATGTTCAATTAAACAAAGTGCTAAATTTTCTCTTTTATACTCAATTGCAAGATTAGCTATTAAAGAATAAGGCAAATCTACAATATTACCAATTTTATTTACAATATCTGTTGCAATTTTTTTTTCATCAACTTCATATTGTTTAATTTTATAAAAAGCCCATTCTTTCAAAATTTGATTTTTACCAATACTGTCATCAATTTTTAAATACTCAGAAATTTCATAGACTAAAGAAAATTTTTCTAATTTAAGTAAACGTTTTATAATTAAATTTATACCAAAATATTTATACTGTTCATAGCTTAATGGAATACCTAATTTATCTTTTCTAAGCATATTTAATACGCGTAAATGTAGTATTGTGTTTATATATTCAGTTGAATCAAAATCAGATAAAAAACATTTACCAAAACATGCAGCTCTAAGTAATAATTTTTGAATTGCTGTTTTAAATTCAGATTGTGCAGCACTTATACATTGTTGAATTGCTGTTTGTAAAGAAAATTCATCTGTCAAAAACTTAATATTACTTACAGCACTATGTTTTTGAGAAACAAAATTATTGAACGCTTCTAATAAATAAGCTCCTTCTTTTTCAGAACCTAAGTTAAAAATATCATAAATATCTTTTGGTAAAAATTCTAAGAAATCATGTTCTTGTTCACTTATAATTCTTAAACCATCTCTTTCACTTATAAAAAAGTAAGTTATTTTCTCATCAATAAAAAACGTAACTTTTTGATTTTTTTCATTTAAAATTAAAATTATATCATTCCAAGTTACACATAAAGCTTGTTCACAAAACCATATAAAATTATTAGGTATAACTGATGAGTTTGTTTTGAATTCATGTATTGTAACTAAGTTTAAGCCATTTAAATGGTTAAATAAAATTGTTCCATCTGATAAATATATACTAATAAAATTTTTATCTATTGTTGATGCAATAAGACTTATTTTAACATTTTTTAAACTAAATGTGTATCTTAATTGTGAATAACTAGGCCGTACAAAACTTAATAAATAAATATCATTTTCGGATGATACAATTATATCTGGACAATTTGAGGTAAAAGTACCAGTATTCCAATTAAAATTGAAATTTGGATTTAAAAATACTTTAGGTAATTCAGGATACTTGAAAACTTTAAAATTATTTTTTGATGAAAATGAAAAAAACTTGTTATAATCATTTAAAATTATAAAACCAAATTCTCTGTTCTTAATGAAAAATTTACATTCTTTAATATTTAGATCAATTTTAAATGTTGACTTTATTACACCAGTAATGTTATACACAAAAACATTACCTTTTGAAGTAAGACAAAATAAATCTCCTTCATAGGACCAATCAAAATATTTTAAAATGTCTTCATTTTTATTTGTCCAATGAATCTCTGATAACTTAAAACCAAATGAATTAAAAATTTCAATTAAAATTTTCTCTTGATAATTAATTTGATTAAACTGTAAACTTGTTGAATTTTTCTTTATTACAGCTAAAATAAAAAAATGGTTTAAATTTAATTTGACTTAAAAAGATTTTTACCTATTGGTCCTGCAAATTTTGAATAACAAATGGTACAATTCTTTAAACTTAAATAATCAAACCATGACATTAATCCAATTTGATTTTTACGTAAATTTGAATCTCCAAATTTTACCCATTGTTTTGTATAAAAAGTCATTTTTATATTTAATTTACATTTAGGTTTAAATACATAAGCTTTTTAATAAGAAACAACTATTTGTTGATAAACATTTTTATAATTTAAATTTGCGCATGCTTTTGCGCATATTCTAATTTTTAACTTTAAAAGAGATCCAAACTAAAAAAAATGTTTTTTTTTCAATCTTATGTTTAGATTTCTAGAATAGAAGATTTTAAAACTAAAAATATCAAATATTGGTTAATAAAAATTTATCATTTAAAAATAATATTTAATTTGATCTTCAAATTTGCTTATGTCAACTAATAAGTTTATCAAAATAGAAAAACTTTTTTTAGGTTTTAGAAAACTAGAAAACTTAAAAGTTCATAATTAATTAACTATTTTGATTAAGTATTTTTTTAGATATAGAGAATTAAATTTTAATTGAAAAATTAATAGTTTTTCAATTGAATTATTCTTTTTAAAGAATTAAGTTAGTTTTTATTAATTATTTCCATTTGATGATCTCAATTTAAATCTACGCGCTTGCATAAAATAGTTTTAGGAATTTGAATTCTGTGCTTCATTTATTAAGATATTTTCAAATTTAAGATTAAAATTTGATTCAGATTAGATAATTTTAGAAAATTTAAATAATCTTATAGTTTTTATATTCTCAACTAAGCTTAACTTTATTGAGAAATAAATTTTTCTTTTTTTATAAGTTTTTATATATATTTTTATCGGGAAAGGTGGTTTCTTCAAATCAAAATTTTTTTTTTTGAATAAATCAGCTTGTTTTATAATTTTTTGACTTCAAAATATTAAGACAACACATTTTTTTTCACTTTTTTTAAGTTGACGATTAAACTGTTTTTTAAAAAATCAAAATGACAAATTCTGATAACTTTTATGATACTATTATTATTGGTGCTGGTATAGCAGGTGTTTCAACAGCTTATCATTTATTAGTAAAAAATAATTATAATGGAAGAGTTTTAATTTTGGAAGCTAAAGATCGATATGGAGGTCGTATATGTGATAAAATTATTGCTAATAAAAATGTGGAATTAGGAGCGAATTGGATCCATGGAATAATTAATAATCCTATTTATGATTTAGCTGTTAAATTTGGTTTAGTTGATTTAATTAAAAATGAACCTGAAGATAATTTATATAACAGTGGTAATGTTTGTGGATTTACAGACAAAGGAGAAAAAGTAACTTTAAATACAATAAATCAAGCTTATCAAACTTATTTTTGGATGTTGAAAAAATGTGAAAATTATTATCAAAGAATGTCAAAAGGAGAATTTTTGAAAGAAGAATCAGTAGGTCATGTAATCAACAATGAAGTTAATAATTTTCTTTCAACTAAAAATGAAAAAGAACGTCCTTTACTAAAAGCATTATTTAAACAAATGATTAATAGAGAAACAGATATTAATGGTTGTCACACTTTAGATGATTTATCTTTAAGATATTATGGTTCTTATGAAGAATTACCTGGTGGAAATTTGATTATTCCTCCTGGCTTCAAAAAAGTAGTAGCTGGCTTATTGCAAGAAATAAAAGAAGCTCTTATTCAAAATCATATTAACGAAAGTAATTTTGATCTTCTGCTAAAACATGAAGTTTTAAAAATTAATTGGCATGGTGTTGAATCTAATAGTAAGCAACCAGTTGAAGTAGTTTGCAAAAATGGTAAATCATTTAAATGTCATCATATTGTTAATACAATGTCAGTAGGAGTTTTACAAAAAAAAATTGAAAATTTATATGAACCAAAAGTACCTCAGTATAAAATTGATTGTGTTAAATCTATTGGATTTGATTGTTTAAATAAAATATATTTAGAATATGAAGATTCAATATGTCCAGAATTTTTTGATTCTAGCATAGATGAAATAATGGTTTTTTGGATGGATGAAGAAAATGATACTTCAATAGAAAAAAATTGGTTTAAAAAAATTTATTCTTTTACAAGAGTTAGTAACAAAATTTTATTAGCATGGGTTTCAGGAAATGAAGCAACTTATGCACAAACATTAAGTAATGAAGTTATTGGTTATACTTTAACAAAGCAATTGCGTTCAATTCTTAATAATGAAAAATTTCCTTATCCTATTAATGTTTACCAAACTAATTGGGGAAGCGATGAGCACTTTTGTGGTGCTTATAGTTTTATCAAATATGGTGAATCAACTAAAAATATTGAAATGCTTGGTCAACCAATTTATTCAGATCCTGGTAGTGATAAGGTAATTATTTTTTAATGAAAATTAAATGAAAAATATAACTGGTTTTTTAAAATTTTAGCCTGTTCTGTTGTTTGCTGGGGAAGCTTGTCATGCTAAATATTTTTCAACAACACATGGAGCTTTTTTGTCTGGAAAAAAAACAAGTTCATTTTTATTAGATTAAATGATCTCAATTTGTATGAAACTAATAAAAATTTTGTGATGCTTAAACTGTTTCATCGCTCACAAAAACTTTTAAAAATTAACTCCATCTGTTATAATATATATAAAGCTTTGTAAAAATAAAATTTTCTTAGCTGTTATAACGGCTTGTAAATCACATGGCAATGTTTTGATTTTTAAAGTTAAATTAAATTTTATTTATTTTGTTAAATGTCTTGCTAATCAATTTAATAAAAATGAGTATTAATGAAAATTTGAGGAAAAAAGAATTTCAGCTTTTTAAAGAAGCTGAATCTTTAATGATAAGAGAAAATCATTTATATCAAGCTAAAGTAAAAAAAGATAAAACATTAGATTTTTCATGGATCAAATCTGTTTTATCAAAAGGAACATTATCAGATAAAATTGCAGCAAATGTTTTATTAGTACAAGATTCTCCAGTATCTAATTTAAAAAGTTTAGAATTTCTAGTAGATTTGGTAAATCCTAAAGCAAAAAGAGAATCATTTATGGCAATAAATTCTTTAAAAGATTTATTTTTAGGAAATTTACTGAAGAAAGATAATCTAAGAAGTTTTAAAGAATGTATTGAGGATTCAAATTATGAAGAACAAGAACCTGAAAAAAAAAATGAAATTTTGCGAGAAGCTTATTTTGAAGATAAATTAAAACAACTTTATTTTAAGTTTATTCAAAATGTTGAGTTTTATACACATGATCCTGATTTAAAAAACAAAAAAACTGCTATTTTAGTACTTTATGAGCTATTGATAAATAATTGTGAACAAGAACAATTTTTATTAGAAAAAATTGTTAACAAGTTAGGAGATTTAGATTCTAAGAATGCAACTAATGTTGTTCATCTTTTAGAAAAATTAGTTAATGAGCATCATCCAGCTATGAAAGAAGTTGTTGTAAAAGAAGTTGAAAGAATACTTTATAGAACAAATGTTAGTTATAATGCTCAATATAATGCATTAAATTTTTTAAGTTTAATTGTTTTTTTACGTAGTGAACATGAATTAGCTAATTTAGTAATGAAAATTTATTTAAGTTTTTTCAAGCTATGTTTGAAAAAAGAAAAAGTCAACAATAAAATGATGGCTATTTTATTAACTGGTATATCAAGAGCTTTTCCTTATTGTAATTTAGAGAACAATTATTTAGAAGAAAAAATTGACACAATTTATAAACTAATTCATCATGTAAATTTCAATATCTCAATTCAAGCATATAATTTAATTTTAAAGATTATTACAAAAGATAATTCAGACTTTTTAACTGATAGATATTGTACATCTATTTATAAAAGTTTAATGCATCCTTCAATTGATGAATGTTCTAAAAAAGCAACTTTCTTAAATGTTTTGTATAAAACTTTAAAAAATGATAGTATATTGAAACGTAATTTATCGTTTATAAGACGAATATTTCAAATATCTTTACAAAATCCATCTAATTTAGTTTGTGGTTTATTAATTTTAGTTTCATCTTTATTTAAAGAGAAAAAAGAATTGTTTAATGAATTTTATAATAAAGTTTTAGGAAGTATTAGTTCAAGTACATTTAAAGATGATGATGAAGAAGAGCATTATTTAGATATTGAAAATGAAGAAGATGATTTACATGAAGATAGTGAAAATGATAGTAAAAGTACAATAGATTTGAATGAACAAAAAAAAAATAAGCCTTCTTGGGATTTTAAAAAAGTAAATTCAAATGATAAACAACAATTAAATTATGATCCATTATATCGTAATCCTTTATATTCAAACGCTGAAACTTCTCATCCTTATGAAATTTTAAATTTGAAAAACCATTATCATCCATCTGTAGTTTTGTTCACTAATAAAATATTAAACAAAGAAACAATTGATTATGATGGAGATGTTTTATATGATTTTAATGTTAAAAGCTTTTTAGATAAGTTTGTTTATAAAAACCCTAAAAAAATAAATAAATTAGTCAATAAAACTGCAAAAGAGAAATCTAGGTTTGAAAGAGAAATTAATTTAAAAAATAGACATCTTACTATTAACACGCCAAGTTATTTGTCTGAAAAAGAAGATAAAATACCTATTGAAGAACGTTTCATTTATACTTTTCTTAAAAATCAAGATAAATATAAAGAAGACGATACTGCTTCAGTAACAAGTGAAGATTTTGAAAGATTTGTTTTAAATAAATTTGAATCAAATTTTGATCATGATTTACATAAGTCTATCAAAAACTATAAAAAGAAAGAATCAGATGATGTAGAAATGAGTAGTGATGAAGAAATCGATTTAGATTTTGAAAATGATGAAGATTACAATGAAGCATTCAAAGAATTTGAAGAAGATTTAGAATTGAAAAATAAATATACTATGTCAGCTGAAAATGAAAGTGAAGACGAAGTTTCTGGAAGCGATAGTGATGATGATTCAGTGGATAATAAACCAAATATTTTTAAGAGAAAAGGAAAAAATAATGATTTAATGAGTTTATTAGCCTCAGCAGATGAATTTTCTCATCTTTTACAAGACAATGAAGATGATGATATTAAATTTGCTGGTGATTTAGAAGATATTGATGATGATGAAGATTACAGTGATGAAGATGATGATGATTTAGATTTTGATGACGATGATGAAACATTAGAAAAACGTAAAAATAGATCAGTTAAACGTAAAGAAAAAGAGTTTAAAGATACTGAAATTTTAAGAAAGAAAATTAGTAAGAAAAACAAAAACTCTAATTTGAAAAATAAGAAAGGTTTTAAGAAATCAAAAAAAAATAGTTTTAAGTTTAAAAAACAAAAAACTAAATAAATGTAATGTTGTTTTACATAATAAATTTCAGAAAAACATTTTTAATTTAAGATTCTGACTCAAAATTTTATTCACCTAAGTCTGACTTTTTTTCAAAATATCTTTATAGCTTTTAATAAACAAGAAATATTTACATTTCAACCAAACTTTTTAACTAAAACCTGTTGATTATTATAATACTATGTACTTCATTATTTTTTTTTTTATTAATTTATTAACCCATTACACTGAGCTTAACTTGGTTTAAATTTTCTTTACTCTAAAACTTTAGTTTATTCAAAAGCTACCTTTTTAACATCTCTATCAGTCATATTAAATCTTTTTCTGAAACATTGATGTTGATAAATTACTTGATGTGTTGTATTTGAAAAATTTTAAATTTTCTAAACCTTAATAAATATCAACTAAGGTGTGATTTCATCAAAAATTGATAATCGTGCTAGATAACTAGATTTAATTAGAAACTTTTTGTCGCTTTTTTCAGCGGCTGTTATTTTGCATGTTTTAATGAGACTTGATAAAAATTTTTTAGCTGTTAAACGGCTTGTGAATCACATGGCAATGTTTTGATTTTTAAAGTTAGAATTAAGTGTTTTTATTTTGTCAAATGTCTTGCTAGTCATTTCAATATAAATGAGTTTTAGTGAAAATGAACAGAAATGAGTAATAATTTTGAAGAAATCAATTCTTTTTTACAAAAAAATTCTTTTATTTAAAATTATTATTAAAAACGATAGAGCCTTGTTTATCTTAAGTTTCAATTTTATTTATAAAAAAAATTATCATAGATAATGTAAAAGTTAAAAAAAACTTAAAGTTAGTGTTTTAAGAATTGTAATTAACTTTCAAAAAAAATAGTTTATGTAAATTACTCAAGTGCTTATAATTATTCGTAAATTTAAGTATAATCAAAACAAAAGTATTTTTCAGGTCAAATTTATTTATACCTAAAAAATTATAAAATGAATGATAAAAAATCAACAAATCAAGATCTTTTAGGTTTGGATGAAGACAAATTTTTCAGACAAAAATTTTCAATAACTGAACAAGCAAGAAAATGTAATGAAAAACCAAGTATTAAGTTTGAACCAAGCACTTTTAATAATGATTTACTTAAGAATGTAAAGAATTTTCTTGATCAAGCTAAATCTAAAGAAAAAGAGATTAGTCAAAATGTTTCAAATGATTTAACTGAAAATTCAGAAAACACTCATAAAGATGATTTAGCAGTTGAAATTAATTTATTAATGTATAAAGAAGATGATGAAAATTAAATATGTTTCTTATTTATTTTGTTTGTTTTTTTAATTTAACATTTTTTTGGATAGTTTTGCTTACCCGGTATTTTTCTTAAAAAAAAACTTTTTTATTAAAATAATTCAACTTTCACTTTTATATAGAGAAATATCGATTTTTTTATCTTCAAACACATTTTTATTTAAAAGCGCCCCCTTTTGTTGACTAGGTTTTTTTGGTACTATAAAGTATTTTTCGAATTTCAAAACATTCAAATTGATTTTTATCATATTTTAAATTTGTTTCATAATTATATTTAATAAGATTAAAATTAACAAGTAATTGATTTCTCATTTTCGTGTCCATAAGCAAAAAAAATATAGTTTTTTATAATGATTTGAAAAAAAAATTAATTTTTAGTCATATTTCTTCTTTTGAGATGAATTCTTTATTGAGATTTGAAAATTTTTTAAGTGAATCTTTTAGTGAATTTCGTAAATTCATTTCGCCAGCTTATTACCATGACCGGTGTGAAAGGTTAGTTGTAAGAGAATTTAATATTTCTTAACTAAAAAACTTTATCTAGATCTTTGAACATGCATCTTTATGTGATGCACAAACGAGATGTTCTATTAGTATTGGCTGGTTTTTTAGCTACATTTGTTTTATTACTTTTTATTGGTTTAGCAGGTCCAAATGTAACAAAATTTAATTCAATTAAATCTCAAGATATTTTTCGTTTAAATAAAATTAATAAATCAAGTGAAGAAACTTTATTAGAAACTGGTCCTTTTATTTTAACAACACCACAAATTTCAATTTATTCTGAACATGTTTGTTTGTGGATAACAATTTTCTTAAGAGAAGAAGATGAGACTGAAGCTTTTCATAAACAATTTTATGTTTCATTAAAAGTAACAGCAAAAGATGAATTAAATTCTAATAAAGAAATAGTTATATTAGATGAAAATCAAATCGATAAAAACTTAAAAAATCAAAAATTTGGTAGAGTTCATAAATTAATTTGTGTTAGTAAAAAATGCAATCCAATACAAGTTTTACATTTAGAATATTTAGAATTCAATTCATATACAGTAGAAATAAGATTTCAAGATTTACATACAATTAATAAAAAATATCATTTAAAAGATATTTTATTTACCTTCCAATCTATTAATCCTTCATTTACAAGTTTAGCAATATGGTTTAGATTTTTCTTTTTAGTAACAGCATTTACTTGTATGGTAAGTTACTTTTTTTCTAAAATTTTTTAGTGAAACTGTTTTCTAAATTTTTTTTTCCAGTGTTGGTTCACATATGCTTTACATAAATATAGCTTTTTAGATTTGTCTATCGAACAAAAATGGACATCTATTTTACTTGTCCTTCTAGTTTTATATGATAGTAAGTTTAATTTAATTATTTTCAAATTTATAATTAATATTTTGTTTTGAAGACCCATTTTATCCAATGGTTTATTTGTTTGGATCTAAATTACCAAGAATATTAGAAATTTTGTTTCAAAATACATTTTTTTTAACAACAATTTTTTTCTGGTTAACTTTTTACCATGGTATTAGACAAACTAATAGACCTTTAATAAAATTTTATGGTCCAAAAATTTTTTTAGTTGGTATTTTATGGCTAATTATTGTTTATTCTTTTAATTGGTCTACAATTCAAAAATTAGAAAAACCAACAGTTGATGAAAAATTAGTATATGAGTCTTCTAGTTTTTTAAAAGTAATTATAAGTAAATCTGATTTAAACTTTTACTAATTTTTCTTTTATATTTCAGATTTTGAAAGGAATTTTTTACTTTGTTTTCATTGTTACGTTTGTTTACTTAATTTTATTAATTTTAGCAGCATTTAGTGAATTAAGATCAATGCCTTACTTTGATATAAGGCTTAAGTTACAAACTTTTTTAAACATTTTTGTGATAACTATATTCATTTTAGTTAGTGTTTTAAATAGTTCAAATAATCCAAAAGAAATTAATGAAATGGACACTCCTAAAGTACCTTATTTACAAATTTTACCATGGGCTTATGAAAACTCTTCATCAGCATCATTGTTAACTATTTATTCTTTAGCAAATTTATATATTTGTATTTGCGCTTATTTTTATAGTCCATCCTTTTCATCTTTTGCAGGTAAGTTATTGATTTTTTTTTTATTTAAACCAATGATTAATAGCTGATTCTTATTTAGATTCTAGAATAATACGCGATAATCCTACATTGTCTATGATAAATGATTCTGATGAGGATATTATTTTTGGGTAAATATTTAGTTTTTATGTTTATTTAAATTAATCAAAAATTTTATTCTCAGTAGAATGGATTTTGAGGAACCTTCTTTAGAAAATGACTACGAAAGCTGAAAAATATTAATTTTTATTTTATAAAATATAATTGGTTGATAAAATAATTTTTTAATATTTTCTAATTTAATACTTAAATAAAAAATAAATATTTTCATTCATTAACAAATCTTAACTTATCATTTCTTATATTTTGGTGAAAATCAAAAAAATCATCCTTATAAATTTAGAAAAGAATTTTATTTTTTTAACAAAGAAATGATATACTTTTTAGTTTCTTCAAAAGTAAATAGAAGTTTTTTTATTGACTTTTTTAATAGAACTTTTGAAATGAACGATTTATTTGGTTTTTGAAGATTTTTTAAATTAACTTTTTTAGTAAAATTTCTATTAAATTAAAAAATAAGAGAATCATCTGTTAATAATTAGAAAATCGTTTTTCTTTTATAAACCTGCATCAAATTTTTTTTATTGAAGCTGAGTTAATAAACTTGGGATCTTTGTCATGAATCATATTAAAGCAAAAAAAAAAATTATCAACTCTTTAGGGTACTATTAAGATTATGACCGTAGGGTGCGCTGTTTTCTACGGAACAGGAAGTTTTAAAAGGTACATTAAAAATTTATTAAGGTAGACTAATTGTATATAAATTTAACAAAATGTTCATAAAATTTAAG
Source organism: Anisodus tanguticus (assembly GCA_034509755.1). Taxonomy (NCBI): domain Eukaryota; kingdom Viridiplantae; phylum Streptophyta; class Magnoliopsida; order Solanales; family Solanaceae; genus Anisodus; species Anisodus tanguticus. The sequence continues at coordinate 256,851 of JAVYJV010000092.1, forward strand.
GTTAAGGTACGAAAAATTTTTAAATTTATAAAGTTCAGAGGAAATTGATTTTTTTATTCTTTAAGGAAGATTGAATTGATTCATGAAAAAAAAAAAATTTTACAACTTTAATTTAATTTTAAATTTAGATACTGACTTAACAGCTTAGAAATTTTTGTTTTTTAAAATTTTTTTTTTTAAACTTGAAAATTTCAACTTTTTAAGCAAAGAAAAGTTTTTCTTTTAAAAGTGAAACTTTAAAATTTATTTTTTTAAGTTCATTAAATGATCATTCAAAAGCTTTGTTAAGTTTATTGAAGATAGAAACAATTAAAAAATTGTCTAGTTTTTGATAAAATAACTTACTAGAAATATTTTTAAATTTTCATAAACTATATACTGAATTTAACTTATAAATAAATGAGAAAATTTAAATTAAGCGCAAAAAAGTTCGCAATTTATTTCTGAACCATCCCTTCGAAACTAGTAGACATCTTGCTCTTATTTATCGTTTAGCTTTAGTCATTGTTGCTGCTCTCTGCCATTCGTGTTCGTAAGTTGTTCTACTTGATTATTCTCTGACATTAAAATTCTTTTAAGTTTAATTTTTCTTCATAAAGAAATAAAATCATTAATTAAGCTTGAGGCTGTGTTATTTACAATTTCATAAATCTCAATTTTTGTTTTTCGTCTTTTAAAATTAAATCTTAAAAAATTTTTTTTTTTTTTTTTTTAATTTTTGTCTAAAGAGTTTTCATCTAATTACGTTTATGCTTTAAAATAAGAATTTTTTTAAAATTTGATTTTTTGTGAATTTGTCTTTTTAATCATCTTTTGTTAGTATTTTTAATTAACATTTTTTTTAAATGTTTAACTTATGTTTTTAATAAATGAAAAATTTTAAAAAAATGTTTTTTAATGTATATGTTTTTATGTATTTTAATTTAGTCTATTAAAAGTGTATTTTCTAATTAATTTTCTTAAATGTAAAAGTATTTTTTGAATGTGTTTAAATTTATCAAAATTGATTGCAAAAAAAATCAAGTTCTTCTAAAACTAATTGTATTAGTTGTTCATACAGCTAGCCGTTTGTCATTCACATATACTGTCCAGCATCTGCGCATCTACCGCGTGAAGTAGTGTAAAAAAATTCGGTCGAAGAAGCCGACGTTTTAAATAAGCACGTAAGTGATAAAGCGCCCTCTTTAAACAATATTATTTTTTTTTGCTATATTATATTTTAACTGAACTTTGTAAATCAAAATACACTTTTGTCTCTATTTTATTGAGATAGTATACTTATGATGTGTGTGTGCACAAAAAGAAGAAAAAAAAAGGCAAACAATTGTATATATTAAATTTATTTGATAAAAAAATTTTATGTATCTTACTTTTTTAAATAATCTTTTTCTATCTTAAGCTAAAAGAGGTATAAAAATGATTGGTATCTTTAAAGAAAAAAAATTTGAAAATCTTTTAATATGCTCGATTATTTAAATAAAGAGAATAATTTTTTTTCAAAAGTAAACTTCATAAAAATGATTTGAATAGTTAAAGTGGTTTTTTATTTGTTTAATTTATAAATTTAATTTTCTAAGAGAATGTTGCAAGTTTTTCTATTAAAAAATCAAATTATAATTTTTTAATTTTTAAATTTTACATCTCAAAAGTTTAAGTATTAATTTTATCTTTAAGATTTGTTTATTCAAATGTAAGTAGTTTAAAAATTAAAGTTTTTTAATGAAAACTATTTTTAAACAATTTTTATAGTTTCATGTTTATTTAAAATAAAATTTTTTTAATTAAAAACTTTTTTCATATTAACAAATTTCTAATAATAGAAATAAACAATAAATTTGAAATATTGTAATAGAAATTTTTTTAAATTTAATTTAGTTTGAAATGTGCTACAAGTAATTAAAGAAAGTTTTTTTTTTGTTTAATCTAAAGTTTCATATTTTTATGCAAATGTTTTATAAATGTTTAAACATTCTTTTATTGATTTTTTTTTTTGCTTTTTTTTTGAAAAACTTTATGGTTTTTATTATTTTGGAAACTACTTTTGATACATTTTATTCATATTTTTATTAAAATGATTCCATAAATTTTTTTTTAAATTTATCAAGGCGTTTTAAAAAACAACTATTTATAACATAATTAATGATAAATTACAAATAATTAATTTAGTTTGCTCTAATATTTTTACATTTGTTTAATTAATTTTTTGAGTACTATTGATACTTTTTTTATTTTGTTTTTTTTTTTTTTTTGTTTTTTTATAGTTTTTTGATTTGTTTTTTTTTTTGTTTTTGATAATTTTTTTAACAGTTTTTTATCAGTTTTTTATTTTGTTTTTTTTTATTTTTTAAATTCAATTTTTTTGATTTCAATTTTTTTGATTTCAATTTTTTTGATTTCAATTTAATTTATTGAATTATTTCAGTTTTTCTAAAACTATTTCAACAATAAGTTTATATCGAATTTAATTAAATATATTTCAACATGAGATATATTTCAGCATAAAGTATATTTTTACTCAAAATATATTTCAAAATAAATTATATCTGAGAATGAAATTAAAAAAAAATTTTATTTCAATATAAACTACATTTGAATAAAAGATTATAATCAATTAAAAAATGTCTGAGATATTGAAATCTGATATATTAAAATATAAAGTTCATTTCATCATAGATTCGAATAAGAGTTTATAAAAAAAAGAAGAAGATTAAACTTTAATGTATTTTTGAAAATATCTTTAAATAGAATTTATCTTTTTAAAAACTGTATTTCAAAAAAATTGTATTTCTTAAAAAAGTGTTTCTTAAAAATGTTTATCTTATAAAAAGTTCATCTTATACAAAGAGTGTATTTTATGAAAAAAATTGTATTTTGAAAAAAAGTATCTTGAAAAAAACTTATCTTTTTAGTATTTTTTTAACATAAAGTTTATCTCAACATAATTTACAAAATATTAATTTTAATTTTTATCAAAATAAAGTTTAAAATATCTTAATATAAAGTTTATCTCATCATTTATTTTATTAAACTTTATCTCATCATTTATTTTAACAAATCTTTACATTTATCTAACCAGAGTTTATCTTAACAAATAGCTTGAATTTTTTTAAGCTATTTAATAATTGAATCATCAAATATTTTTATTTATTATTTAAGGTATTTAAGGTTTTTCAATAATTTTAAAAAAATTTACTTCATCATCATTTTTTTCAAAAGATTAAAAACTTTTCAATTTTAATTAAGTTTCTTAAAATACTTTTTTATTTTAAAGTTTTTAATTAAAATATTTTGGCGGGAAATTTTATTTATTTCTTATTTCAAATAAAATTTTCTTTTAATATAATTTTAAGTTTTATTATTTTAAGTTTTTTTTGAATAGTTAAACATCTTTCATTTTTAATAAACATTCATAAATAGGCTAATTTTTATTTATAAAAAAAAAGTTAATTTTTCAACATTTAGAATAGTTTTTGACAAAAAATTTATTCAAAAATATTTATTTTAAAAAACTTTTTTTGCTTCAAAGTTATTAATAGAAGTTTAATCAAAAATTTTTTTCAAAAGTTATAAGATTATTATAAAGTTTAATGAAGAAAATTTATCAAACTTTATTATTTGATTTTTAATCAAATAATTTTATTTTAAAATTAGATTTTAAATTTACAGTTTATTACTATTTTTAAATTTTTTTAAATTTTTTTTAAATTTTTTTTAAATTTTTTTCAAATTTTTTAGTTTTTTAAATTAATTTTTCTTGTTAAATTATTTAAATTAATTAAAATTTTTATATAGAAGTTTTTGTTAAAAAAAAAAAAATTTATTCTTTTACAGGTGTAACTTGATCAACCAAAGAAAAGATAATTTAAAGTCAAAAATTTTGTTTTAGTTGATTTTAAAAATATTTTTATTACTTCTTTCATAAATTTTATTACAATTCTTTTAAAAAGTTCGAACTTAATTTTATTTTTCACCTTGAAATTTAAAAAAAAAAAAACTTTTTTTATAAACTTATTTAATTGATTTAAAAATGTTAGTAAAATGTTAATAGAAACAATAAATTTTTGTTGATAAAAATCTTCTTTTCTTTGATTAAACTTGTATTTTGGCAAAAATAATTTTAAAATGTTTAAATCTTTATGAAAGTTTAATAATTAAAAATTTTCTTTATAAACTTACTGAGCATATTAATTTTATTAAACTTATTTTGTGAAATGAAATTTCTATTTATAACTATTAAGAACTTTTAGATTAAATTAAATAATTTGTAACATTTTATCATTGTTAAAGATTTTTCTAATTAGAGTATAATAGTTTTTTTAATTAATTTTTTATAATTGAAATTAATAGTAAAAATTAATCATAATTCTTATTTTACAGGTATTTTTTGTTTAATTAAAACAGTAATTTATGTTCTTTAATTAATACTGAAAAAGATTTTTAAGTAAAAAATGAATTTTATAAAGATTAGAAGTTAAACCAAAAACTTTTTATTAAATGAAATACAAAAATTTGGTTGAATATTAAATTAATTTGAAATAAAATTCTAAAACTTCTTTATTCAAAAATTATATTAAAAAGTATGGTTTTATTTAGATATTAAAATTTAGTTTAAAATTAAAAACTATTTTAATTTGATTTTTATGATGAAAATTATTTCATTTATATTGGTTTAAGAAAATAAACTGGTTTTATACAAAAAATTTAATTTAATTTAAAGTTCATTAAAAAATTTTTTCATTTCTGGTTTGTTTAGACTTGAAAATCCTTACAAGTTGGTTAAAGAATCAAATCATAAAATTATTTTCATAAAAACTATATTAATTTCATTAAATTTAATAGTTATATTAATTTGGCTAAAATTGAAATTAAAAAAGTTAATTAAAACTGAATTAAAAAAAAAATCAGTTTTCTAAACATAATTAAACAAAATTTGAATATGAAGTTAAGCCTTTTAAAAAACTAAATTTAAATTTCAAGATATCGATTAATTTTTTTTTTCAAATCTGATGATGTTTTGTTTTTTAAAATATTCTTTAAACTAAATTTAACTTTTAATTTTGGTTTTTTCAAAAAAAAATTCCTCATTAATTTCATCTGCTTTTCTATAATTGAATAAGGAAAAATTTTTTAATTTTCAAGTTTTTCTTTTTAATTTCTGTCAAAAATAAGCAACTTTTGAATAAACAAAACTTTTTGATTAATTTCAAGAAAGATAAAAAATTTAATACTGTTAAAGGTAAAAAAGAAAATTGTTTATCAATTTTTCTAAAAATTTAGATTAGTTTTTCTAATTTTAAATTAGAAATATATTTTTAAATATAATTAAAAAATCCTTTTCAAAATAGAAAGTTAATTTAAAATTAATTTTCGAAAATAAGAAAATGAAAAACAAAATAATTTCTTATTTTAAAATAAAAATTAAATTTTAACATAATTTTTCTTTTATTATTAGAATAAAACTGGCTTCAGAGCAGTTTGAACGACGGGCATCACTGCTAGCTAATGTGATGGGCTGTTTTGGAGGGGCTCAGTCCCAAAAAGAACAAGATGAGCAAAAAAAAAGGCGTGAAGCAAATAAAAGAATCGAAAAGCAAATACAAAAAGATAAACAAATTTTCAGAGCTACGCATAGATTACTTTTACTTGGTGCTGGTGAATCAGGTAAAAGTACCATTGTAAAGCAGATGAGAATTCTTCATGTAAATGGATTTAGTGAAGAGTAAGTTAAATTATTAATTTAAAAAAATTAATTTTAAAACTTTTTATTTTTTTAGAGAAAAAAGACAAAAAATAGAAGACATTAAAAAAAACATTCGAGATGCAATATTGGTATATAACAAAATATTCTTTTAGTATTCTAATGTTAAAAATCTTTTTTTTTTATTTATTAGACAATAACTGGTGCAATGAGTATACTTAATCCACCAGTATCTTTAGAAAATCCTGATTTACAATTTAGAATCGATTATATACAAGATGTTGCCAGTCAGCCAGATTTTGATTATCCCCCAGTAAGTTTTTATATAAAAATTATTAACTTTTAAACTAAATTATTTTTTTGAACAGGAATTTTATGAACACACAGAAATTCTGTGGAAAGATAGAGGAGTAATAGCAACTTTCGAAAGAGCTAATGAATATCAATTAATAGACTGTGCTAAATAGTGAGTTTATAAATTCTTTTTAAAAAATTTGCAGATAATTAATTAACTTTTATTTTAGTTTTTTAGATAGAGTAAGCACAATTAAACAACCAGATTATACACCGAATGAACAAGATATATTAAGGTGTCGTGTTTTGACATCTGGTATTTTTGAGACAAAGTTTCAAGTTGAAAAAGTAAATTTTCAGTAAGTTTGAAATTTTTTTCCAAATTTTTTTAAAGGTTTTTTTGAACTTTTTTACTTAATAATTTTCTTTTATTTTAGTATGTTTGATGTAGGAGGCCAACGAGATGAACGTAGAAAATGGATTCAATGTTTTAATGATGTTACTGCTATAATTTTTGTAACTGCTTGTAGCTCTTATAATATGGTTTTAAGGGAAGATCCAAATCAAAATCGATTAAGAGAATCTTTAGATTTATTTAGAAGTATTTGGAATAATAGGTAAATTTCTTATTTTAATTATTTGTAATTAAAATGTAATATTTATTTTAAACTTCAGGTGGTTAAGGACAATTTCAGTTATTTTGTTCTTAAATAAACAAGACTTATTAGCTGAAAAAGTTAGATTAGGAAAATCAAGACTAGAAGAATATTTCCCAGATTTTGCAAGTTACAATACACCAAATGATGGTAAATATTTATTTAAACTTTTTTTTATAACATTAAAATTAACTTTTGTTTATTATAGCTATTTCAGAGCAAAATGAAGATCAAGAATTAACAAGAGCTAAATATTTTATAAGAGATGAATTTCTTGTAAGTTATAAAAAAATTAATTATTTGATTTTATAATAATTATTATTTTTATTTTAGAGAATAAGTACTGCAACTGGAGAAGGCAAACATTATTGTTATCCTCATTTTACTTGTGCTGTTGATACTGAAAATATTCGACGTGTTTTTAATGATTGTAGAGACATAATTCAAAGAATGCATTTACGACAATATGAATTGTTGTGATTTATAGTCTTGATATTTATATTGTGTGCAAAAAAATTTGAAATAAGCTTTTATTGCAAACAATATATAATTGTGTATCAATTTATTTATATTTATAATTAAAAACTCATTTTTATAAATTTATATTTTTTACAAAATGAAAGATATACAAAAATGTTGGTTTTTTAACATTTAAAATTAAGTTAAAAAAAAAACCTGGAACTTGTAAAACAAACATAAAATTAATGAATTAAGCAGGAAATTATAAGATTGATTAAAATAATCTATTATTTGATTATTTTTGATTAGTTTTTAGTTATATACAAGTTAATCTTTAGTAAAAAATGTATATAAAAATAAAAACTTTTAACAAAGATCAATTTATTTAAAAACAATTAAAATTTTGATCTTTAACTTAATTGTAAAAAATAAAATTTACATTTTTTAGGTATACATAATACACTTACACAATTACATAAACAATTTTGAGAAAAAACTTTAAAAACATTATAAAAAATTTTAAAAAATCTTTTTTATTCAACCCCGTTAATTTTAGTAAGTTCGTCAAATTCATTTATTATCACCTTTTAGATAATTTTTCATTTAAGATAGCTTTTTGATACAATCTTAAGTAAGTTATATTTATAAAAATCATTAATAAAAATGCCGACTGTAGAAGACGTGCATAAAAATAAAATAGTTATACAAGTAAAGTTTGTTTGAATTAATAATTTTTTAAAAATTTTTTTTTAATTTTTTCAAATTTTTTGTGGATTTTTTTCTCAACTTTATTTTTTTTTTCTTAAATTTTTTCTTTTTTTTTTAAAATTTTTTTTAATTCTTTTTCATATTTATTCTCAATTTAAATGACTTCTCTATATAAAATTTAATTAAAAAAATTATATTTTTTAAAACTTAAATAGCTAAATGATTATTTTAAGTATTTCAACAAGATAGTTTTAAGTTACAGTTTTAAGTTAAAACTTTTAACTAAGCCAATATTCATCTTAACTCAATATATTTTAAAAATAAATTCAAAACTCAATTTATTTATAATAATTCATAAACTTATTAAAAACTGATAAGTCCGTTAAAAAAAATATTTTTTGTTTTAAAAAGTTTTTATCAAACTAAAGTTTATTTCTTAATGAGTTTTCAGTTAATAATTAGTCTACATTAAACATCTTGAAGATTTTAAAATATTTTTTTATCCTACTTAATATAGAATTTAACTAAAAATACTTTCACATTCAAAGTTACTATATAAAATTTTGACCACAATCTTTAAAGTTTATATAAACAATTGTGTTGTTTTAAGTATTTTAATTTATTTTAAACCAGACTAAGTTTAGTACATAAATTTCATAGGTTTTTATTTCTTATAAAGAAATATTTTCAAACTTGTTAGCTTAAAATTTTTAATTCTTTGCCAAGATTACAAGCTTTTTTTTTTAAGAAAAAAATGTTCTCAGAATAAATATTTTAAAATTTTTTTATTAGTAAATCGTTTACTTTTAATCAGTTTGTAAAGTTCTTTAAAACTCTTTTTTTTTTTTTTTTTTAAGTTATAAGAGTGCTGTGAAAGTAAAATGGCGATCGAAAATGATAAAATGTTTACCATTGTAAAATGGATTTTAATTGGGATATTAGTTTTTGATTTCTTGTGTATACATTTCAGTTTTTTAAGTCAAGCTTTAATGGGTGCACCAGGTGATATTTTAGCCTTTGGTGTTTATTTTACATTTACAATCATATTATTTGTTGCCGTATTTTTTGTCGTTATAACAGAACATCAAGTTGGTTTAATTGCAACCTTAATTGGTCTTGTTTTAAATATGTTACTATTATTTTTCATTCCAATTCATATATTGGCAGTAACTTTTTATGTTATTTTAGTTATTGATTTGGGTTGTTTTATTTATTTGATACAACGTGGAGGTGTTGCAGCAGTTTTGAATCAACCATGACAAAATTCTTTTTCATCTGAAAATATTAATGTTTATTAACTTTATTTTTTATTAATTGTAGCTAATTTTTAGAAAACTTTTATGAATTTTTTGCATAATAATTTTTTTATTTTGTTTTATACATAAATTCAGTACTTTTCTTATAAAACAATGATTTATAATACAAAAATAAATGACCAAGTTGCTTTCAAAAAAATTTTTGAAATGACTTATTAATGTATTTTAAACTATTTATGTATTTAAGAAAAAAATTTTTTAATGAATTTAACTTGGTTTATAACTTTCTTTGAAGGTGGAATAAGAGTGCAATACTAGTCAATTATTAAAAAAAAAATTTTTTTTTTACAATTTTCTTTCTGTAAACTTAAATTATCAAAAAAATTATCAAAATTTTGTCAAATTGTAAAAAAAAAAAAATTTTTTTAGAAACAAAATAAATTTGTATCAATTAGGAAGTAAAAAAAAAAAATTTATTTTGTTAGAAAAACTTTGAAGTTTTTAATTTAATTAAACTTAATATTATTCAATTGTTGTAAATATTTTTAAAAATAAAATTAAAGAAAAAACCCATGTGCTTTCTAATCTAAAATTATCTTTTTACAGAAGTTCAACGTACTTAAGTTAATCTTAGTTTTTTAAAATAAGACTAGATTAATAATTTTTGAAAAGATTTTAGTGAGAATTATTTTTGTCTTATTCAGCTAATAATAGTAAAAATCTAGCTACGGAATAAAATAGCAGACTTAGCAAAATTTTTTCAATTATATTTTTAAATTATTATAATGATAATTTTTTTGATTAAAAAATTAACTGATTGTTTTTTTAAATGTTTTAGTTTAATTCATTCTCTACAAATTTTTTTATTAGTAACAATGAATTTTCAGGTTGATCATATGGAACTAAATGTCCTGCATTACGTAATGTTACAAAATGAAAATTATCTAAACTTTTTATATAACCAGCAACTTCTTTTTCATCTTTTAAATTCAATATTTTTCTTTTTTGTTTCATAATTTTATTTAATTCAGGATATTCAGATTTTAATAAAAATTTACTTGTTAAAACTGGACTTATAGTTAAATCTAATTGACCATTAAAAAGTAAAACTTTATAGTTTTTAACTATTTCTGGGAGCAAGTGAACAATTGATTGAGGAATATCTTCTAATAAACCTAATCGAGCTTGTTCACCATCACTAAATGTATGATTATTAACATGTAGATTTTTCATTGTTGATTCTAGTTGTAAGTAATTAATGTAGTATTCCAAATTTTCATCATCATAGGTTTTTAAAAAGTTATAAAAAGTATTTAAACCTGTAAAACTTTGGTAAAGACTTTGTAAATCATAAATGTTCTCTAAAGCAGAAAACCAATTTTTAGACAAAATAAAGTCAAAAGTTTCTAGTTTTTTTTTATTCAAAATATTTTTTTCATGCTCATCAATATAATTTAATTGATATAACAAATCCTCATGGTCTAATTGATTAATAGGATCAATAAATCCATTTTCAATTGCAATCCCAACAAAGTTAAAATATTTTGAAGCTTGAATTTTATTTAAATAAATTTTATGAGCAAGAGCTGGAATATATTTACCGGCATAGGATCCTCCTGTTTATAAAAATAAATAAACTTGTTTAGAATTATGTTATTTATTAAGTATAAATTAGGCTTACCTATGATATAAAACTCATTCTCTTTCAAATGCGAAAATATTGTGAAAAATTGAATTAGCATATTATACAAGTCTCTAGAAACCATTTCTTGATTTTTTGCATAACATTCTTCATCTAATGTATAACTAAAACCTGCTCCAACTGGATTATCAACAAACAAAATAGAATATTCTTCTGTCCATGAGTGTTTACGTTTAGTGATATTCAAATCTTTTTCAACTATAAAAGGACCTATATTATTGAATAAATAAGACAAAGAACTTGATCCTGGTTCTCCTCCAAGCAATAGCATAACAGGTACTGATAAGTTCTAAAATTTTTTTTAATAAAGATAAAAAAAAAATTTGTATAAAAATACCTTATTTTGAAAAAACCAGGCAAATAAATTGCTTCCACAACTTTCATCAACTGTGAAATAGCCAGAAAAACTTTTAAAGTCATCATTCAAACCTAGATCAACTAAACTTTTACTTTTAGCTTCTTCTAAATTATTAGCTTTCAAATAATTTGTAAAATAGTGAACATTTTCTTTAATTGAAATTGAAACACATTTGTTGATTAAAATAAATAAAAAAAAAGTTTTCAAAATTTTTAATTCGAAAAACATCTTTGTTAAAAATTAAATTTACTTTTTAGTTAACTATTTGATTATAAATATTTAAAATTTCAGAAAAACAGTTTTTAAATGAGAAATAAAGTTTTTTTCAGCAAAATCTATAGATAATATTTATTAATTAAAAGTTATCTTGAAAAGTTTTAAAAAGCTTTTTTAATCAGTTTTTTATAAAGAGAACAAATTATCTGATGATATGGATTGCATAAAAAATAGCAAAAATTGATAAAACTTTATTAAAAAACTTTATATCTAGATTAATAAAAGCCTTAATATTTAACTTAGTTAAATGATTTGAATTTTTATTCATAATGATTTTTTTAAAAACTAATTTAACAGAAATAAAATCTAAAACAAAATATTTTTGAGAATTTAAATTTTTTTGTAAAATAAACTCTTTATAAATATCAAAGAAAAAAATTTAATTTTTAGTTTGATTCAATGAATATTTAATGCATTTTTTATCAGATTTGTTTACGAAATTATACTTAGATGAAAAAGTTTATCATAATTTACAGAGAATTTTAAGTTATTATTTACCATTTAAAAATATAATTCAACAAATGTTTTTTTTTGTTTTTAAAAATAAAATTATGTTTTGTTTTAAAATAGCAAAAGGTGCTAATACCTTTTATTTATACTTCTTGAAATGGAAAACAATAGTTATTTTAAATTTGAATTAAAAAACTAGATAATTCTCTTTAGGTAAAGTTTTAATCTAATCGATTCTCTATGAATTTTTTTATTAGTAACAATGAATTTTCAGGTTGATCATATGGAACTAAATGTCCTGCATTACGTAATGTTACAAAATGAAAATTATTTAAACTTTTTATATAACCAGCTATTTCTTTATCATCTTTTAAATTTAAAATCTTTTTTTCTTGTTTCATAATTTTATTTAATTCAGGATATTCAGATCTTGATAAAAATTTGCTAGTAAAAATTGGAGCAACAACAATATCTAACTGACCATTATACAGTAATACTTTATAGTTTTTTACTATTTCAGGTAATAATGAAACAACTGATTTAGGCATATCTTCTAATAACCCTAAACGAGCTTGTTGACCATCACTAAAAGTATGTTCACCTACATTAAGTTTTTTTAAAGTAGATTCTTGTTCTAAATAGTTAACAAAATAGTTTAAATTTTCATCATCATCTGTTTTTAAAAAATTATAATATGCTTTCAAGCCTGTGAATTCATTAAAAAGTGAATGTAAATTGCTCAAAGTTTTTACAGCAGATTTCCAGTTTTCATTTTTGATGTTTTGAATTATTTCTAATTCCTTTTCTTTCATTAATTTTTGTTGATCTTCATCAATATAATTTAATTGATATAGCAATTCATTATGATCTATTTGATTTATTGGATCAATTAAGCCATTTCCTATTGCAACTCCAACAAAATTTAAATATTTTGAAATTTCATTTTTATTCAAATGAAGTTTATGAGCAAGAGGAGGAATATATTTACCAGCATAAGACTCACCTTAAAAAAAATTAAGTTAAAACTTAGAAAAAAAATTAAAATTATGGTTACCCATTATATAAAACTCATTATCTTTCAAATTAGAAAATATTGTGAAAAATTGCTTCAACATAATGTATAAATCTTTTGAAATCATTTCTTGGTTTCTTGCTATACAAATTCTATCATTAGTATAACTAAATCCTACACCAACTGGACTATCAACAAATAAAACAGAATATTCATTTGTCCATGCATGTTTACGAGTAGTAACATTCAAGTCTTTTTCAATAACAAAAGGACCTAATTCATCAAACAAACCAAATAAAGAACTAACTCCTGGTCCACCATTTAACCATAAAATTACAGGTGCTGATGAGTTCTAAAAAAATTTTAAGTAAAAAAATAAAAAAATTCTTTTATAATATTACCTTATTTTGAAAAAACCAGGCAAATAAACTGCTTCCACAACTTTCGTCAACAGTAAAATAACCAGCATAACTTTTAAAATTATCATTCAAACCTAGATCAACCAAACCTTTACTTTTAGCTGCTTCTAAATTATTAGCTTTTAAGTATTTTGAGAAATAGTGAGCTCCATCATCTTTTAATGATTTTAAAACACATTGATTAATTAAAATTATGAAAAAAAAAATTTGAGAAAAAAATAAAATCATTGTTGTCAAAAATCAATTACTTTTTTTTATGAAACTCATTTGCTTTTTTAAAGCTATAAAATACTTTATGTATTATCTAAAAATATATTTTTTAACTATTTTTAATAAATTAAATAGATTAATTTAAATCAATAAACTTATTGTTAAAAAAAAGTTTTGAAAACCTTAAATTTTTTCAATCATAATAAAAAAATAAGTTTTTGAATAAATAAAAATCCATTGCAAAGTTTAGAAGAAACTGTGTATAAAATTGATAATATTGTTTAATAAAAATGATTTTATTTTATTTTTAGAGGATTTTTTATATAAAAAATTAATTTAAATATTCATTTTTTCTTGTAGAGAAAGTTTATCAGATAAGTAATAAGTTTAATAATAAGTGTTGAAAACTATCTAGCAAGATTTTGTTTTTTTAAACTAATTAGAGTTTAGCTACATAGCTTCTTGATAATAAAAAATTAATCTTTAGATTATAAAACAATAGAGATTTTTAAATTTTATTTTAATAAGCTTACTTTATTTCCAAATTAATTCAATAATCTCTAAAGCTGTATACAAAAAAATAAGTTTATAATCAATAGTTTTTTTGATAAATTTTTTTTACGTTAAATCTTATTTTTTGAGCATTATATTATAAGAAATTTTTTGTCAACTTTGAAATTTAATTCAGTTGATTTTCAATGAATCTTTTAATTAAAGTAAAAGAATTTTCTGGGAGATCATGGGGAACTAAATGACCAGCTTTTAGTAAAATAACATAATGAAATTTATTTAAACTTTTTATATAACCTGAAAATCCTTTAACTTTTTTTAATTTCAATATTTTTTTTTCTTGTTTCATAATTTTATTAACTTCTGGGTATTTAGATTTTAATAAGAAGTTACTTGTTGAAACTGGGCTAACAATTAAATCAAGATAACCATTATAAAGCAAAACTTTATAATTTTTAATTATTTCCGGAAGTAAATCAACATTCGATGTAAGATAATCTCCTAACAAATTAATATTAACTGATTCCCCATCATTGTGAGTATTATTACCAATATGTATTTTTCTTTTGAAAAAATCTTGTTTTGTATAATTATCGAACGTATATTTGATTTTATCGATATTAGAAGTCAAATAATTATGATATTTAGTAAAACCAGTGAAATTATCATACGATTTAAACAACTTAAGTGTGTAATATGACGCGTAAACCCAATCTTTAATTTGAATGAAAATTTTAACTTCAGCTTTTGTTTGTTGAATTGAATTTCGTTGATCAGCATCAATTAAACTTAATTGAAATAACAAGTCATCATGTTCTATTTGATTAACAAAATCAATGAAGCTATTACCAATACCAATACCGGTAAAATTGAAATAATTCAAAGCTTCAACTTTATTTACATGAATTTTATGTGCTGTACTGAGAACATATTTACCCCCAAAAGACTCACCTAACAAGAAAAGTTTATTTTTATAAATTCATCTTCAAAAAAAAAAAAATACCTATCAGGTAAAACTCATTATTTCTTAAATGTGAGAATACTGTGAAAAACTGTTTTAGCATAATATATAAATTATCAGCAATCATTTCTTTATTATTAGAATAACAACTTTCATTTTTAGTGAAACTTAGCCCTGCTCCTACTGGACTATCAATAAACAAAACAGAATATTCATTTGTCCATGCATATTCTCTTTTTGTGATATTTAAATTTTTTTGAACATAAGGACCTATTTCATCAAACACCCCAAACATTGAGTTACTTCCTCTTGACCCTCCATTAATCCATAAAATTACAGGTGCTGATAAATTCTAAAATTTCTTAAGGTGATTAAATAAAAAAATTTTTTTCATAAAACTACCTTATTTTGAAAAAACCATGTAAATAAATTGCTATTGCAAGTTTCATTTACAGTGAAATAACCAGCATAACTTTCGATTTCATCATTAAAACCTAGATCAACCAAACCTTTACTTTTAGCTGCTTCTAAATTATTAGCTTTTAAGTATTTTGTAAAATAGTGAGCTTGATCATTATTTATTGAACAGAAAATAAATTGATAGTTTAAAAAAAATATAACTAAACTTTTAACAAAAAAAACCAAATTAAAAATCATTTTAGCTAAAAAATAATTTTTTAATCTTTCATTAACTAAAATTTCGTCTTCTCATGATCATAAATTATCAAATAAGATTTCAATTCTTCACAGAATTAAGCTATTTACAAAGTTTTTAATAAATTTAATTAATTGCTATATTCTAGAGATTTATCTTTAAAACTGTTTTTACACGGATCTTATATTTTCCTTTTCTTTTTGAATCAACACTTCATTTTGAGAAAATTATTTTTATTGTCAATCATCTTATTCATACAGCAGATAAAGTGTTGTGAAAACAAAATAATTTTTAAATTTAGTTACTCAAAAATTAAAGAAACCTATTTTGTTAATAAAGTTCAATTTAGATTAAGTGAAATATTTTATAATTAATTTCAACTTTCAGCTTTTTTTAAGAATTTTTTCTTTGAATTTTTTTCCAAATAAAAATATTTTAAAGAAATTAAACTTAAAGAAGTTACGATAATTTATTTTTTGAATAGTTTTTTATTTTATTCATGTTATTAATAAAAAATTATATAGAGTTTAATTAAATTTATTTTCTATAAAATTTTTTAGCATTGTCAAAGAATTCTTTGGCTGATCATGTGGTACTAAGTGACCAGCATTACGAATTGTTATAAAATGAAAATTATTAAAACTTTTTATATAACCAGCAACTTCTTGGCTACCATAATTTAATATTCTTTTTTTTTGTCTTATAATTTCTTTAAAATCAGAAAACTCTGATCTTTCTAAAAAGTTGTAAGTGAGAGTTGGAGCAACAATTATATCTAATAAACCACTATAAAGTAGTACTTTATAATTTTTCACAACTGAAGCAAGTTCTTTAGCCATTGATTTAGGTATATCTTCTTTTAAGTATGAGCCAGCTAATGTTCCATCACTAAAATTATGGTTACCAACATGAAGTTTTTTCATTGTAGATTCTAATCTTAAATAGTTTTTATAGTAGTCTAAAGACTCATCTTCATCTGTTTCTAAAAAATTATAATAAGCTTTTAATCCAGAAAATTTAGTGATTTGAGCATTTAATTCATTGATACTGTCACAAGCTAAATTCCATTTTTCAGATTTGATTAAACCAATAGCTTTATTTTTTTGTTTTATCATAACATTTTGTTGATTTACATCAATATAATTTAGCTGATGTAACAATTCATCTAAATCTAATTGATTTATTGGATCAATAAAACCATCACCTATTGCAATTCCAACAAAGTTAAAATAATTTGAAGCTTCAAATCTATTTAAATGAATTTTGTAAGCAATACCAGGAATATATTTACCAGCATAAGATTCACCTTAACAAAAAATAATTTAAAATTAAAATTAACAAAAAATAAACCTACCTGTGATGTAAAATTGATTATTTTTTAAGTTTGAGAATATTGTGAAAAACTGTTTTAGTAAAGTATATAAATCTTTAGCAACCATTTCTTGATTTCTTGCATAACAAAATTTGTCTTCAGTATAGCTGAAACCTACTCCAACTGGATTATCAACAAATAAAACAGAATATTCATCTGTCCATGCATATTCACGTTTAGTTACATTTAAATCTTTTTGAACAACATAAGGACCTAATTCATCAAACAAACCAATTAAAGAACTTGCTCCTGGACCTCCATTCAACCATAAAATTACAGGTGCTGATAAGTTCTAAAAAAATTTAAATTAAAAAAATTAAGACTTTAGTTTTTTAAAAATACCTTATTTTGAAAAAACCATGTAAATAAATTACTTCCACAACTTTCGTCAACAGTAAAATAACCAGCATAACTTTTAAAATTATCATTCAAACCTAAATCAACCAAACCATTACTTTTAGCTTCTTCTAAATTATTAGCTTTCAAGTATTTTGTAAAATAATGAGCTTCATCTTCATCTATTGGACTGAATATACAATTTTTAATTAAGCTTAAAAAAATAAAAGTTTTTAAAATATAAAACAAACGTAAAGACATTTTTACAAAAGTATGTAATTTCAAACAGTTGCCTGACTTTTTCTAAAAAATAATTACAACTGAATTTTAAAAGCGTTTTGTTTAGATAAAATTTTTTTCAAATGATTACCTTAATTAAGTTTAAAGATTAATTAATTAATATTATTTTTTAATCTATTTTTAATATCTTTGTATACACAAACATTTTTATAAAATGCTTAACTTGATCAAAAAAAATATTTTTTAGTTTTTAAATTTCCGTTTAATTTGAAATAAATTTATTGATTGAGAGTAAGAGATTGAACATAAGTTTTTTTCATTAAAATTAAAAACTTAAACATACTTAAATTCTTATTTGTGGTAGATATATGTTGTTTGTTTAAATTTTACTTAAATTTTCATTTGTTTACATTTTTTTGATAAACTCTATTGATAGACTTTTAAAAGCTAATTAAGTTTTCTTAAAAATTTTGAGACAGTTTAATATTTTATTGAAATATATCTTTTTTTCGATTTTTAAAAACATTATTTAGTTAAGAAATCCTTAATTATAATTAAGTCGTTGAATATATTTTGTTTGAAATATATTTTAGTTAATAAACTTTACCAAATGCATTCTTCCTTAAGTTTTGTAATTACAGCTTAAAATTAATTCATAAACAAACAAAGCTTTTAATTAAAACAAAAATAATAAATTCAAAATAATGATAAAAAAGTTAATGTACTATCCAAAAGAAACAAAAGTTTCTTAACGTATTTTTATGGAAAATTCAAAATTCAACTTGCTGTACTAAAAAATACATTTGCAAAAAAAAAAACCAAAATAAAGTTTTTAATTATTTTTAATAATTAAGCTTTTTGTTTTTTTTAATAATTTAAACTTTTTTATTTTTATCATTTTTATTGATTTAGCTTATTTTCTACAAAGTTTTTAATTAAAAGTAATGAATTTTTAGGTTGATCATATGGAACTAAATGACCAGCATTACGTAAGACTACAAAATGAAAATTATCCAAACTTTTTATATATCCAGCAACTTCTTTTTCATCTTCAAACTTTAATATTCTTTTCTCTTGTGAAATTATATTTTTTAGTTCAGGATAAGGTGTTTTTTCTAAAAAGTTATTTGTAAGAGCTGGTCCAACAATTATATCTAACAAACCATTGTAGATTAAAACTTTGTATTCTTTAACTATGACTGAAAGTTGTGGAGCTGTTGATTTAGGAATATCTTGTCTTAAATAAAGTTGAGTTAATTGTCCATCACTAAATTTATGATTACCTACATGTATTTTTTGCTTGGTAGATTCTAAATTTAAATATTCTTTAAAGTAATCTAAATTTTCATCTTCCTTTGTTTTTAAAAAGTTAAAATAAGTAGACATTCCTGTGTATTTTTGGAATAAACAATCTGGATTGTCATGAATACCAATCAAATCATTCAAATTATTATAAGCGCTTAACCAATTTTCATTTACTATGTGACATCTAATTAAACTTTTTTTTTCTTTCATAATTCTTTGTTGCTTGTCATCAATATAATTTAATTGATGTAATATTTCATCGTAGTCTATTTGATTTATTGGATCAATTAAACCATCACCTATTGCAATCCCAACAAAATTAAAATGATTTAAAGCTTGAAATCTATTCATATGAATTTTATGAGCAATAGAAGGTACATATTTACCAGCATAAGATTCACCTGTGAAAAGAAATTTTAATTTATTTTTAAGTTTTAGTTTAAACTTTAAAGCTTATTAACCTGTTATGTAAAACTCATTATCTTTTAAATGAGAGAATATTTTGAAAAATTGTAACAACAAAGAATATAAATTATCAGCAACCATTTCTTGGTTTCTTGCATAACAAAGTTCATCTTTGGTATAACTAAAACCTGCACCAACTGGGTTATCAACAAACAAAACAGAATATTCATCTGTCCATGCATATTCACGTTTAGTTAAATTTAAATCTTTTTGAACAACATAAGGACCTAATTCATTGAACAAACCAATTAAAGAACTTGCTCCTGGACCTCCATTCAACCATAAAATTACAGGTGCTGACGAATTCTAAAAATTTTTTTTTCAAATCTCTTACTTTAATAATTTTTTATTTTTTATTAACTACCTTATTTTCAAAATACCATGCAAACAAATTACTGTCACATTTTTCATCAACAGTGAAATAACCAGAATAACTTTTTAAATCATTTTCAAAATCTAAATTAACTAATGCTTTAGATTTAGCTTCTTCTAAATTATTAGCTTTTAAATATTTTGTGAAATAATGGGCACCATCATCATCTATTGATTTTAATATACATTGGTTAAATAATGTTAAAAAAACAAAAATTTTTATTGATTTGAATAAAATTTTAGACATTTTCAAAATAAAAATAAAATAGTTTTTCTCAAAAATGACTATTCAAATACTAATTAAAGTTTGAAGAAAAATGTTCATTAAATGTGTAAGGATATTTTTATATTTGCAAACTCAATAGATTATTCTAAATTTAATAGATAAACTCGAATTTTGCTAAACTATTTTTAATAAATATCTCAATAATCTTTTTTTTCTTTTTTTTGTATGTTTGAAGAATAAAAGATAAAATTTATTTCAATAAATTAAAGCAACTGTATATTTAAAAAGTTATAAATTCATTAAGAAAATTTTTTCATTTGATTTTTTTAAATATTTTGTTTTTCAACGTATAAAATGTTTTTTTTAAATGCAAAATTCAAGTTTCTTTACTTTTTTGCAAAAATTTTTCTAAATAGTAAATATTAATTTTTTTTTTAAGGATGCATTCAAAAGATGTATTTTTTTAATATTTTTGAATAAATAATTTGCAAACGTATTTTTCAATTTTTAATTAGCTATTTAATTAATTTTGAGTATTTTATCATAAATATTTACTTTTTAACTTTACAATTTGAATCGAAAAGCTATGTTCTTTAAAATCTAATTCTTTAAACCACAAAAAATATAATTTTCTCTTTTTAAATATTTTATTTTTAGATTCAAATTATTGTAAACATTTTAAAGCTAATTCTTTTTTGGAAATTTTCGTTTTAATTTTGTAGGATGCAGTTTTTTTTTTAAAATAGCTTTCTCAAAATGAAGCATATTGAAATATAATTTTTTTTCACATGTTTCATTCAATTTTTTGTCTTGAAGAAGTTTCTTAAAAAAATCTTTCAAATTTTGTTTTTTTATTTTTTTAAAGTTTTTTTGAAATTTAAATTTTGTGTACTCTAATTAATCAAAATGATTCTTGAAGAATGGCCTACGATTAAAATTTATAAATGGACAGTTTTACTTTCTTGTATTGTAAATATTTTCATTCAAATTATATTTATAGTAACTAACTTAGATGTTACTTATGTAACAATCTTAAGTTCATTATTCATCTTATTTTATTTAATAACAATGTTTGGTGCCTGGCATGAACATTTTTTATCAACAGTAATAGGTGGAACTGGTTTACTTATAATCGCTATTTTTGCATATTTAAAATATCCTGCTACAATGGAATTAATATTATTCATGATTATGGTTTCAATTATTTATATATTTGCTTATTATGTTTGGAAAAAAGAAAACAATTAACACTTTTAAATCTAAAAAAAACTTCGAGTTAATTTAAGTGTCATATAAATGTTCATTATCAATTTTTTTTTAAACCGAATCTCAAATAAATGTATTTTTATTTTTTAATTTTTCTGATCAAAAAAGTATGATTTTTCATGTAATAACTAAAATAATTCAGAGTATTTAAACAAAAATTTTTTTAATTTGATACTAAACTATTAACAAATTATCCAATTTTTTTAATTCTAATTAATAAAAAATTTTTATAACAAAAAAATTATGTTACTCAATGTTGAAATTAAATTTTTTTTTTGAAATTCAAATTTTGTTTCTAAATCTAAAAAAGATTTATTTTTAACTTTCAGAAAATTTCGTCTTTGTTTTCTAAATTTTTCTCCTTTAAATGTGCTTTGAAAAAGAAAACTTTAAAAAATAGAAAATTTTTTCTTATCTAAAACTTCTTTTTTATGTTTGAAGATTTTGTTTGAAAATATTTATTTTTACGTGAATATTTTATTTTATAAATTTTTTTATAAATTTTTTTATAAATTTTTTCATTAATTTTTTCATTAATTTTTTTATAAATGATAATTAGAAATTGAGATTATGTTAAATCAAATTGATTTTAAAAATATTTTTATATTTAACTTCTTTCTGATAAACACAAATTTCTTTTGTTTTCAAATCTGCTTTTTTCTAAAAAATATTTAATTAAAAGAATTGTAATGGCTATTTCTACAGTTGATGTATTCAAAAGTTTTTCATTATTTAATTCTGTCTTAATTGTGACTACTTGGTTTGCATTTTTTATTTATTCCTTGGTTTCCGGTAAACTTAAAAATAAAATTATTTTAGTTCTTCTTTATTGGTTACTATCAGTTACTTTCATAATTTTTAATGAATTTAAAAAATCCTTCTTTTCTATTGTTTTATCTTTAGTATTTATCATTCAAGCATTTATTTTATCAATTGGTGAATTTGGATTGATTGATAACATATTAATAATTTATGCGTTGAGTGTTTCAATTGCAAAAGTATTATTTGAGTTTATTATAATTAGATATAAAACCATAAGTTTAAATTATGAAAATTCTGAAAATCAAAATTTCCAAAATTATATGCCAGTTATAACTTTAATGAAAAAAAATCAAACCGAATCTTTTGAAGTTAATATTTTAAGATTATCTGCTTTCATCATCACATTAATTTATTACGAATATTGTACATTTAGATTTTGGTTATCTATTTTTGACATACCTGAAGAAGCCTTTAGATTTTCTAAATTATATTTTCCAATAACTTTATTTTCAATATCAGTTATATTAATATATGTATTTGAAATTATACTTAATCAAGAAGAGACAAAATTGATTTATTTAAATTTTTTTTTGATTATTGGCTCAATATCATTTTTTTATACTCGTCATTATTACAATTTCACGTTTTCTTTAATTTATTTGATATTATTATTTACAATTTATTTATGCAAGTTTTCATGGTCAAAAAGGCAAAGCTGTTTCAATTCACCTGTAAATCAAGTTTGAAAAACAATTTTTTTTTATAAAAATCAAATCTAGATAATTTTAAACTAAATTATAACTTTAAAAAATGAATAAAATAAAATTTTTTTTCTAAAAATAAGTTTTTGACAAATTTTAAGATGCCAAGTTATAAAATCCAATAAAATAGTATTACTAAATTAAATGAAGAATCTAAAAAAAATTTTATTAATGTTTTTTCACTGTCTATAAATCAATAAAAAAAGGTTTATTTAATCTTATTATATAGCTTTTAGAGTTTAATGATTTAATTAATGATTAATTATTTTTCTAAATAGGTGACTTTGCAAATAAAAATTAAATGAAATGGAAAATTCATATTCAATATTACTTAAAAAATATATCAATAATGATTTTTGAATAAACATTAGAAATACTTTTTCAAAAGTTATATCAAAAAATCTTCTTTTTTTTTATTAGTTTTTGAAGTTTTATCAATTAAATTTTTCAGATTTCAATCCAACAATATTTTGATAACGTGACTTATATAACTAACATAAGTTTTTTCAGTTTGTATAATTGTTTATTTTTGAGAAAAAAATCAATGATCATTAATATTCATGTAATTTGATTAAATAAAATTGAAAATTAAGTGTAAAAAATGCAGTTATTAAGTTTTTTGAAAACTAAATTTAAATTTGAAATAAAAAAAATTCATCTAATTTCTAATTATATTTATTTCATTTTGACTGTAATTTTACTTTTTTTATGTTTATATTATCTATTTGATGAATGGTCAAGAAATAAAAATGAAAAGATATTTTCAATTATAAACTTTTTCTTAGTTTTAAGTGCTTTATTAACAATTTATTATCAATTTATAAAAACTTTATTTTTACTTTTTTCATTATCATCTATTTGTTTAATTTTACAATCTATTTTGATAGAATCTCCTTTTCTTTTGTGTTTCACATTAATAAATTTAGTTTTTGGCTCATTATACATTATATCTACATCAATGTATAAAGAAGAATTATTAAAACAATTATATGACCAACGATATTCAACTGCAACTGTTTATTAGTTTTAAAAAAACTAGTTTCAGTTATAAAAAAAAATTAATTTAACAACAAACTTTAATTAAATGAAAAATTTAAATTAATCATCGAATATTAATTGATCATCAATTATTAGTTTACTCTTAATTACTAGATGACCCTTAAAAATTAGCTGACCATCAAATATTAGCTGACTACCAAATATTTTTTGAAAATGTAAATTAAGAAATTAGATTATTATAGTTGGATTAAATAATTTAAAAAAAAAATAAACTTAAAAATGAAATCAAAAATAAAAAAAAAATGAAAAAAAAACTTAAAAATAAAAAAAAAAAAATTATCAGATTATAAACTTCAAGTATATTCTAAACTAGAAAATATAAATTGACTAAAATTATAAACTAATTCAAAAATCTAAACTATTTTAAAGTTTTTAATAATTTAAAGTCTTTTAAATAAAAACTGATTTTACCAAGAAAAGTCAAATAAACCAGATTATACCAAAATCAAAAAAGAGTACTTAAATAAATTTTTTTATAAACCTATTTTTGCTTAAATTATTCCTTAATAATTTTATTCTTTGTTTTATGAAAAAAACTTATTGTTATTTGAATATTTTTCAAAAATTTGATTTTAAAAAAACTAAGTTTTAATGTTTAAAATCAAAGTTTGATGAAATAATTCTTAACTACTTAAATTAAAAGTTCAAAACAATAAGATAAATAATTTTTTCCTAAGTAAATAAATGATTTTGCATTCTTAAAATGAAAGAAAAAAAATTTAAAAGTGGGATGCTAAATTAATAAATTTTACTCAAAAAATCAATTGTTAAGAATAAAATTTTAGCATTAAGATTCTCAAAAATAAAATTTTGTACATCTCTAAAAATAAACATGACCACGTTATTTTGGCAGAAAAGAAAAAAAAAGTTTTTTAGGGATGTAAAAAAAATAAAATTGGCTTACTCAAAAAAATTATTCATTTAAAAAATTATTTTTAACAAGTTAAATTCATAAACTGATTTTTTTGAATTGAAAGGTATTTTTTTCTTTGATTTAATTCAATAGTTTATAATTTTTAAATTTTTCTTTTAGTTTTTTGTGTTTTTGAATCAATTTGAAATGGATTTATCAAAAAAAGAAAGCTGTTTTTTATCATGGAAATGGAGTGTTATTTTATCTTGTCTAATTAATTTAGGTTTTGTCATCTTCTTTTATATTAAACAATGGGAAAAATTAGCTTTAATTCAACATGCGTTTTTTGTTTTAGCTGCAATTGTCTTTTTATTAGGAGCAATATTTGCATATTTAGATTCATGTCCAGGTTTAATCATTGTTGTTTTAGGATTAATTGGTCTTTTTATATTTAGCTTTTTTTTAAATTTTAAATCTTATTCTATGTTAATGCATATTTTATGTGCTGTTTTTATATTTATTCATGCAATTTTTATTTGCTATAAAAAACGTAAAGAAGATTCAGAAGTTTGAAAATCTAATTAATTTTAAATCTACATAAATCTTGTTCCATATAAATTGAAATCTATATAACTATATTTTTGATCATTTGTAACATTTTAATTAATTGTTTTTTAATTTATTGACTTTAATATTTATTGTAACCAGAATATTTCAAAAAAAAAAAAATAAAAACTAAACCAAATTTTTTCTTTAAACTTGTTAACCAATATATCAAAAACTATGAAGTTTAATTTTTTTGTATAAATAATTTTACATAAAAAGTATTTTTTATTAAAATCTTGTTAAATTTTTTTCGTTTTTAAAATGAATTTTAAGAACTTTTTTCACTAAATTAATTTCACGGTAAGTTCAGTTTTGAAAACTTTTTATGGTTTCTTTCAAAATATTAAAATAATTAAAAGAAGTAAAGCACCTGTTTGTAAATTATTTATTTTAATTAAAATTTTTTGATTCAAAAAAAAAAATTTATTTTGAAACTACGTTTGAGTAGAAAAAAATATTCATAAAATGATTTTCTTAAAAAAAGAATTAACTTTTTTGAATTATCTTCAAATATCAATAAATAGTTTAGTTTGTATCAACTCTTTAACTGATTTAATTTTTTTAATAAAGAACTTTAATCTAGCAACAACTGAATTACATATTTTTATTTTAATTTCTTTTTTTTTATCTTCTTTAATCATTTATGGTACTAATGTGAGAAATCAAAAAATAATTTTTGTTTGTTTGATATTAATTGTTTTACTATTTATAACAAGTGTAATTTTAAGTTATAAAATTTCAACATTTATACATTTTGTTCTTATTTTTTTATTAATTGGTTTACTTTTTATTAAGGAAAATTTTGAAGAAGAATCGAATAATGATCTTTTCAGTTGAAAAAATAAACTTGTAAACTATTTATAAATATCCGACAATTTAACCAAGGAAATATTTTCAAAATGTGTAGGAAGTTTTTTTTTTAATTGAAATTTTGATCCTTGATAATGAAAAATAGTTATTCTTATTTATGTGTAGTTTATCTTAACCACGTTATTTTGATAGTTTAAATTAGATTTTGAAAAATCTTTCATCAATGATTCTTTATTTTTTTTTTTGAAAATTTTTGGAAATCAATTTTTGATTAGTTTATGTTTAAAGTTAATTTAAAGTTGTTTATTTAAATTATAACCAGCTTTTCTAAAAGTTTTTTCGTAAGTTTTTATTTCATTAGTTTACTATTTAAAGTTTAAAACCATAAAAATTTTCTTTGGCAAAAATTTGTAAAATTTATTTATAAATTCTGAACTATATTTTCTTAATGGCCTATTTTTAAGTTGTTGATTATAACTTTTTTTTTCTGTAAATTAATCATTTTAAACTCAGTTTAAATTTAAGTTTAACTAAAAATATAAATTTTTTTCTTCTTGTTTTTATATTTCAATTTTTTTCTAGATTGTAACAATTTCCAATTTATTATCCAAAATGCAAGACTTAAATTTATTTTTATCATTAAAATGGTCATTGATTTTTATAGCCATTGTCAATATTATTTATTCAATTTACATCTTTTTTATGTATGTTAATGGTGATAATCAACGTAAAATTCCACTTGTTGTTTGGCTTGTTTGTGCAATTTTAGTTTTTACTCTTGGTTTATTTGGAGCTGGACTTGAAAGTGTTTTATTATTAATTATATTTGGAATATTATTAATACTGAATTTAGTTTTTACATTAACACAACATCAAATCGCTTTAGGAACTGTTTTCCTTTATCTTATATTAGTGTTTTTAACATTCTTGTTTACTTATTTAGTTTTTGAAAGAGATCAAAAAGATTCACCACAAGCTTAAAAAAAAATTGATTAAAATTGTTAATTATTAACTATGTAACATACCATCTTTTAAAACCTTTTAACTTATTTAAATTTATGGCTTAATCTGTTTATATAGTTTACACTTCAATTGAAATTTTTTATAACAAAAACTCATTTATACTAATTCATTGATAAAATACCATAAAAATAATTTCATAAAGATGTAATTCTAAAATTATTCACAATAAAAAATTAATGAATTTTAATTCGGGCTAAAATTAGCTGTAAAATAAATTTTATAAATGTTTACTTTTTTTGACGTAAGATGTCATTTGTATTAAAATCGAAAATAAATTTTATCAAATTTAATTGTTAACATCTTCATATAAAGTACATATTTGTGTTGTTTCTCAATATTTAAATTTATTTTTTGGAAAAAATTTTACTCAAATTATTTCTTAGTTATTCATTTTAATTACAAAATTAGTCACACAGTTACTAATAAAAGTGTTTAATAGAAATAACTTGTAATCTATTCATTGACTACAGACAGATGTTTTTCAGAAAAAAAAAATTAGTTTTTAACAAAAATTTATAAAAATAATCAATTGATTTTCATGAAAATTGTTCTGATCAGCATGTAATAAAATATTCTATTTAATAATTATTTAAGCTTTGTTTCATTTTTAATCTTAACTTGATTTTTAAAAATAAGTTGTTAATCTTAATTTAATCATGAGTATTTTTTTCAATTTGCTCATTTAATTAGACTTATTAAAAAATTTCTCTTTACTTTGTCAATAAGAATTTTTTTCTAAACAGCGTTTAGAAAAAAAAGTATTTTTATTAATGTCTTGTTAACGTTGTTTAGAGATTTTCTTTTTTTCTTTTTAAATGAATATTCTAATATTCAACAGAAGATTTATAAATTTTTTTTCGCATACTTTTTTAACTTGATTTATTTATATCAAATATCTAGTTTAGAATTGTTTCTCTTTTAATTAAAATAAAAAAAACAATGAAATTGATTAGTTAAATGAAAAAATTTATTTTTTATCTATCAAACTGATAATTCAGTATCAATAAAATTCAAAAATAATTATTTCAGATAAGAATTTCAACTTTTGTTCAATTTTTTTGAAAGGTTTAATTAATGATTCAACATACAATACGTAAATCAAAAAATGAATTATTTTTTAGAAGATTTTGAAAATTTTTAACCTCTAAATTTGTCATTAATAATTGATATTTAAAAAAATGGAAAACTAATTAATTAGATAAAAATTAATCTGTTGATAATTGTTATTTTTTTAAGTTTGAACATCATATCAATGCTTAAAACAATATCAGTAATACTTTTTGTATAAAAGACTTTCTATAACAAGACAACAAAAAACAAAACAAGCTTATAAAAGTATTGAATTCAAGAGTAAATTATTCAAAAAGAGAGTTTTTTAATATTTGAAATTGTCTTAGTAAAAAAAGTTCAAAATGGTTCATTCAGTTCAAGATAAGATTAAATATATTGTTATGATATTAAGTTTTATAAATGTTGTACTTATGATTTATTCTTTAATTGAATCTCTTGTTACACATAAAACTACTACAGAACATGGAATTTATATGGTTCTTATGATAATCATATTTGTTGCTGGATTATACGCTGCATATTCTCAAAATTCTTCATATTTAATAATTTATGGTGTTTTCATTATAGTTGGTTTATCAGTTGGTTTCCTAATTAAATTTGGTGATTTCCAAAGAACAGAAATGACTGTATTAACAGTTTTAATTTTTGTCTATGTTTCAATACTAAAAGAAGGAGATGAATAAATTAAAAAAATCAAATTCAAATAATCAATTAAATATTCGATTAATGATGTAAAAAAAATTCTAAAAATTTCAATAAAAATTGTCTAAATTCTTCAATTCTTTTTTAAGTTTATTAAGAAGCTTGAAAATTAAATTAAAATTAAAATTTTTAAAAATAAACTTTCCAGCTCAAATGTTTTTATTATAATGAGAAAAAAAACCTTTATTATTTAACAGCTTATTAACCACAAATTTTCACTTTTAATTTTTAATCCAAAATTGATTTTTCCAAATAATTTATTAATTTAAGTTTAATGATTAATATTCTTCTTCAATACATTTGTTTTAAATTCAATTAGGCTTATTAAAAATTTCTCTTGAAATTGTCAATCAAAATTTGTTAAACAGCATTTAAGTTAATTTTATTTTGAAAATAAGAATTTTTAATTAAACCTTGTTAAAGTAATTTTAGAAAAAAGAAGAAAATTTAATTTTCTTTTTACTAATACTGTAATGAACTTTCTAATTTAAAAAGAAAATCTAGAGAAAATTTCTTACAAAATGTTTTTAAATTTTTTTTCTAAAATTATATCAAATCATTAGCTTAGAGTTTCTTTTATATTAAAATTATAAACAATGAAACTGTTATTAAAAAAAGAATTTCAAACAGATATTTTTTTATAAAAACTTAATATCAATAGAATTTACTAAAAATTCAAAAGTATTTTTTGAGATAAGAAAAATTACAACTTTAATGAAAAGCAGCTGAAAGTTTTAATTAATGGCTAAATAAACAATTGAGTGAATCAAAAAAATAAATAAGTTATTATTATTGAGCCTAATTAATAATAAACAATAAAATTATTTTAGAAAAGATTTTCAAAAATTTAAGTTTTAAATATAAAAAGAATTTAAATTTTATTAGCATTTTAAACTGTCTAAAATTTAAAGACCATAAATGTAACAATCCTTAAAAATAATAAATTGTTTTAATTAATTTAACACATAAAATTTATCAAAAATTAATTAATTTACCGTTCTAATGGCTATTTAAAAATATAAAAAGCTTATAGAAAATTACGAAAACAAAATTTTTAGTTATAAAAAAACCTTCTAATCATTTTAGTAAAAAAGAAAAACCATCATAACAAAACTATATAAGTAAAAGTTTTTCTAAATTAGTTAACAATAAATGATATATAATTTGAAAATTAAAATAGCAACTATTTAAAAACAAAAACTTTATCTATGAATAGCTAATATTTTTTAAGTTCAAACATGTACTTGAAACGAAAATATTTTTATGTTCAATAAGCCAAGCCTTATTTTTCTTTTTTAATTTAACGAAAATAAGTTACACTTTTACAGTTAAATAAAATCAGTTAGTTTCCCGAATAGAAAATTTCTACAAAAACAAAAACTCAAAGCAGATATAAGCTTATTCGGATTTTTAACTTCATTTGAAAAATTATTTGAAAATTTTTTTCTTTTTTTTTGAACTCATTCTATGTAAGTGTTATAAATACTTTTTGAATACTTTTAATTTGAAAGTTTTTATTAGTTTCATCATTGTTAATTTAACTTTAAATTAAAAGTAATTTCATTAGTTAGTGTAGTTAAAACTAATAAATTTTTATTTATTAAAATTTTAATTAAATTTTTTTCTTTTTGAAGTGTCTTTTAAAAATCAAAATGGCCAGTTTAATTCACGATATAATTAAATATACTGTTATGATACTATGTTTAATAAATGTAGTATTAATAGCATATACTTTAATTCAAACTTTGACTTCAAAAAATGTTAATACAGAGAATGTAATTTATATGGTTCTTATGTTGATCATCTTTATTGTTGGAGCATATGCTGCACATACTGAAGATTTCTTATATTTAATCATTTTTGGTGTTGTTATTGTTGTTGGTTTATCTGTTGGTTTCTTAATAAGATTTGGTGCAATGGAAAAAACAGCTATGATTATTTTAGCAGTTTTAGTTTTTGTTTTCGCTTTAATAATAAAACGAGGAGGTATTTAAATTTTTTAAAGACATTTCAATCAATATAATCAAATTTTTATATAATCGTTAAATTGATGTAAAAACAAACCATTCAAAAAAATTATAAAAAAATTTTTTTTTCTTAAAAAAAAGTCTTTAAATTTTTTTCTTCAAAATTCATTAGAATTTCATTTTAAATTTTAGTTTCTAAATAGATTAATTTGAAAACATTTTAAGTCTAATTTGATAATTGAAATGTTTTTAATCTGCCAAAAACAAATAAAAAAGCTTAAATTAGAAAACAGCTTATTAACCAAAAAAAAATTTTGACAAAACAAGAATTGTAATGTTTAAAATTTGTGTAAATTCAAATTAAAGTTTTATTTAAGTTTAAATCAGTTTTAATTATTGAAAAACAGGTAAATGCTAATTTTTTGAATTAAAAACAAAATTTAAATTAACTCTTATAAAGATTTTTCTAGAATAATTTATGAAGATGAGATGTTTAACTAAGAACGTTTTTA
Source organism: Anisodus tanguticus (assembly GCA_034509755.1). Lineage (NCBI taxonomy): Eukaryota > Viridiplantae > Streptophyta > Magnoliopsida > Solanales > Solanaceae > Anisodus > Anisodus tanguticus. Next base: position 288,183 of record JAVYJV010000092.1, read on the forward strand.
AATTTATAATAAGTTTTAATTAATAGAAAATTACAAAAAATTTTTAAATTTCTCTTCAATGGAATTTAAGACTTCAGAAATCTTTTTAAATTTTTTTTTAATTTGAATTAACCTAATAAGTTTTTTGAATAAAATTTCATTAAATTTTCATCAGTTTTAAACTTTTTTTTCATCATGAATTGTTTCAATTGTGTTTATGAAAAATAAATTTTGGCTTCATTCATCAATACTATTGTTGTTTATTTTTTTAATTTGAATAGTAAGTTTTGATATTGTTGATGAAAAGTAATTGATGGTATTAAATGAAAAAGTTTTAACCAAATTTTAATAAACTTGTTTATTAAGTGTTAATTTTTATCATGATCAGGAAAAAACCATTCAAAAGTTTTAAATTTATTTGAATAATTAATCTCAATTTTGCATATAAACTTTTAGCTAAATTCTGTTTCTTAAATGTTTAGCTAACTTAGTATTGCTCATAAATTTTAATATGTTCTTAAATTTTTAATACTACTCATAAATTTTGATTCTTCATCTAAATTATCAAGTATTACTCATAAATTTTAAAAATGCTTACTTTAACATAATGAAATTATTAAAGAGTTAAACAAAAACACTTTCATAATTGAAATTTTTTTATAAAACTAATTTTGAGAGTAATTTCAAAATATTTGTTTGATAGTCGATATTAATCAAATTTCATTACAAAGTTGAAAATTAACTTTCACTAGGTATTTCTAAATTATCATCGGAATACCTAAATTTTTCAAATTGATTTATAAATTGTAATAATGAAATTTTTTAATTGATTTAAAAATCTATTTATATCATTTTTCTAATTTTTTTTGAATGATTAGTTGAAGTTATAATTTCAAAATTGTCAAACAAAAAATTGAAACGTTATAATTTAAATCAAATTTTTTTGTTTTCAAAAATCAATTTTTGGATTTATGAAATTCATTAGAGATTAAATTTAAATTTTCAATAAGATCTAGATCAGTAGTTTTTTTTTTGTAAAAAATAATTTGATTCTAAACAATCATATAATTATTTTCGTAGTCTAAAAAAAACAAGTTGACTTGGTTTATTTGGAATGAAGAAACTTTTGCACTAATTAGTTTTCTTGAATTCTATTCAAAAATAAACTTTGTGAATAATTTTAGAAAGAGATTATTTTTAGAAATTAATATTACGTAAACAGAAAAAAATTTGATAATAATTTTAAAACACATCAAATTTTAGTTGATTTTAAAAGTTATAAAACACAATCAAAAGGTAGGCACTTAATTCAAGGACTTGATTGTAAAAAAATAAAAAAAAAAATTTAAATGATGAGTGGGCATAATGAACATAAAAAATAATAAATCTAAATTTGTTCTTTAAAACTAACCTACGACAATATTTCTATTAAAAATTTTTAAACTTAATTAAAACAAAATTTTCGGAAATAGTAATTACTAAAAAAAAGCTTAATTTTAATAAAATTTTAAAAACTGCATGAAAATTAAAAGAAATTATTTTTGAGTAATTGTATTTTAAAACAAAAAAAATCGTTTCTCAAATTAATATGTTTTTGAAACTGAAGAAATTAAATGTTTTTGAAACTGAAGAAAGTAAATGTTTTCTAAAATTTGAAAAAAAAATTTTTTTCTAATTTAGACAAAAGAAAAAATTTTCTATTCAAAAAATTGTTATAAAATATTCGATTTTAGAAACAACTTTTCATTAATTTTTTAATACAAAAAACAAGTCTTTTAAAAGAATCGTTTTAAAAAAAAAACAGAAAATTAGCATCAAATCAAATAAGAAAAATAAATTCAAAGAAAATTTTTTTTTAAAAATATTTTTCTAAAATAATTAACCAATAGAATTATGTTATTTAGAAATTAAGTTATTGTTTTATTTTAGAAAAAGGGGACGCTAAAAAATAGTTCAAAAAAATACTTAAAAAAATATTGTTGTTTTTTAAAAAAAAATTAATTATAAACTGTCTACAATTTTATTTAATAAAAAAATTATTCATTTAAATGGAAAATAAATCAAAAAAAACAAAAGAAAATTTAATTTTTATTGATAAAATAAAAGACGATTTTACAAAAATTTCAAAAGATAATTATGTAGAATTAGTAGGTATCAAAAAAAATGAAAAAACTTTTTATCATTTAACTATGGAATTCAAAACGCAATTAATATCATTTTATAAAAATGAAGAATTAAATATTGCAAAAGATTATTTCAATTTCATTTCACCGATAATGAATCCAATAATATTAATTAAATATAATTATCAAAAATTAAAAGCTATTTTGAAATATTTCCATAAAACAATTGAATTACTTATTAGTGATGAATGGTCATTAAATCATGTTTATGCTTATTTGAATTTATTTGAAACATATGATCTACTTAAAATTGCAAATAAAACTGATTTAATTGAGAAATTTAAAAAGAATGTTTTAACAAATATTGATAAACAATGTAAAACAAATAACTATACACCTTTACATATAGCTTTATATCGAAAAAATATTAAAATAATAATCAAATTAGTGAGTTATACAAAAAATTTTTGTATAATTGATATGAAAGGAAATAATTTATTTCATTTTGCAGTTTTTTTTTTTCAAGATAAAAGTGCATTGAAATTATTACTCGATAATTGTAATAAAAAAAATTTAATAAAAGGATTAACAAAAAAAAATTTTCGTGATTGTACACCTTTACAATTAGCATTTTATAAAAGAAACATAAGTTGCATAAAGATATTTTTAAGAATGTATTTACCAATTGATTCATTTAATTTAAGTTTAGATAGAAATTTAAAAGAACCATTTGGTTATGATGATTTTAATTTATTAAATAATATTCATAACTTAAAAAATAAATCATTTAATAGTAATGAATTAAAAAACAGAAGTTTTTTTGAAAATTGGAAACAAAATTTATTTTTCAAAACTGATTTTAAAACAGATAATAAAACAGATAAATTAAATTTTTTATCAAAAAGTAAACAAATTATAAGTAGAAATGTATCACTGTTCTCAAATTATGAAACAAAAGAAAAATCTAATTTATTAGAACCTAAAAAAGAAAATTCTATTAAAGAAAATTTAAATGAAAAATCTTCTATCAAAGAAAATTCTAAAAAAGAATCTTCTGTCAAAGAAAATTTAAGAAAAGAAAACTCTGATAAACAAAACTTAAATATAGAAAGTCCAAGGAAAGAAAATTCGATTAAAGATGAAAAATCTAATAAAATAAAATATGTACAGTTTAGTAAAAACTTGATAAATAATTTTTTAGAAGAGTTAGAAGAAATCTATAAAGGTGGTACACCTTTACATTGGTGTAATGAAAAAAAATTAATTGGGGAATTGTTGCAAATGGGTTTTGATAAATATTTAAACGTTAAAAATATAAATTTAGAAACTCCTCTTCATACTGCAATTAGGTTAAATAGATTAGATATTGCAATTATTTATTTTTGCACAGGAAAAAAACTAGATCAAACAGGTGATTTTTTAGGTAATACGCCATTGCATATAGCTGTAAATTTAGGTTGTCTGAATTTAGTTAAATTATTAACAGTTTTTGGCGATGAAAATTTATTGAATGTAAAAAATAATTTTGGTTTCACACCAAGACATTTAGCTGCTAGAAATCCTAGCCTTTGTCATAATAAAATATTATATGCATTGGATGTTATTGGAGCTAAAAGATGTGAAAATTTAAATAAAGATTTAGATAATAGATCTATTCAATGTACAGATGGATGTAAAAAAGATGGTAAATTTAATGGGGAAAACATTTATGATTTTAATTCAAATGACACAGATTTTTTCTTAACGAATTTTATGGCTAATAAAATTCATGAAAATATATTTTTTAAAAATAAAAAAAAAACAGATCTCAATTTAAAAAATTCAAAAACAAAAAGTAAAACTAGTGTTTTAAATAACTGTGTCAATTTGTTCAAAAATACTCGTAAAATAATTTCTTCTGAAAAACTAATCAAAAAAAGTAAAAGCTTGATAATTTCTAGTAATCAAAAAAATGAAGGTAATTTTAATTTTCTTATAAAAAAATTTCTCAAAAAACTAAATTTTTCTAGAAGATGATACAAATGATAATTTAAAAGCTAAAAGCCTTAAAATTAATACAAAAAATATACATAATCGTATACTTTGTATTGATGGAGGTGGTGTTAAAGGTATATTTGCTGTACAAGTTTTAATTGAACTAGAAAAACGTTTAAAATATCCTTTACACAATTATTTTAATTGGTTTTCAGGTACATCTACTGGATCTTTTATTGCAACCTTACTTAGTTTAGAATATAAATTAATAGATATTAGAACTTTGTATTTTGTTATGAAAAATAAAGTTTTTCAAAATGATGCTCCATATAATGAAAAAATTTTAGAAGATTATTTAAAAAGGTATTTAGGAGATAGAACAATGGATACTGTTCCTAATTGTAAATTAACTTTGACAAGTACAATATACGATCGTTTTCCAATTCAGTTACACTTGTTTAGAAATTATCCATCTCCTAATGAATTATTTAATTTACCTTTACCAAAAGTTTTTTTAAATAATAAAGACAAAATTTACAAAGAGCTACCAGGTTACAAAGAACAAACAATATGGAAAGCATGTAGAGCATCAAGTGCAGCACCTTATTATTTTAACTGCTTTGGTTCTTTTTGCGATGGAGGTTTAATTTCAAATTCTCCTGTTTTAGATATAATAACTGAACATTTTATTTATAATGAATTATATGAAGAATTAAAATTACCAAATTGTCCTAAGCAAGAAATAGACATAATTATATCAATAGGTTGTGGTCAAACAAATGTAAAACCATCAAATTTTAGATATGATTTCAATTCTAGTTCAAAAGTATCAAAATATGCTAAATTCTTATTACAAATTAAACCATTTATAACTTTGTTAATAAGTGAGCTAAATAATACAGAACAACATAAGCAACAAAGAACAATGGCATGGTGTAAATCTTTAAACATACCTTACGTACGATTATCTACTTATTTAGATAAAAAAATAAAATTAGATGAATGTGATAATGAAAAAATAATTGATGGACTTTGGAAAACTAAAGTTTATATTTATCAAAAAAAAGAGCTTATTGATCAACTTGTTTCTTTTTTAGAAACAATTTATGAGGACAAAGTAAATACTCATTTAAAACCACCAATTTTTCCAGTTAATTATAAATATGACTTTGACTATAAAAATCCTGATACTTCAAACCAACCAGAAAAAATAATAGATTTAGAATCAGTTATAAGTGAAGTTAAAAATTTAAAATTAACATTTAATGATCTATTTTAAAATCAAGTTCTTTTCCATAAAATTTTTTTTTAATTTAGCTTGATAATATTTTTGACAATTTATTACGCAGATTGATTTTAAGGAACAAAAATTTTCCATTAGCTGATTGAATTCAGTTCAAATGCTTGATTGTGAATAAAACTTGACATTCTTATTTTAAAAAAAACATATGATCATGAAAAAATAGACAATATTTTTTTTTTATTTTCATAATATTAAATAATTTAAAAAAAAAATTAGAACAATGAATTTAAAATTAAGATGTCTTCTCATTATAAGAATCAAAAAGTTAGTAATGTTTTTTCAAATTAAAAAATTAACAACAACCAGATGATTCAGGTTTGATTGGAGTAGATGAAGGATTAATTGTGTGTGCTCCAGGACCAGATGAACCTCCTGATGTTGGCCCCATACGATTTTTAATTTCAGCAGCCATTGTCAAAAAGGCTTGCTCTACATTAGTTGAATCTTTAGCTGATGTTTCCAAAAATGGTATACCAATATTATCTGCAAATTCTTTAGCTGTTGTGAAATCTACAATTTTTTTAATTGCCATATCACTTTTATTACCAACTAATAGTTTATTTACACTTTCACAAGCATAACGTTCAATTTCTTGCAACCATTGTTTAACATTATTGAATGATTCTAAATCTGTTACATCATAAACTACAATAATACCATGAGCTCCTCTGTAATAAGAGGAAGTAATTGTACGGAATCTAAATTTAATAAAAAAAAAATTAGATACAGGAAACTAAATTGTTTTAAAAAAAAAAATGAAAAATTCAATTGAACAATTTAAATAATGACAATAAACTTAATTTTTAAATACTCAAAAATAAAAAGAATGAATAAAGCATAAAAAATCTTGAATTGTTAACTAAATTTAATTGTTATAACTAAGTTTGAAAAGCTTTTAATAAAATAATTATTTTACTCAATTTAAAAATCAAAAATTAACCTAATTTATTGAAACGAAAAAAAACTTTACGTACCTTTCCTGTCCTAATTGTTATAACATTTGTAAATTAAACCAAATCCAAAAAATTGTCAATTTTAAGAGAATTTTTAGAAAAAAAAGAAAAATTAATAAAGTTAAACGAAAACAAAATTAAAATAAATTTACCAGCAGTATCCCAAATTTGAAGTTTGATAGTTTTACCATCTAATTCAATAGTTCTAATTTTAAAATCTACACCAATTGTTGAAATATATGATTCATTATATGTGTCATCAGCAAATCTCAATAATAAACAAGATTTACCAACTCCAGAATCTCCAATGAGTAATAATTTAAATAAATAATCGCTAGAAAGAAGAAAAATTTTAGTATACTTATCAAAAGAAGATTTAATTAATCAATTAATTTTCATGATTAATTGTTATTAAAACTTATTCTAACTTGGTTTAGTTAAAACTAATTAATTTGATTTGTTCTAAATTAAATTCTTTTGACGAAAAATTTAACTTAGCTAATTTAAAACTAAAAAATTTTTTAGCTAAATATTTTGAGTATAACTAAGTATCTTTTGAAAATAATTTATAAAATTATCAATAAAAAATTCTTTAAAAGATAATAACTAAAATTAATAAAAACTAAGAAAATAAATAATTAAGTTGAAACGTAAATAGATAATTTGGTAAAATTGATACGTACTATTCTGGATTCATTTTGTTTGTTTGTTGCCTTTAAATACAGGAATAAATTTTTAATTTTTTTGAAATAATTTTAATACTTTTGAAACACCTGAAAAAAAATAATTTTGTTTAATAAAAGAAAAATTTTAATCAATTTAAATGAATCAATAAAGATAAAAGAAAATTTTAGTAAATAAACGATGACTACTAGAGACATACAATCAACTATTCATAGCCTATCATTTAAATTTCAAAATTGAAAAATTCTACGTTTCATTAAATTAAGATATAAATTTTTTAATTAAATTTCACATATTATTTTAAAAATTAATCTTTTTAAATTAAAACTAAAAAATTCTCAACTTTATATTAATTTCAGGGATAAAACTTTGTTGACAAAATTTTTCTTAAATTTAAAATAGCGATTTATTTTAAGAAAAAAAATCATTTTTTGTTTAATTTTACCTAAACATTTAATTTTTAACTTTGAGAATAAAACAAAAAAAAAATAATTTTGATAAATTTAGAAATAAAATTTTTGAAAAAGCAAATCATTGAGCTAATTTTTTTAAAACAAATGGGCGTTTATTGAAATTTTCTTTTTTTTTTTTAAAAAGAAAATTTTTTATTTACAAATTAAGATGATATTCCGATTAATTAAATTTAATTACCTATGTATTATAAATTTAGAAAAAAACTTTCTTGTATCAAGAATTTCTCAAATTAATCTTAAAAATTATCTTTTAATTAATCACAAAAATAGATAAACTTAAAAAATATCAAAATTCTAAAACATAATGATAATCTAAAAAAGAAAAGTATTTTTAAAAACAAATCAACAAAAAATTTAAGAAAAAATTTATTCAGGTAAAGACTAAAAATAAGAAGTATCAAAACTGCTACTTACAAAAAAATTTTAAAAAATAAATGACAATTTATTATTTTTTTTTTGCTTTTTTGATGATTGTTACAGTTTTTAGTTTGTTGTTGCTTTTTCAAGCTCTTTCTACTATTTCAATTTAGAAAAAAAATGGCTTATGCACACTCACTATAAACTTAAATATAATCCAATACAACATACAAAATGGTGTGTGTACCTTCTTTTTTGTTTACTATATATTACTAGCAACCAAAAACAATTTTTAAACAAAATCAATACATTTTTTATTAATTATTTAATTAAGTTTTTTAAATAAAAAAAAATTTTTAATTGATAAAAGGAATTCTTATTAACTAAAGACTAGTATAAAAGATATCATAAAAACAAAAACTAATGTAGAAATACATAGAGTTTTATAATTAAAATTAGAAAAAAATTTAGAAAAAAATTTAGATAGAAAAAAATTTGAAAACTAAAAGAAAATTAAATGACTTACAATAGTTTGACTTTAAGTTTGAAAAAATATTATTCAAAAAAAACTTAATCTAAGTTTTTACAGTTTGAAAAAAAACAAAAAAAAAATTTATAAAATAAATAATTTCAATTGACGTAAAAATTAGATAACAAAAATTAACTAGTATACAACAATCAACAAAAAAAAGAAAAGAGAAAGAAGACAATAACAATAATATATAAAGGTTGTTATTTTTTTAATCATCTTGTAACCATAGTAAAAAAATGTAAACAAATAAACAAATTAAAGGGACTTTTAAGTAAGTACGCTTTATTTTTTTTTCTAAGAAAAAAGTTTTTTTAATAAAAATTTTAAAAAAACTTTGGAGAAATCATCTTATTAATTTTTTTGATAAGTTAAATTATATTTACAAAAATCCACCTTGACTTAAAAGTTTTCAATACATTATAATGTACGCCAGCGCAAAAAATATAAACTTCCTCCTCCTCAAGTTTTGATATTAAAAAAACTTAATGTTCTACTTTCGAACTTAATTTTTGGCTAATATTTTTCGAAAACAGCCAAAAAAGTTTTGCGTTTTTTAAGACTAAAATTACATCCCAATTTCTTTATTTGGCAAACAAAACTTTCTATTGAAGTTTTCTAAACTTAAAAAGTTTTTTTATTTTCTTTTCTTAAAATTAAACTGATTCAAAATTGGTATTTCCCAAATTTTTTTAAAGAATCAGTTTCTAATAATTTTTAAATAAGTTTGTCAAAAACTCTTAGAGTTTTTTTATTGAAATTTCTTTGATTTTTTTCTAAATACTTGAAGAATTTATATTAAAAATTAATTTATAATGAGTTCAGTTTATTCATCAAAATATGTTTCTAGAACTGAAAAAACAGAAACAATTAATCGTGGACCTTCTATTTGTCGTTTAGATTCTTTGTTCAATACCTTAGGCAAAAAAAAAAAAAATATTAGAGAAGGTAAACTTGTTTCCTTTTAATAGTGAATTTAATTTAATTTTTTACAAAAATTTAATAGTTGAAGAGTTAGAAGAAGAAGGAAAACATGCGATTGACGGACCTTTATTAAAACCAGTTGTTGAAACATTACCAACTAATGAGTTATTGATAGGTATTTATTTTAAAAACAATTGAATGCAAACAATTAAAAAATTTTCTTTGAAAATTAGAGGAATCTGAAGAAAGAAGAAAAATAGCTCATTCTGATATAAATAACAAACAATTTCAATCTTTAGTTGAATTATTGAAAAATTGGATAAATGATGAATTGAGTTCTCAAAGAATAATTGTAAAGAGTTTAGAAGATGATCTTTATGATGGTCAAATTTTTGGAAAGCTTGTAGAAAAATTAAGGTAAATTCAAAAAACAACTAAGCTTAAATTTAAAACTTTCATTTAAATTTTAGTGGTCATCAATTAGATGTAATAGAAGTAACTCAAAATGAAGATTTACAAAAGTATAAACTACGTGTTGTTTTAGAAACTGCAAATAGAATTTTAGGTTTATCTTCAAGATACAATAACCCTAAATGGACTGTTGAAGGAATTCACAATAAAAATCTGATTGAAATAGTTCATTTACTTGTTTCTTTAATCCGTCATTTTAGAGCTCCAATTAGATTACCAGAAAATGTTTTTGTTAATGTTAATGTAACACAAGTAAGAAAGTTAAAATTTTCATTAAGCTTTTTGAATTTAACTTTAATTTTTAAAATCTAGAAAAGAGGAGGCCAGGTAATAACTAAAACTATTAGTGAGCAATTAACTGGAACATTTGATGAATTGAGTATGAGAATTGAGCCTAAAGATGCTATTGATTCTTTATTCACACATGCTCCTGATAGACTTCAAATGGTAAAAAAATCATTAGTTATTTTTGTTAATAAACATTTAAATAGAATCAACATTGAGTGCAACACTGGAAATACTGGTGTAGATTTAGATCCAGCTCAATTTAGTGACGGTTTATTATTATGTTTTTTAATGGGAATGTTAGAAGGATATTTTGTACCATTAGGTATGTGTAAAAAATTTTTAAACTTTTTTTTAAAAAAATAACTTTTTAATTAAACTTTTTTTAACTTAGGTAATTTATTTACAACTAGTACAGAACCAGAATTAGATTTACAAACACCTAAACGTAAAAAAGAAACTGCTCTTCAACCTGATAATTATATAAATACTTCTCCAATGCATAAACTGCATAATGTTAATGTAGCATTTCAATTGATAGAAGATGCTGGTATAAATATAAAACAACGTGTTAGAGCTGAAGATATTGTTAATTCAGATTTAAAATCATTAATTCGTGTTTTATACATGATTTTTACAAAATATAAACATTTATAAACATTTTTTAAATGCTTTTAAAGTTACTTTTTTGACAAACTAACAATAGTTGACTTTTTCACATTTTTTTTTATTAATAATTTACTAAGGTTATCTTTTTGTAAAATTAACATTATAGTTTTTAATATTCCAAAATAAAATATAACAAATCAAACCATGAAAAATAGATAAATTACAAAATTTTTTATAGATTTATTTACAACTTTCTTTATGTTTAAATTATTGTTTAATGAAGCGAATTAAATTATCTATTTTAAACATTTTTTCTTCATAAAATTCAACATCAATTAATTTTGATGTAACACTCGGAAGAATTTTTTCTACTATTTCATTTTTATATGAGTATAAAGTATCTATTTTATCTGAATAATATTTTTGGCAAAAATTTCTACAAACATAGATTGATTCAAAAAATTTTTCTTTTAAATCAAAACTTGATGATTCAAAATTTTTCATAATAAGTTGACAAAAATTAATTTCTTCTAGTTTTTTAGTTATTTGAACTTTTTCATATTGTTTATATTTTTCTTCAACTAATTTTTGAAATTTAACCTTTGAATTTTCTAAATCAAAGTAATCTTCTTTTGCATATTGATATTCAACAACTAAATCAGTCAAAAGATTTAATATTCTTTCTTGGCATTTCAATAAAACTTTATTATTCTCTATTATTTCTTTATCTAAATCAATAAAAAATTTTAAATTATTCAAACCATTATTCTTGATAAAAACTTTTTGTGCATAAGGAAAATTACGTAAAAGTGCAGAAATTGTAAATAAAGATTTTGAAACTAATCTTAAATCTATATCTGAGTTTTTTTTTAAATCAATTGTTTCAATCAGTTTATGAATAAGATCACTTTTTATTATTGCAAGTTTAACAAAAGGATTATCTGAAGCAGCAGATCCTAAAACTGTTGCAATCATCATTTTAATTTCTATGTCTTCTGAATAAAGAAAATCTTCTTTTAAAATTTCTAAGCCATTCATTTTAACAAAATCTTCAGCAACGTCGTGATGATGAGCATAATATTCTAAATCATACAAAATATTTTTTTTTTCCTCTAAATCATTACTCGTTTTATATTTTGATAAAAGTTTTTCAAGAATTTCTTTATCAAAAGTAAACTTTATATCAGCTTCTTTAAGTTCTTTTTTAATTTCATCTAATGAACGTAGCTTTTTACTATTTGCACGAACTTCATTAATTTTAGATTCATATAAAGGATCTATAAATTTACTTTGATCTTCAATTTTTTTCATTTGAGCTACATCTAATACAAAACTTCCTGTAGATTCTTCATTAGGATCAATTAATTTAGCTTCTTTTTTTCCATTGTTAATATTTATTCTGTAATACAAACCACTTGGTAATGGTTCATCAGAATTTACTTCTTGCCATTCATTTGTAGGTATAAACTTTTTTGTTTTATTACTAAAACTATCTAACATATCAATTTTATTTTCATTTTCTAGACTTGATAAAAACTTTAATAATTCATTTTGAGGATCTAATTCATCCAGAAAACTTTTTTCTAATTGTTTCTCTAATTCTTCACTTTCATAAATTAAAATCAAAACAATTTCAAAAACTAAATTGAGTATGAAAATGAATGCTAAAACGGATAAAATTTTTAAAAAAAAACTTCGAATATAAGTAATTTCAGTCATTTTCACAAAATTTTGATAAAATTAAATCATTTGTAAATTAACTAAAATTTTTTTATAATAAAATCACAGGTATAGTAAAATAACTTGAATTGAACAAAATTAAAAATTTTTTACTTTTAACTAAAAAAAATTAGAATCCTGATTTTAATATGAGTATATATTAAAAAAAATTTAAATTTAGATATATTTTTAAGGATACTGAGTAGAAATATTAATTACTAATGATAATTAGACATCAGAAATAAAAAAGAATTCTATTACAACTCATAATAAGTAAACAATTCAATGCGCATGTTTTCTTTTTTTTTTAAAAATATTTGAATTTACCGGTTAATAAAAAAAACAAAGTTTTGTTGTATTTAGTAGATATTTAATAAAAAAAAACTTAAGTATCAAGTTTTACTCTTTTTATTTGCATTAAACCAAATATTTATTCTAATTATACAAAGTTCATTTCTGGATAATTCATATTTCATACTATTTATAGTCTTAAAATTCAAAGCTAAAATATTGTTTCAAACTACAAATAGTTACTAAATAAATATCTTGCTAAAATTTAAAAGTTTTGACTCAATGTATTGCACATAATATTTCAATTTGATAATTTTTATTTCTAAATGTTTTATTACTAAAAATAAAAACTAATTCAAGGTTCTGGTTTTTACTTATAAAAATTTTTATTGACATTGTTATAAAGTTTTGTTATTTGTAATAATCTTAATTAGTTTTTTTAAATCATTTTTCAAATGCAACATTTGTTTACTTAAAAAACTTTTTCATTTTGAATACCTATTATGAAAAAACCATATAATTTTGAGCAGGTAGAGATTGATGATTATAAATCAAATTATTTTGTGTTTATTCTTTGCTTTTAACAAAAATAATCAATTTGAATTATATTATTAAACTTCAGTAAAACTTTTTAGTTTTGGTCTATAATTTTTTTATCTGATTCTTTTAATATCTTTCATCCATGACCTTTAATTATTCTAATACTTTTTTATTATTCTAAACTTTATAATGATCGTAATAAAGATAATTTTTATTCTTATCATAAGACTTTTTTGCTAGTAATTCCTCAACTGATTTTCTTTTTGATTTTGTTTTTTCTTTAACTCTTATTTTGTTTATAAAATACATCTAATTGCTTAATTAACTTTTTAATTTTCTTTAAGTATAAAAATGACCAACAATTCATTAGGTATTTGATCATTATTAGAAAAACTTTAGATTTTGAAAATTAATTTTCATAAACTTTTCTTCAAAATTAAGTTTTCTTAATAATCAGAATATTTTTTCAGATAAGCTAAGTTTAAATTAAAAAAATTTTATTTAATTTAGTTCTAATAATTTTAATAAAGTTAAGCTAAATTTTGAAATTGTCCTTTCATTTAGTTTTAAGATTTTTTTTGAATAGGTTTCAACAATTATCTGGTTTTTGCATTAAAATATATTTAAAACAAGAGATAAATTTTCTTCTAGATCTAGCAATTAAATTTAAAATTATAAATTTTATTTCGCTTGAAATCAAATAAATATCTGGCATCGTTATTCAAAAATTTAAAGTTGATATTAAATGTGTGATTTAAAAATAAATTTGAGAACAAAAATTTGCATGTCCTTTTCAATATGATTTTAAAACAAATTTTAATTCGAAAAAAAAGTTTTAGAAAGTAAATTTGAATAATTATTTTTAAACGGTTAGTTAGTAATAAAAAATAAGAATAGATCCTATTAAGTACTAAACCTTGATTTCTTTAAACTATAAATTTAAAGATCTGTTACGAACATAAAAAACATTTATAATTCATTAATTTTAAATTAGTTTAAATAGTTTTTTAACTCTTTTTTCTTTATAAAAAAACTTCAATTTTAAAAAATTGGCTTGAAACAAAATATTAATTTTTTAGTTGATAAACTCTTTTTTGATTTCAATTTTGCCAAATCAAACCTTATTAACTATTTATTTAAATAGATTTTAGTTTAAAAAGATAATTTTTTTTAATTTAAACTTAATTATTCATTAAATTACATATTAAAATTTCTATGTTTTAACAAACTAAATTAAAACAAATAAATTAACAACTAGTAACTACGGTTTAATTTTAATGATTACAAATTAACTATTCTGGTTTTAAAAGTTATCTATTCTAAGTTTGGGTCTAACAAAATTATTTTTCTTTTTCTAGAATTCTCTTTTTAAAAATATTTCTTTTCTCTTAAATTTTCTTTTTCTGAAATTCTCTTATAATCTGAATAAAGAGATCTAATTTCAATTTAGATTTTTTTGAATATTAAACTTACAAAAAAAACTAAATTATTTCAAAAATTACCTAAAAAAAAAACAATTACAATATTCTTTTTTTTCATTGATTCGCCATTTTTTTTTTAAATTCAATTTCTTTAAGTGTAAAAATTGTGTAAAAAAATAGAACTAAAAAATTTTATTTAAGGTTAGAAATTCTATTCATTTTTTATTAATCATCATGCTTAAAAATGTACAAACAATAAAATATAAAACCTTTTTAAAATAGTTCTCAATAAATTGTTTCAAACTTACCCTTTCTAAAAATAGATTAATAGTTTTAGAAAATCAATTCAGCTAATATCTGTTTAAATTGAAAATTTTTTATCAAAACATTGTGAAAAAGAATTTCATTAAAATAAATCATTTTATTCATTTAAAACCTATCAATCTCAATATTTATTAATTCGATCAAAATTTTTTTTTTGTGTTCGAATATCAAAACAAAATTGTGAAAATATCCTTGACTTACTATTAAATTAGAACAAAATTAAATTTAATTAGAAATTTTTGAAATTCATATGAAAATATGAAAAAAACAATGTTTTGATAATTGATAAAACTATAATTTTGTTGATGATTTGTTCAATCATTTGTAAAATAATTTCTTATACCAAAATTAAAAATTTATGAATAATTTACATTGTCATAGGTTAATAAAAATTCATTATATTCGGCCATTTTCAAAATTAAGATAAAATTAATAGTTTAAGATGTTTTTCTTTGTTGCTGTTTAATTATATTAGTTTTGAAAGAGTAAATTTTTTCTTGAATTTTTATTGCTTATTATATAGACTATAAAGTTAAAATGATGATAAATTTATTCAAATTTTTCTTATAAATTGAGCATTCATAAATCTTTTCTGATTTAGTTCATTACAACTCGTATAATTAAAAAATTATTCGAAAAAAAAATTTTATCTTTATTCGATAAAAATGTTTAAAAAACTTTTGATCATTTTATTATTTTCAACATTGTCTTTAGCTGCTTATACACAATTATCAGATTTTAGTGCTAAAGATTTAGCCGGAAATGAAGTTTCATTTGATAAATACAAAGGAAAATGTGTTTTAGTTGTAAATACTGCTTCTGGTTGTGGTTTCACAAATAAAAATATGGATTATTTACGTGAATTAAATCAAAAAAATAAAGATTTAAAAATAATAGCTTTTCCATCTAATTCATTTGGTCAAGAACCTTTAAAAAATGATGAATTAAAAGATTGGTTCACTAAAAAATGGAAAGTTTATTATGATTATTATGATTTAATAGATGTCAAAAAAAGCGAAATTTATAAGTTCCTTATGAATGCATCTGGTAATAAAACAGTAATTTGGAATTATGGTAAATATTTAGTTCAAAAAGATGGTAAAACTGCTGAACGTTATGGTCCACAAGCAGGTTCATTTTTATCTAATGTAAGCTTTCTAAATATTCTCTCTTTTTTATTAGCTCTTATTAATTTTGTTTTCTCTTTTCTATTCAAATAAAAATAAATATTTGATTGTGGATTTAGAATTTGGATAAAAACATTGAAAATTGTTTAAAATCACCAAGCTAATCATTTTTTAAAATTTTTTTTACTGTTTTTGGTTTTAATGAAATTAAAATTTTTTTCTTTAAAAATAACTGATGCGTTAATTATTGTTTAAAACTTTTCATAAACTATAACCGGATATTTATTATTAAAAACTATACTCTTTATATATGAAATTTAGTTTTAATTTAATTTAGCTTAATTTTACCTTAAATTGAGTTTATAAATTAACATTAAAGTTTGATTAAGTTTAGTCTAAATTTATATCAAGTTTTAATTGAACAAAATATTTTTTTGAATTTGACTTTCTATTTATTTCCTTTTTATATTTAGATAAATTTCAACTTATATTTAGTTTAAAATTTAATTATAAAAATGGTAAAGTTTATTAATTTTACGGTCATTCAAATTATTTTCTGGGAAAGTTTTCTTTATGCTCGAATCAAGTTCAAGTTAAAAAGTTATTTAAAATAAATTTTCTTGAACAGTCTTTTATTGGTCATACAACAGTGATAAAATAATTTTATTTTTTTCTTTTCTAGTTTTCTTTTAAATTTCTATAAGTTTTTTTGTTTTTCATTGTGTTTTCTTTAAAAAAATTTTGTGATTTTTGAAGCTTCTTAATTGAATAAAAGTTTAATTGAAAATTTATGATGATTATAAAAGTATGGTTTAAATTATTCAAAAAATCTATATGAAAATTGTTTTAAATTAATTTAAACAAAAAATTATCTATTTTTCTAATAATTTTTCAATTTTGATTTAGGTTTTTTATTCATTTTTTATTTATTTGACTTCATTCAATTTAAGTCAATTTAAATTCAATTCTCAAACACTATTCTCTAAATTTTATAAAACATCTTTAATATTAGCCTTGTTTATTTTTTATTTTGGTTCATATGGTTATCGATATTATCCTTATTACGTTTATGGTTCTCCTTATTATGGTTTTGGTTATTCTTATGCACCGTATTATAGAGGGGGTTTTTACGGATAATAAGAAGTTTTTTTTCAATAATTTATTTTTTGATTGATTTTCATTTTAATTAATTTTGTGTTTATTTTTTATAAAAACCATTCTTTCAAATCATTTTTTAGAACTTTTTCTTAAAATCTTTTAGAAAACCTTTTATTATGAAGTCATTTTTCTAAAACCTCCTTTTCTAAAATTATTTTAATAAAACATTTCAAATGAAACATTTTAATGAAAAAAAACTTTAAGTTTAATTGATTTTTTAAAATTTAAATTAATTAAAATTTTTCAACTCGATTAGACAGTATTTTCAATGATTTTTTGTTTAGGTTTGATAAAAAATTATTTTTGGCTTAATAAATTTTTTTTTTAAAAAAAAACACTTTGATTTTTCTCATTGTTTTCATTTAGAAGAAAAAAATTTACTGAAAAGTTAATCTTTTTTTTTAACAAATGAATTTAAAATTGTAATTTGATGAAAAAAATTTTATTCACTATTTTTTTGAGGCTACAAAGGATAAAAGTTATCTGAAAATAAAAAACTTAATTTAAAGGAAGTTTAGCTTATTTAACTTTATACTAATTGTTTAAACACAAATTTCTTGCAACATTCAAATAAATTACGTTTAACAAATGTTAAAAAAGACTTGTATAAAAAAACTCTGATGATAACTAAAAAATCATAAAAATTAAAAAAATTCTTTTTGAAACTAAAAAAATACTTTTTTCTTAAATTACCATTGAACTAAATATTTTTTAACAAAAAAACATTTTCAAATATTTTCACAAAAAGTTTTATCTTTTTTAATTATTCTCAATTTAAAAATAAACCATGCGCTAGTTTATAATCGTTATTTTACACATCTAATAAATTCTTTTGGTGTTTTCTATTAATTAATTTTATGAAATTAATCTTTATGTATCAGAATTTATTTTAAACTTCATTTTCTAAATGAGTTTTTTTTTTTTTCAATTTTAATAAACATGAACTCTAAATTCTTTTTTCTATTCAATAATTTTCTTAGAATTTTAAGCTAATTTTTCTAATATTTCATTTTCTATTTCATAATTTTTTTTTCTATTTCATAATTTATACTTCAATTTGATTTTCTATTATAAATTTATTTTATATTTTGATTTCTATTTTAATTTTCTACTTCTATTTTGATTTTATATTTAATTTTCTATTTTAAATTTATTTTCTATTTTATTTTGATATTTCATTTTAGCTTAATCTACAACTTTATTTTCTATTTACAACATTTCATATCATTTGTAATTTCTATTTTAACAATATTTTCTTTTTATAATTTAGATTTAACTTTCTTTTCTAAAATTTATTTTCCAATCTACTAACTTATTTATAATTTATAAAAAAGAAAATCAATAAACTAAATTCTTATTGAATAAAATTTTTTTTAAAGAAAACATTTACAAATATTTCAAAATGGAAGAGTTAAAAAAAAATTATTAACTTCTTATATTAAAAAGTTTAATTAGAAAATAGAAAAAATTTCAATTTAAAAGAAAATTTTAAGTTAAAAAACTCGTTTACAAAATTAAAGAAAACAAAAAATCTATTAAAAGGTTTTAAATCTAAAACCTTTTTATCATGATTTATTTTATCTTTATGATGAATGTTTAAAATGTATAAAAGTAAAAATTTTTTTACTTAAGTTGATTATATTGAGTAATAACTATTAAAGTTACATAATTAAATAAAAATTCAAACACAAGAATTTTCTTTAACAGTTAAGAAAATCAGAAAACTTTTATAAAAAATTTCAATTTTATGAAAATTTATTTTGTTTTTCTAATTTCAACATTTTAGAATAATTTTCTTACTTTTTGTGTGAATAATGAAACCATAAACAATTTATGATAAATTTTATTAAACTTTTTTAAAATATAATTGAACAGCTATTCAAATAAATTTTTTCTTAATCAAACTTCATTTTTATTAAATAACTAGTTTTTTTTTGAATATCTTTGGGGATGACAAAAATTTTTCTTTAAAGTTGAATAACAAGATCTTTTTTTGGTATTTTAATTAAACTTTGTCCTTGTAATCAGTTAAATGGAAAATTATCTGATTAAATAAAAAATAATTAATAATTAAAATTTTTTCTATTAGGTAGCTCAAACATAAATTAAAAATATTGTTTATTAACTAGGTGTCAATTTATTTAAATTAAATTAGAAATTTTTTTTTTCTAAAATTAAATACAAAAGAGTTTTTTTATTATCAATTATTTCATTGATACCAAAAATAAAAAGAAATTTCTCTTAATTAACACTATTAATAATCATATCTAAATATGTTTGAGACAATTAAAAAATAAGCTGATTTAAGTAGAAAAAAATTCTTCAATATTAATCAAGTTTTTTAATTTTTGTCAATTTGATTAAATTTCTTATAATTAATTAACATGAATTTATTAACTATGGTTTTGTTTCTTAATTTTTTGATTAAGTTAAAACTTGTAATCTTAATGATAATTTTTGTTATTGTTTTAGTTTATGTTTGATAAAACTTTTAATTAAAACATCTTTTATTAAAAACTGTAAAATATATTTAGGAAAGATTTAAAAAGAAAAGAGTTTTGAAAAGAGTTGAAGATTTAAAAAGAAAATAAAAATTAAAAAGAACTTTAGAGAAAAAATATTGAAAATAACTTAAAGAAGAAATTTAAAAAGAAAGTTAAGATTTTAATTTAAAGAAAATATCCTAAAAAAAAAACGAGAAAAAAGATCTAAAAGAAAAAAGAGAAAAAATCTTGAAAAGTTAAAAAAAAAAACTACAAAATTGAAAGGTTTAAGAATACTGAAAGAAATTAATTAGAAAAATCTAAGAAAAAACTAAAAGAAAATTAAATAGAAAACTTAAAAAATAGAGTTTTTTCAATGAAAATATTTATTAAAACAAATTGTCTTCTTACAAAGTCAATTCAAGTTTAATGTATATTTGAACCTTTTAAAGTTAAAGTTGAAAAAATCTATTATACCATTTCTTAAACAATTAGATATAATTAAAGTTTAATTAATCAAACTTGTTGACTTTTTAAAAGAAAAATTTTGATTAAAATGGAGAAAATAAATTGAACATCTAAAAAACATAAATCATTTTTCAGAGAATTTTAAAATTTTATTGTAAATAATTATTTATTTTTGAATATTTGTTAACTAAGAATTTTCTAGATTAATAGTAGTTTCAAGAATTAATAGCACTTTGTTCTTAATAAAATCATTTTTTTACATTGTTTGTTTCGTTTTTTAAATTTATCATTTTATCTTTTGTCATAAAAATTTTCATAATCTTACATCTTGAATTATGTCAAAGATAAAATAAATTGTGTTAGAGATAAATGTTTAAAGAAAATTGTGTTTAGGGTAAAAAGAAAATTATGTTCATAAAATTATGTTTACAATAGAAAGAATTGTTTTCAAAGGGAATAGAAATCGTGTTTTTAGAAAATTGTGTTTTTTAAAAAAAAGAAAAAATTTATTTTTAAAGAAAAAATTTAATGAGAATAATGTTTTAAGAAAATTTTTTTTTCGTGAACGAAATTGTTTTTAAAATTATTAAGTTTAATATAAGAAAATATTATGTAAACGATATTTTATTAGAGAGAATATTAAGTCAAAATTTTGAGTTTAAATAAAAATTTTGTTAAAATAAAGTTAAATAATGTTAAAGTAAATTTAAGTTCAAGGAAAATAATGTTCATAGAAAGATTTTTTTTTTTAAAAGAACTTCTAGTTAATGTTTTCTAGTAAAAATAGTTAAAAAAATTCTATTTAAAGGGATTATTTAATTAAAAGAAAACATAAAATCAAATTGTAAGAAATTTTAATCAAAAAATCGTTTTTAAAATGAATAAAAATTATGTTTGTATTAGAAAAAAGTTAAATTCAAACAAAAAAATTCACTAAAATAGAAATTGTTTAAATAAGAGAGAAAAAAATTAAAGAAAAGTTTTTCAAATTAGAAAAAAAAACTTGGTTAAAAATTAAAAGAAGCTTAATTTGAAGAAAAAAAAGAAGCAGTTAATTTAGAAGAATTTTTATTTAAAGAAAAACTGTTGCTAATTTAGAAAAAAAAAACTAATAAAATTAAAGAAAAACGTTTGAAGAATAAGAAAATAATTTAAATAGAAAAAAATGGTTAAAAGAAAAATGTATTCAAATTGTTTTTAGAAAATTATGTTCTAAAATCTGTTTTCAAAGTGAATTATTTTTAAAGTCAAAAGAATAGTCTTTTAGTGAAATAAATTATGTTAAAAATAAAAAAATTGTCATCAAATTTTTTTTTGTTTTTAAAAATTAGACTATAAAAACAATTTTTATAAATTTATAGCTTTTAAATTCGTTTAATCAAAATTCGATTATAAAATAGTTTGAAGATAATTAACAATTTTAGAATTTGTTTATAAAGAAATATTTTAACTTATCAATTTAAGTGTCATTAATAAAAAATTTTTTTTAATAATTTATGGGACATTAATCAATTTAAATAATACTTTTTATTATGACAACTTTTTTTATGAGAAAGATTTCATCATGATTCTATTGTTTATAAAAATTTTATTCTTAAAATGAAATAAGTAAAAACTTTTAAATAAAAGTTTCTCAATAAGAAAATTCTTTTTATTGGTTTTGTTAAAATATTGAAAACAATTAAACTTTTTTTTGTCTCTTGACACAAATTACAAACTAATCAAGCTAATTTTAACAAATTTAGTTAACTATTTAGTTAACCATTTAAAAAACCATTTAAGTAGTTTCTATTTGTTTAATGAAAAATAAATCTTATCTAATATCTTTATCTTAAAACCAAAATTTTAAATTGCTTATTAAGTAGTTTTAATTAAATAACTTAATTTAAGTTTTTTAAAAACTTATTAAAGATGAAAATTTATTTAAGATAAAATATTTAAAATTGAAATCTATTTAAAGATGACTACTTTTTAAAGATGACTACTTTTTAAAAGATGACTACTTTTTAAAAGATGACTACTTTTTAAAAGATGAATAATTTTTAAGGATAAAGATTAATTAAAGATGAATTATATTTAGAGATAAAAATTATTTAAAGAAGAAAATTATTCGAAAAGGGGGCCTTTTAAAAGATGAAAATTATCCAAGATAAGCTTAATATTTTATTTTAATTTATTTTTCAATCAAATGGTTTTTATAATTACTATTAAATTAACTTGAATTTGATTATTGATACATTTTTTGTAATCAACCTTTTGAAGATGTTCAATAATTTTAGTTACCAAAATTTTTTAATGGAATAAACAAGCTTAACTGAGTGTTTAACTATCAATTTAAATGATACTAATAATTGATGAATAAGTAATAGCTGAACATTAAGATTATTATAACCATATTTTTTGTAAAAATTTTAAATCTTATATTTTTCTTAATATACTTTAATTACAAAGAATTATTGAAATGTATTCTTCCTAAAGACTGAAGATCTAAAAATTCAGTTTAATAACTTCTGAAAGTTTAAATTAGACAATCAAAAGTTCAATTAAGATTTCATTGAATGTTTTTTAATTATTTTAATTATAAGATTGAATTAGTTTTTGACAATAGTTTCAAACGTTATTTAGAAAAGTTAAAACAGTTGATTTTTATTGCCAACTTAATTAAAAGTTAATTTCATAATTAAAAGTTTGTTTTTTAGTTAAAATATTTGATAGCTCAATTTTTTTAATAATTAAATTAAGGATAATTAAAAATTTATTTAATAATTTTAGCTGCCTCAAAAACATCGTAATTTAACTAATTCCAATTATCATACAAATAAATCTCTTAGTTAACTAAATTATTATCTAAGAAATATAGCTCCCTTGTCTTAGTTTTAAAACTTTAAGTATAACTTATTGAGCTTTTAGTATAAGATAAAAATCAAGTAAATCAATCTAAGTTATCATCATAGAAATTTTACAAACAAAAAATAAATTTTGATTTTATGAACAATAGAAGTAAAGCTCAATTTTGTTGTCAATAAATAGAAATTTAAATGCAAAATTCTTAAATAATTCAAATATATAGTAATTTTTCAGATAATTATTGATTTTGATGAAAAGAAAACACTTTATCATTTATAAGATAAGAAGATAACTTTTTTATCTATATAAATAATTAAAATGAAATTTTTTTATGAAAATTTGTTAATTATTAAGCTGAATTTAACAGTTTAAATAGCTTAAGGATATTTAATTTGAAAGTTTCCTTTCTTTATTTCATCATATTTTTTAAAATTATATAGACATTCAATTTTCATAACTTTTTATAGAAAATCCACAAAAGTTTTATTTAATTTTTTTTACAAAACATTGACTAAGTTTATGAAACTACAAATATTGTCAATCATTTAGGAATAAACTAATTAATTGAAAAGTTTCATGTTTATATAAGTTTTTTTTAACTTTTTTTAAATCCTAATTATTTTTGATAATTTTATGATTTTAAATTAAGTTTCATGATTTTATGAGTCATAATTTGCTGATTTAAAAAAAAAAAATTTCTTTTTAATGATGATAAAACTAAGCATTAACTTTATCTAATTATTTAAACTACTAAAACTTTAAAAACTACCCAATTAAATGGTTATTTGAAATTAGTAAATATTTTTACAAGAAAATTTTTGACCAAAGATGTTTCAAATCTTATAATAATTTAAAAATAAAAACTCTTATAAAATTATTTCTCTTAATCTACAAGTTGAAATTTTCCTTTTTTTAAAATAACAAGTTTAATACAAATTTAAGTGGTCAATTTGCTCAAAAAATTTAGAAC
The DNA here is from genome assembly GCA_034509755.1 of Anisodus tanguticus. Classification (NCBI taxonomy): domain Eukaryota; kingdom Viridiplantae; phylum Streptophyta; class Magnoliopsida; order Solanales; family Solanaceae; genus Anisodus; species Anisodus tanguticus. The sequence goes on from JAVYJV010000092.1 coordinate 312,195, forward strand.
GTGTTTTTTGGAATCATTTTTTAAAATTTGAGCTAAAAAATTTTCATTTTTTTAAAAAAAAATTTTTAGAAGAAGAAAACTTTTTAAGAAGAAAAATCAAACCAAAATTTTAATTTAATCTTAATTCTTTTTTAAACAGTTTAAAACTTAAAATAATTTAAAAACTTAACGATCAAAGAAAAATATAAATAAATCAGCTTTATAAAGTTATTTTGAAAAGTGTTTTAGAAAGATTTAAAACTATGAGACTAATTTTCTAATTGACTTGTTTTCTATTAAAGTTTAGAAAAAGAATTTCTTTTTTGCTTTACATTTACTAATCTCTTCTAAAAGTTATTTTGATTTAAAGGTGTTTAAAGTATTTTCAATGTTAATTCTGTTTTGATTTATCAAAAAAAAATTTTGATTATTAATTTCTAAATAATTTAGTTTTAATTGAAATATTTTCTTTGAAAAAAAGAAAATTTTTTTTTTAACATGCGCATCGTTACAAAGCAACAACGATTTTTGAATTTTTTTCTTTCTTGATTTTAACTAGAAATTCACTTGTTTGTGCGACGGCACAATGAATGCATACCACAAACTTTTTTTATGGAGTGATAAATTATTCTTTTAAATTTTAGTTATTAAATATCATTTTTAAAAACATTTTGGATCAAAAAAATAAGAAATTTTAACAAAAATTTCGAAAAAGAATGTTTTAGAAAAAAGAGAATTTTTAAATTTTTCTAAAAGAAAACTTTGAAAATGAAATCTAAGTGATATAAAAAAGAGCCTCAATTAAAATTTTTGTTTTTATTTAACTTAATTTAAAAGTGTTACCAATTTATTTATTCTACTTTGTGAATGACCAAATATCATTTCACTAAATTAAATTATTTTTTGAAACTGTGTTTTAAACCTATTAATTTGTCATGTAGTCTGTTAATTAAATTTGAATGATTTTAAGTGATTAAAATTTCAATTTGTGAAGAAAACTTTCAAGATTGTTTTATAAATGTTCTATTCAGAATCTTTCTTAAAATAATAGAAATTAAGTTAGCTTTAATTACCAATTTCAAGCTTTAATTATCTTTTTAGTTTTTAATTACAAACTAGCTAATAATAGATTAATTAATTTTTTAAAAATTACACAACAATCAATTCAGTAGAAATATTGAAAAAGTATTTTTAAAATCTTATAAAGTTTATTTTTAAAAAGTTTTTCTTAAATAAAAAAGAAAATTTTTTTGTATAAGGTGAATTGGAAGTAATTCAAATTTTTAGAAAGAATATCTTTGACTAAGTTTTTATCAAAAAGTTTTAGAAAAAAATTCATACTTATGAAAAAATTAATAATGTTTTAATAATTTATTAATAATGATTTTGACATAAGCATCATTTTTGCTTTTTAAATATTGTTTTATCAAAGACTTCGATTGATTCATTCTTAAACAATTAATAATAAGAAATTGAAAAAAAATGAAACAATTATTAAGTTTTTGTGAATTTTTAGTCTGACAATTTGTTTGATAACATGACAGATTAAAATAAAGCCAAAGTTAATTAAAATTTTCTTCCAAAATTTGTAAAACACTATAATTTTTATAGTTTATCAACATCTTTGTTTTTTTTATTGTGTAAATAGTATAAAACAATTATACTTTTTAATTTTTTTGTGAAATATTTTTACATCAAAAGTTGAGGTTAAAAATTATCAATTAAAAAATTAAGATTGATTGAAATATGAAATAATATTTATAAAATGACAATTCATAAAAATATTAAAAATACTAGTTTAGTGAAAATGGTAAAGCATAAGACTAAAAAGCAAAATTTTTCTAGTCGGTTTCAACATGTTGATCATCTTTATTTTATTTTAATTTTTATTTTAATTTGTTTAATTGTAAGTAGTTTATATTTTTTTATTGAATTTAATTTGTTATACAACTTGAAAACTATTTAAAAGTTCACTTAAATTTCTATGAGGATTTGAAATTTTAAAATGGAAAAATTCTAAAATTAAAATTTAAGTTTCAATAAAACTGTTTAATAACTGTTTAAAAACTATTCAAAAACTATTCAAAAACTATTCAAAAATTTTAAATTTACTTTTTTGTAGTTAGAAACTAAAATAACTGATTATTTGAGTTGATAATTAATAAAAAATTAGATTAAATCAAAGTTTTTTAAATTTCTAATAACTTTAAAAATAGTTAATAAAATTATCAAATGTTAAATTTTCAATTAATTTTCTGATCCTAATTAAATTTTTATTAAAACTGTCTATTAGCTTGAAAATATTTAAAAGTATTTTTTTCTATTAAAATTTTACGCTTTGTTTTAAAAAAACAAATAAATTTTTCAAGTGAATTAAAATCAGATTAAAATAGATAAATCTTTTTATTTTTATTATTTTAATAAGTTAAAAATAGCAAATAAATTTTTCAGAGAGAGAATTTTAAAAGATTCATAAATTTGAAAAAGTTTAAAAATGATCAATTTTAAGTAAAAAAAAAGTCTAAAATTAAAAAAAAAACATTAAAAAACCTTTTATTGAAAATAAATTATTCTAAAACGATGATTTTAGTTTTTCAAAAAAACTTTTGTAAATCTATAAAAAGTTTTCAAAATTTTTTTATCTCAAGTTAAGAAATTTTTAATAAAAACTCTTCTTAAAATAATTTTAAAGTTTTCATCACTCATAAATTTATTCAGTGATTTTTATTTTCAAAAACATCTTTACTAATAATTGAAAAAAGATTTTTTTTTTTAAAAGAAAAATGAAGAAAAAATTTTAATTTAATTTAACTGTTTCTATTTTTTTAGCCAAAAATGGTTTTTTGCAAAAAAAATAAATTATTTGATGAATCAATGATGGAAAATTTTTACTCTAGCGTTTTTAATAACTATCGAGAATGTAAAATTCTAGGAGAATTATTTAAAAGTAAGTTTTTATGAAGAAATAATTAAAATCAATTAATTTTATATCAAAAGTTAATCTGGGAAAAATTTTTAAAAAAAAAGTTCTTTTTAAAATCAAATTTAAGAAAATTCTTTTGTAGTTATTTAAAGATTGAATTTTTTTTTGAGGCTTCAAATTTTATTTCAAATTAACCATACAATCGAATTTTTTAATCGGAAATTTTCTTTAGTAATATATTGCTTTATGAAATTTTATTTAAAAAAAAAGATTTTTTAGTTTTTAAGTTTAATCAATTTTTTCTGTTTTACATCGGAAAACAATTTCAAGATTGAATTGATAATTTGAAGTTTATTTTTTAGTTAAAATAAAGTTTTATTCATTATCAGATTCAAAAAAAAAATGTTATAAGAAGTCTAATTAAGTATAAAATGAATTAAGAATAATTTGGATAAAGAATTTAGAAAACATAATTTAAGCAAGTTTTGGTAAAATCGTTTTATAATAGATTTTTTGTTGACATTTTAAAAGAGCATGTGTTAAATTTATATTAAAAATTCATTGTGAAAAGTCTTATTTATAGATTGTAACAGTATTAAAGATTTTTGCAAGTCATAGTGGTGATAAAAAAAATTTAAAGAAGCTAATTTTGGTTAAATCATTTTTAAAAAAAAGTTGCATTATCCATAATAAAATAATTGTGTTTTAAACAAAAGTGTAATTGTATAAGTTATACTTAAAAATGTTATTGTGATAAA